>VXAB01000678.1:66013-264551 GCA_013399175.1 Odontophorus gujanensis
GGAAGGGAAGGGAAGGGAAGGGAAGGGAAGGGACCCTTAGCTGTTGGCTAGTCCAACTCCCCTGAAATGAACACCACAGCTCCATCAGGTGCTCAGAACCCTGTCCAGCCTGACTTTGAGCATCCCTGAGCACATAAATCTTGTACTCCTGCCATGCTCTCCCAGTATTTCACCATTCAGCACCTCCACCTCGATCTTCTCTTCCTGTAAGACAGATAGAGCTAGCTGGTAAATCCTCTGATGTACAGGTCAGCTGTGTCTAGCACACGGGCATCACGTGGCTGCCAGGAGGCTCTGCCGAGCTGCAGCCAGAGGTGTGTCACTCACTGGGCCTCGTGCCCAAAGGAGCCCCACAGGGAAGTGTTCTTGCAGTTTGTCATGCACTCTGCTGCCACGAGACTTCACGTGCCAGACGTCAATGACACATGACCTCCAGCATCCAAGCAGGACATCTGAGAAGTCTGCTTCAGTCTGCTGTGGCTGTAGTTTTACTCTGTTTTTTTCTAAGGAAGGGGAAAGTGCATGAGTGGACCTGTTTTCTTGTTCATCCTCCCAAACCTTAAAACCCATGTGCCATGCTGGTGGAAAAGTGGAGATCTCAGCAACACCCATCCTTTGCAGGGAGGTTAGGTAGAGGAGATGTTATCCTAAGAAGGGTGGTGGGGCACTGGCATAGGCTGCCCGGGGAGGTGGTGGGGTTCACCTCCCTGGAGGTGCTCAGACGTGACCCTGAAGGACATGGTCAGTAGGCATGGTGGAGTGGGTTGGGGTCGGACATGAGGGTCTGGAGTTCTCTTCCAACCTGAATGATTCTACAGTTCTGAAGTTCTATTCTAAAGGGAAAGCACTGCTGTTCTGAGTCTCTAGAGGAACAACCAGGAACAGAAACCTCCAGACAAAAATAAGCAATGAGGCTTCATGGTTCTCAGTATTTCTGATTTGACTTCCGTATCCATAGAAATGGCTTCAGCAAACTCATTGCACCCTAAAAATTTGGCTGGTGATGACAGATCAGAAGGAGTTTCTGCCCATTCCAGGACCTCATGGTTGAACTACTCCCTTCAGGACCAGAACTGGACAGGCCCTTGGCTGCACCATTATGTTGTTCTCTTCCCTTTCCCTGTTTGTTTCCTTGCTGGGTATTTCTTAACCCTTGATCGGGGCAGATTTGGGACTTGGCTTTTCTCTTTTTTTCTTACCTGTTTGCAGCTTGCCAAGTGGATTAACTTTACATGTCTGTATCACTGTGCAAACCAATGAATATTGATTCCCTAGCAAATACTTAATAATCTGATTGTAACAAAAAGCTCTGCTGCAGATTCAGAGAAATCTGAACAGCTTAGGTTATCAGAAGCAAGGGAACTGTATGCAAAACCCTTGCTTGTGGATAGGGCCTCGTGAGGTCTTTGAGCCAAAATAGGACCCCATGAATTTCACCAGGAAGGGGGTCATGCTCAGTGGTGCAGTCCAGAGGCTGTACATCCTTGTTCACAGAATCACAGAACTGTAGGGGTTGCAAGGGACCTCTGGAGATCACTGAGTCCAACCCCCTGCCAAAGCAGCTCCCAGCCCAGGTTGCACAGCTCGGTGTCCAGGTGGGTCTTGAACGTCTCCAGAGAAGGAGACTCCACCACCTCTGTGTGCAGCTCCAGTGCTCCATCACTGCACTGGGAAGAAGTTCCCACACACATTGGTGCAGAACTTCCTATGCTTCAGTTTGTGGCCATTTCCCCTCGTCCTATCACCGCACACTGCTGAGAAGAGTCCGACCTCGTCCCTTTGCCTCCCGCTCCTTAGATATTTATAGATGTGCATCAGGTCCCCTCTGAGTCTCCTTTTCTCAAGGCTGAACAGCCCCAACTCTCTCAGCCTCTCCTCATAAGAAGAAGGTTCCACACCCTTTATCATCTTTGTAGTCCTCTGCTGGACTCTTTCCAGGAGATCCCTGTCTGTTTTGTACCAAGGAGCTCAGAACTGGACGCAGTACTCCAGGTGAGGCCTCACCAGGGCAGAGTAGAGGGGGAGGATCAACTCCCTCAACCTGCTGGCCACACTCCATTTCATGCACCCCAGGATCCCATTGTCCTTCTTGGCCACCAGGGCACAGTGCTCATGGCCAACCTGTCACCCACCAGGACACCCAGGTCCCTCTCCTCAGAGCTCCTCTCCAGCAGCTCATCCCCAACCTGTACCGGTGCATGTGGTTATTCCTCCCTAGGTGCAAGACTCTACACTTGTTCTTGTTTAACCTCATCTGGTTCCTTTGTGCCCAACTCTCCAGCCTGTCCAGGTCTTGCTGAATGGCAGCACAGCCTTCAGGCATGTCAGTGTTCAGTGTTGCAGTATCTGCACTGGAAGCCAATGACAGCTTTTGCATGACTGGGCTCACATCCAGCAGTGGTGAGGGGAGTGCAGATAGAAGAGATGGTTTCTGAAGAATGAACTGAATTTGATCGTGTGATAGGATGGAGTTAAATGTATTTGCAGGATCTCAGACACCTCAGTGTCCATCCGCTAGATTTTGAGCTCCTAAAACTCAGGCATTCAGAAGAATGTTGTTGAGTTTGTAATGCACATGCATGTTCTTGGAATTACAGAAAAATGCATGCATAATTCAGACTTTGATTTTAGCAGCTTTGACTGCACAGACTCAACAGACCAACCCAGTTGCGTGTGCTGTTTTAAAATGATAAGTTAACAAGAAGTTGGAAAATAATTTCCATTACCTGGAGTAAAATAGGACTGTGACATTAGGCTTTTTGCTAAGACAGCAGTGATTCTTTTGACTATTTGCAGTCAATTATTCCGCTATGTGTTAATAGGTGCTGTTTTCATCGTCTAACTTCTGTGCTCCAGTTCATTTCCAGAAGGGAATTATTTTTTTTCTTTTCAGCCTGAAGTGATATCTCCATCTTTTAGAGCTGATTTGTTTGCGAGGAGGTTACAGTTGCCTCCATTGCTTTACTTCCAGTTTGCTTTTTACAATTCCTTCCTCAATTTTCCTATTTCAGATATTTTCTTGAAGCCCTGTGGCCTAGGACTTCTTCTCCCCTTGGCTGAATCTCCCATGGGGTGTATGTCCTCTGCCTTTTGGAGATATGGTCATCTGGTACATGGTTTATAAAAGCTGCCAATTTGACTGCTTCTGAATTAGAATCAAATAATTAGATCCAAGATGGGATATACATATTTGGGCTTATGATAAATGAATACCTCATGATCACCAATATTCCTGCAATTCTTTACCACCATTGTTTGTCTGAATTTTGTTTCAGCACTTGCAAACTTCATAAACAAAGAGAAAACTGGAGGTGTTATCAGGGCCATTGCTGGCAAACAAGTTGAGTTTGTTTCTGAGACCTCTGAAGCCAACGTCATGGTTAAGTGGTACAAAAAGGACAAAGAAATCACGACCAGCAAGAAATTCACAATGGAAGATAAAGGGAAACTGCATAAACTTGTGGCTTCAGCTGTGACAAAAGAAGACGAGGGAACATACATTTGCAAAATTGGAGAGGACACTCTGATTTTTGATTTAAAAGTCTCAGGTAGGTTTGTGAGGCAAACATGGGATCAGAGTCCAGGTTAAGCACTTAAGACTTGATTCATTTTACTTGTCCAACCCTGTAGGTTTCCAGTATTTAGGACAAAGATTGTGCAGTACTATTTAATAAATTCTGACCTTACTGTGGTCCCTGTGCAAATCCACAGTAAGAGCAAATAACATAACTATGTTGTGATGAATTCAGATCAGCCTTAGCTGCAGCTGGAGCTGGAGTCACAATTTGAATACACACATCTGGGCTTCATTCTTCTGGTTCACAGATTGCCTCAGCATTTACATTACCTCTGAACTTCCAACTGAAATTGTGGAAGTCCTGTCTCCTCTTTTGACAAATTAAACCCCGTGTTTGGAGAGTTCTGTGTCTCCTGCTGCTCCCAAAGGATGTTGTGATCTCTGAGGTGTCTCCCTGAGGTGCTGTAAGCACAGCCATTAGTTCATGGCATGTGCCCATCAGCATAAAGTACATGTAAAGAACTGTCAGGTCAAGCCTGGAGGTGTAATGCTTGTCACTGACATGTTCCTGTCCAGGGTGGAGCTGGAGTGTAAAATAGCACAAGAAATTTTCAGTGAAATTCAATACCTGTGGAATTCAGCTGACTACATTTGCAGAGCCTGGTGGGAAGATTTATTTTCTGTCTTATATTTGTGTCTATATTTTAAAGCCCAGTTCTCAGTTAAGAATTGATACTCTACTGAAATCCTCTAGTTGCATATGCACATGCTGCAGTGCAATGCTTGTGGCATGTAACAGCATGTCCAGGATCACAGAATCATTAAGGTTGATAAAGATCCTCCAGTCCAACTGCCCACCTATCATCACCATGATGCTCACCATCAGCTAACTAAAAACTTGGCTGAGCTGATAGATCAGGCACAGCAATGGATTTGGGATCACTAGAGGGCTTCCTAAGATATAGGATTGGCTGCAGGTGGTGTTGGCTCAGGTATTCACTCTGCATCCTGCCTTCACTTCAGTTTAGTTGAGAATCCTACATTTTGCATTTTCACTTTGAGTGTAATTCAAAGACCCTGGCTTTACCTGTTGAAAAACTGATCTAAAACAAGCCAAGAAAACTCCATTTGAACTGCTTGATGCAAAGCAAAAGTAATCTCCAAAGATCAATTTGTACTCTTTGATGAACATTATCTGATGAGATATGATTTTAAAAGTTCTGGAGCTGTTTTTAAGTATCAAGTGCAGAGGAAGCCTGCATGATTCTCTGAGACTGGATGCCTCCTGCTTTGGTGATCATGAGTGTAGGCTTAAGGGAACTCTAGCTGTAACTCCTATGACAAAACATCACGTGGCTCAGACAGAAAAACCATCAACCATGGTAAATTAGAAGTACCTACTGGTCACAAGGTGATCTTAGGGCAGGGAAGTAATCTGTCTATATGATAGTGATTTATTCTATTAGTTCTCAACAGCCTGACTCTAGAGGAACTGTTCTTTGGTCATCAAGTTTTAAAAGAATAGATGGCTCCCGACAATTATAATTCTAATAGAAATATTTGTTGGCTGATGTCATAAACATACCTGGCATAGCAATTGGCCTTGGTATACTCAGTGACTGAAAGCAACAGTTGTTGCTAACAGAAATGCAATACGAAGCTAGGGCTGCCTGGAGCTGACAGACATCAGCTTGCTCCTCAGGCAGGAGCTGGCTCGATGGAATGAAGGGCATGAAATACTGATGTGCCCATCCAATGCTGCTTGTTAGCTTAGAGACAGGGCGTTGAATAGGTTTGCTCACGTATTGCAAACAAGTTACTTAGCTGCCTGCATTTTAGCTTCAGAAGAACATGTGCAGAGTACAAAATTGAAAAAAATAAGAAGCATCTGCATAGAGCTTACCCTTTCCTTACACAGAGCTAGCATTAATGCCTTGGTGCCAAACTAGCAATCTCATGACATACAGGGATATGTGGGAGCATTATAATAGGAGGTCCACTAGCACTGAAGCTAAGCACTACTTCAGAAGGTTAAAAATGAAATGACCAAGATTTTCCACTTCCACCTGTTTGGCAAAACACACTGACTGTTATGAAATCAAAGCAATTCTGCAGCAATTTTACTTATGGGAACAGTCACATTGGTTATGATGAGACTTAAGATGTGCTAATATGGAGTCATGGAATAGCTCAGTTGGAAGATACACACTGGGATCAACAAGTCTAACTGTTATAAGTGTGAATGTATTTGTATATGAAAGAATCATTTATTCACATGTATCTTCATGTAAAGGATTAGTCAACAACCAGCTGTCAAACTGAAGGCCATTGTGTAGTAGCTCTCTGGATGGCCTAGAACATGAGCCATGAGTACCTCAGTACAGGTAACTGCAGAATCTCAGCTGGAGGACTTTTGTGATTTGTAAGAGCAGCTTGTTGCTGTATCTTTCAACACTACCACAATTAAATCACAACAGAACCATGCACATGTTTGTACGTGAGTACCTCCAGAGATGAAACTTGAACACCCGAGTGTGATGAGCAGAGAAATAACCATCAGTTCTAACTCTATCTTATTAGGATGTAAACCACTGCCTCTTTTTCTCTTCAGATGAAGCCGTTAACTTTGTCAACAAGCCCAAAACAACTCCAGAAATATCAGTCAGTCCTTCTGAAAACCTGGAGCTGGTGTGTGAGGTGTCAACTGCAAGTGGAGCTGTCGTATGGAAAAAGGATCAAACGGAGGTGAAGCAGGACCAGAGGACAACCATCATCTCCCAGGGGACACTCCGCAAGCTCATCGTCAAAAACGTGACCCTGAAAGACCAAGGGAGCTACACCTGTGAAACAAAGGATGACAAAGCAACATTCCAAGTCAAAGTCAGAGGTGAGACAATGCTCAGAATCCCAGAGATAAAGGAATGCTCCGTTTTGTTGTGTCTTGAGTTTGGAGGATCATCTTACGGACTCTCTGGTGTGAATTATTTTGGCTGTAGGATTTGCTTTGCTCTCAAGTGTCATAGCAGCACTTTTATACACATGCTTTAACATCCATGAATGAATAGCTGCAACAAATGATAGGCAAGGAAGGTAACTTCTGCACCTCTTGTAGTCAGCTGGTGTGTGCAGGGTTACAGTGCAAGAACACACAGGGTGTGCAAGGAGAGATGAAAGGGGAGGTGTTTCAAAATTAGAATGATGCAGATAGGTGGAAAAAGGTGAATAATACCTGGATCTGTGGGCTGCTCCCTTCTGATTTAGTGGAATTGCAGAGAGACATCAGAAGAGAAAAAGAGATGAGGGAGGAGGATTTAGGCAGTGCATGCAGTTGCTCTAAATCTTACGTTCAAATCTGTGCTCAGACTGTGGATTGTTTAGCTTTGTCCCACACACCTATCATTTCCCAAGGCAAAATGGAGATGAAACTGCTTTTCTGTCTTAATGGGGCATCATGATACTACCTGAGTATAGTGAAATAGAGGGAACTGGAGTAAGCTCTGCAGAAGGCTACTGCAAAAGTCGATATGTGACTATCGTGATCTCCCTACAGAGAAAGAAGATGTGTTTACAAACAAAGATAAGGTAAAAAAGGAGGTGAAAGCTGTACTGACCCAAAATGCCACGCTGAGCTGCGAGGTGGCCCAGGACAAGACCGAGGTGAAATGGTACAAGGAGGGGAAACTGATCACCTCGAGCAAGAAGTTCAAGGTGGAGTCAGAGGGCAAATCCCGTCGTCTGGTGGTGAGCCAGGTGGAGAAGAAAGATGCTGGGGAGTACACCTGTGAGGCTGCTGGCCAGAAAATGACCTTCAAGATTGTCGTCACAGGTAAGAGAGGTCTTTCTCATCACAGAGCAGTCCACGAGTTCCAGTAAGTACAGAGCAAAATAAAAGCACTCTCTAGGCTGCAGGGGCAGCGTAGTGTAGATCTTCCTTGAGCAGTGAGAGATCAGGCAACCAGCATGTGCCTGTATTCTGTCACGCAGGTTCTTAAAGCTAGATGTCTCAGTCTGTGTGCTGAATCCCACTTAACAGTCCTTCTTATCTGAAGAAGTAGAGAAGGAGTAAACAAATATATAAACTATTGTTATTTATAGGGATAGAAGTAGGGCTAGCTCCCATACCTGATATGGGATCATTCTCAAGCGAACATCTAGAGTGGACAAAGCTTATGTACAAGAGGCAGATAAGGTTAGTTACATACTTGTGCATGATATCACAGAACAAAATGACAGATATCATGTGCATCTGTAGAGATGGGAGGAAGCTGAGCTCCTAAAGGACTGGAATATTTTGCTCAGAAGCAGCTGATATATCGTCCTCGGGTTGTATATAGGACCATGTCCCATCTGAATAGTCTCCTCACTATGAATGGGACCATTCTAAAATGACACAGCTACATTAGAATTTCTTGTAAGCAGGATTTTGTATTTAATGGTGAAAACTGTAGAGTGTGTGAACGTAATTGTGCACTGTAAATTGCTTCTCCCAATCTGCAGAAGCAGAGGATGCTTTTATCAACAAGGAGAAGGTGCAGAAGGAGGTGAAGGCTGCACCAACAGAAAATGCCACACTGAGCTGCGAGGTGGCCCAGGACAAGACCGAGGTGAAATGGTACAAGGAGGGGAAACTGATCACCTCGAGCAAGAAGTTCAAGGTGGAGTCAGAGGGCAAATCCCGTCGGCTGGTGGTGAGCCAGGTGGAGAAGAAAGATGCTGGGGAGTACACCTGTGAGGCTGCTGGCCAGAAAATGACCTTTAAGATTGATGTTACTGGTAGGAAACACATTTTGGTTGACATTTCATTGCCTTTTCTTTGTGTCTTTGTTTTCCTTCTCCGTTTTAACTGTCCAGAAAGTAAAAATACTATTGAGATGCCTTTTGATGTTTGTCTAAGCTAACATTTCAGTAAGAATTTCTAGGGCACAGCAAGTATGCTGGTTACATGTAGGTAGGTATCCTGATATCAGTCACTCAACTGCCTATAAGTCCCCTTATACTCTTACATTGAATCTAGAGTTGTTGCTGTCAGACACTGCACTAAAAAACCTCTTCCAGGCTGGTATTTCCCCTCTTCTTTTTGCTACTCATGCATGAAAGTCATTGTATTTTCTCCTCTTCATTTCATCTTTGCTCTCCACTATGTCATACCTCCCAAAGCAGGAAATTTCTTTGATTATTCCACAGTTTGGCTGTGGAAACACTTATATGATCATGTCCTCTTGACTCTGCCATGAAACTGTTCTGAGGAGGATGAAAGGAACTGGTTACAAAGATGGGTAGCTAGAGTTCTGATTTAACAACATTTTGACCAGCTCTTCCCCTACGACTTCTTTCATCATCAGCTGTCTGTGGATATCCAACTGTGATTTGTACAAAAATGTGCAACACTGCTCTTCCAATCAATGTTTCAACAGTAGTATTTACCAATCTCTTCTGCAGCTGCACTGAGAAGGTTTGGGAGTTGGTGGTAGCACGCTGTCATAAGAACTGTTGGTCGGATGCATTGCACTTGCCTATGGCTTGTTGAATCCAAAGGTGATGACCACTCATTCCACATTCTACAGAAGTAATGACAAGTCAGGAATCCAATTTTTTTTTCTGTTTGCACTTTTCTCATTGGTCTGAGAATTTAGCACAGAGGCATGCCTCTCTCTCCAACTGCAGTAGAGAATACTTTGGTGTCCGTACTTTTCGCACAAGATCCAGTAAACTTAAACTTAGGCTCCAAATAGCTGTGGGCACGTCGGATGCATTCTGAGAGACCATTTCTGAATTGGCTGATGACAAGGGTTTTTCTCTTGTTTTAATTGTAGTTACACTCCACTCGCTTTGCTTATAAACCTACATGCTCTGTTAACTTCACAGTTCTTGTCTCATACTCTGAGCTGATCAGGACGGGGAATCTATTTTCTCATCTTCTTTCTTCTGGCATTGAACAGGTTGGAGCTTAATCCTGGCCAAGGTTTGGCATTTTATCAGTTATGTAGAGGAGCAACTGTACTGGGAATCTACTGACTTTCTGCTCACACACAGGCTGGAGACCTGGAGTCCTTGCAAGGCACAGCTTACGTTCTGTTCCCTTGTAAAGGTTGCAGTCTTTTCTGCTCACTGTTGCTGGGGGCATTCTGCACCTTCAGTCTTTAATGTGCAATATGTCTCTGCTCATATAGTAGAGAGTTTTCCTGCTGCCTGTGGTGTAGACTCTATACCATCAGCTCTTACTGCTCCCACACCATGGGGATGTTGTGTAGGGGCCTTCAGTTCTTCTTCATGAGTTATGTAGCTCAAGTTTTTGGCTCAGGAAATTGACTGTTTTAGCCAAGAGTGGATTACAGGAAGATTAGGTTTGAGAGGTGTCTGTCAGAGAAAATGAAACATGAACAGTGATGGAAAGACCATGGCAACAGCTGGAGTCAACCAAGTTAATCCTCAGTGGCTACAGCCAACCCATATGTTACTGCAGAGGTGTAGAGAGAAAACACAGAAACGTAGTGCTTTTACACTTGCATTTTGCTAGCCGAGGGCTATTCTTAGCTGTTTGCCTCAGAAACCAAAGGTTTTCTGTTCTCTTTCAGACTGGATGACCTCATGGCTGCACAGGGTAATGTAATACCACCCCCTCTGCCATAAGCAGAGGGTGCTCTCCTAGCTACTGTTGCTGTATTTCTCATGTGTATCACTGTAACATGACGTGCAAGTCCAGCACTCACTGCAAAACGATCTGGTGTGAAAGTCAGGAGGGATTATGAGTACTCTTTGAGTGGTTGGCTCTTTCGCTGCAGAAATCCTCATCTTACTAGTTTATCGCAAAGTGCAATGGCTTTCTGAGTCTTAATTTATCCTCTTGCCATTGCACTCGGAAAGCTTTTCAGGGTTCTTGTACCCCAGGGTTCCACTAGTAGCACAGAACCACCCCGTTTTAAGGACATCTTGAAGGTTAGGTGCTCAGTGTTGAGTATTATGGGATGCAGATAAGGTCTTCTTGCTTGTCATAAAAAGGAACACATGCTGCACACCTTGGAAACTGATAGAAAAATACAGTAAAAAGGGCTGATTCTGTAATTTCATCTCAGTATTTGTGGTGTATACTGAAATCCTTGTTTGAAGTGGGCCAAAGGTCCATCTCCTGAAAGTTGTTTTCTTTGATTTTAGTGGAAATTCTCTAGCAAACAGTGGCAGAAATTGGAAATGTCATCTACACTGACTACTTGCTTAGCTTTAAGACATGTTTCTGAGGCAGATTTCTGCTAGTGTAAATGACTTTGTAAACTCATTAAAATATATGGTCACATTTTCATATTGCTATAAAAATGTTTAGTGTTGAAAGGCAAGAATGCAGAGGATAGTAACTCCTGTGCTGCTGTGGTTGAACCCAGCAGCAGCTCAGCACCACGCATTCACTTGCTCACTGTCCCAACTGGGATAAGGAAGAGAAATGGAAGGGTAGAAGTGTGAGAACTCGTGAGTTGAGACTATGTAAACAAAATCTGTGCACACAAGCAGAGAAAACCAAGAAATTGGTCTTCCAGTTCCCTTTGGTGGGCAGATGTGCAACCACTTCCAGGAAAGCAGGATTCATCATGCATAATGGTTTCTTTGGCAAGCAAGATTACTCTGAACATCTCTCCCTTCCTCCTTCTTTCCCCCAGGTTTTACTGCCAATCATGATGCTATAAGGTTTGGTACGTCCCTTGAGCTCTCTCCCAGCCCAAACCAGGACACAAAATTTGTAGCAAGTAATTTTAAGTGTAGCACTTGCTTACACAAGTTGTTTTGGAACTTGCTTAGTTAATGCATTCTCCATATTCCTCATCCAAGTTTTGGATAGAAGCTGAAACATTTATATTTTTTGCGTTCAGTTTTTGATGCAGACCGTGGTGTATTCTTGAGCTCTTATCAAAATGTTGCTTGACTGAAGCTGGCTGGAATGTGTTTGTGAGAAGTTTGCATCACCTGGTTGGTATAGGCCATGTATGTTGTCTTGCTAATAAGCAAGCTTTCTAATCTTTGTTGGATCATTCAGGTTAGAAAAGACCTCTAAGATCCCCACATCCAACTCCAGCCCACCCTCACTATGCCCACTGACCATGTCCCTCAGTGCCACATCTCCACAGTTCTGGAACACCTCCAGGGACAGTGACCCCACCACCTCCCTGGGCAGCCTGTGCCAGTGCATCACCACTCTTTTTAAGAAGAAATTTTTCCTAACATCCAGCCTGCACCTCCCCTGAAATTCGTCAGGGTCTGTTGAAGACAAGTGGAGACAACGGTACTTCTACAGTCAATACAACCAGGCAGTTCAAATGTAGAGCATATAGACTGCATTCTTGCACTGGCTTGCTGCCCTGCTCCCTCTCTTTCCCTGGACTGCAGTGCAGGTGGCAGAGCTGTGGTGTGAATCCTGGGATTGCATGTACTGCGACGGTCAGCAGCACAGGAGCATGACCTGAACTTACCCTCCCAGGCAGCTCCTGCCACTCAGAGTTCAGACAGCATGCAGAGGAGAAAGACATGAAGGAAGGGAGAAGAATAACAGAAGAAGGATTCACAGAGTGACAGTGGGGAGGAAGGTCATAGAAGGGGGTTGCCATGACTGCTGGGGAGCTGTGAGCCTTCCTGGTCACCTGAGCTGAATATGCCTGAATCTGTTTGCATGAATTATCTTCTATGACTGCTCTGCAAATGAAAAGCAAAGTCAACCCTCCCTCCCACACCTGCTAGTCCTGCATTCATCCTTGGTGCCTGTCCTTCAGTAGCAACCCCAAGACTCTGGGAACATTCCTGGGACCCAAACAGGTGTAGGAAGCTTGTTCTAGATTGGGCTGTTGTTAGTAGCTGGCTAGCACTGGAGAAGTCCATCATGTAAGTACATCAGAAACATCCTACACTTCTACAATTTTTTGTAGGGTAAACCACTAGGGGATAAATGGAAACCCATTTTTTAGGGTCTATCTGTTCTTCCACACATCAAATACACACTATCATGAAAGCTATCAGTTGTGGCTTGCACTCCAGAAGCTTGTGCTGCCATTCAGTGAGACCTGGACAGGCTGGAGAGTTGGACAGAAAGGAACCAGATGAGGTTTAACAAGAGCAAGTGTAGAGTCTTGCANAAGACCCACCTGGACACCGAGCTGTGCAACCTGGGCTGGGAGCTGCTTTGGCAGGGGGTTGGACTCAGTGATCTCCAGAGGTCCCTTACAACCCCTACAATTCTGTGATTTTGAGATTCAGTTATTGGTAAAAGGAGAGCCAGATAAAACAATCATTAAAGTAATCAATAAAAGATTCAGTATATCAATCGGTCCCACTTAGCAACATTATAAGTGAATCTTTTAAATGCATATACCTAACTAATTATACTTGATATCTTTTTGATGCTAATTTCATTTGTTGACACAAAGGGTACTGTGGACTTTAACACTTTATTCTACATGTGTTAAATATTAAGAGAAGATTACCTCAGCCAGTTTTCTGAAGAATTAGGAATGGCTGAGGGTAGAAACCTCTCTTCATGCATAAAACCAAGCTACAATATTTAATGTAGGCCAAGTATTCTCCATGTTAAGGACTTCATCATTTCCAAAGGTCTGAGTCAAAAGATAGTCTTCTGCACAGCAAACAGTGATAATCTAAAGTACTCAGATGCTCATAAATTCCTATAGATTCCTGATTGAGAGGTCTGCAATTTGTAATTGGGCAACATTTGACCAATCTCCAAAGTAGAATGTAATAATATCAAAAAGATACAAAGGTGAAGATTTGTCTTTGTCTTCATTAAAAGAACTCTGAAAATGAGGAGTCCCAGCTGACTGCAGACATTATCCAGAGATGGGATGATGATATGATCTGTGCTGAGGTTGCATTATAACATGTGATAAACATTGTAAAGTAATGTTGCTCCAGAATATGGCACTGTACAGTGTAGAAGCAAATTACCTCTAAAGTCTTCCAGTCACAGACTGTTTATGTCTTATATATATTTTCCCCAATGTTTTCCAATTCCAGAAGCAGAGGATGCTTTTATCAACAAGGAGAAGGTGCAGAAGGAGGTGAAGGCTGCACCAACAGAAAATGCCACGCTGAGCTGCGAGGTGGCCCAGGACAAGACCGAGGTGAAATGGTACAAGGAGGGGAAACTGATCACCTCGAGCAAGAAGTTCAAGGTGGAGTCAGAGGGCAAATCCCGTCGTCTGGTGGTGAGCCAGGTGGAGAAGAAAGATGCTGGGGAGTACACCTGTGAGGCTGCTGGCCAGAAAATGACCTTCAAGATTGTCATCACAGGTGAGAGAGAGATGTTTCTCATCACAGAGTGGCCCATGAGTCCTGCTTAGTTTCCAGTTATACCTGAAATTCTCTACAGATCCCTGCTGGTATCCACTTGCTGTGTTAGAAGGAGAAGGCACTCCTGAGTGTCCCTTGTATGTTTCCCAACCTCGTGAAGATATCTTGGATGCATAGGACATGTTAAATTGCCCAAGACACCTGTGTGTGGGCAGCTGGAATATGGTCAGTTGTGATCAATACAGTCTGAGGAGTGAGCTGACATTCAGGTGTCTGCAGTAGGACGAGGCATATCTCCCACTACCTTCCACTGGCTTGATCACCACTGATCACAGCAGAGCTCCAAATCTCTCGTTCTCATTGGGAAATTCAAGCCCTAATGTCTGAACCTGAGATCCAAGATCGATGCTAACTCTCAGGTGGCTGAAATTAAGTGAACTTGTGTCATGATGTCATATGCCTTACTCCCAAGAATCAGCAGTGACCTCTGGGTTTCAGTAACGTAAACCTTATTTACACAGTTGAGGATTTGGTTAAGAATTGGGATTGGTTTGTAGATAAAAGAAGTACTCCTGTTGACAAGGACAGAAACACCTAATCAGAGGTCGTATAAATACTACTTGAGTACATTATTCTGTGTGAATAGCATTTCAGTTTTGAATAAGAAATATTCAAATTGCCACTGATATTCTAGAGAGTTATTCCTGACACCTGCATGTCACAGAGCACAACATGCTTATATTCAGTGTTTGATTTGTCTCTAATTTTTAATTAATGTGATCATAAAACTATCGCCCTCTTCTAAAAACAGATTTTTTTTATGAACAAGTTTATACACAGCACCAAGAACCAGAGAAAAATGGAGTTAAAAAGCATCTCAGGTTATCCACATAATGCATCCTTCACTGCTGTGTTAGTGTAGCTAGATTCCCATCCACATATTGGAGGGAGACTGCAAGGAGCTCGTTCAGACACAGCTCTGGGCTTAAATAAGGAATATATTTGTTTAGAAATGATCATTGTTTCAAAATCTTGAAGGTATGAAGAATATTTAAAGGTATGAATATGAAGAATATTTAAAGATATGAAGAATACATGGTTATAGCAGACCACTAGTTGTCCAGAGAAGGAAGTGTTGGGTCATTGGTAATTAATAGAACAGATCTAATCTGGATCACCTTCAGTTTGAATGAGACCATTCTAAAATGACAAACATACACAAAGTTGTTATAAGCAGCATTTTGCATTTGGTTTTGAACACACTGGACAGTGTGAATATATATCTGTGCATTCTAAATGTTCTCTCACCCTACAGAAGCAGAGGATGCTTTTATCAACAAGGAGAAGGTGCAGAAGGAGGTGAAGGCTGCACCAACAGAAAATGCCACGCTGAGCTGCGAGGTGGCCCAGGACAAGACCGAGGTGAAATGGTACAAGGAGGGGAAACTGATCACCTCGAGCAAGAAGTTCAAGGTGGAGTCAGAGGGCAAATCCCGTCGTCTGGTGGTGAGCCAGGTGGAGAAGAAAGATGCTGGGGAGTACACCTGTGAGGCTGCTGGCCAGAAAATGACCTTCAAGATTGTTGTCACAGGTGAGTGAAATTGATTCATCTGTATTGAACCCCCCAAACATGAAGGAGGGGAAAATTAAGTGGCTTGACACATTCAACCCCAGCAGTCAGTGATGGAGCCAGTACTTGAATTCTACTGTTTACTCACGTACTTTTCACAATCATTCCTTTTGAAGTTATGAACACAGAGGACTTCCATAGCCTAAGCGTAAGACAGACTGAAGGCCATCATGGAATTTCCCTGGGAATTTCAGGGAGATGTAGTGATAGAAAAATGAGAATTCAATAATTACAGATAAAATTAAAGAATATTAAAAAAATTCTCTAGAGCACAAGCGCTCTCCCTCAAGTGCTTCTTACTAAATTGTCTTAGAGATGGAATTTGGTCACAATGCTGAAAGAAGGTTTCTATTAAATTGAAGAAATCTACAACTAAAATGGTATTCACATATATTCTTTTGTTTGCTTCTCTATGGCAGCTATGAAGGAAATGTTTTAAAAAAATAGACTTAAAACTGGTGCTTTTCTTTTCAGAAATGGAGGAAGATAGACTTTGTATATATAAAGAGGTCTCACAAGAAAGATGAGAAAAGACTTTTTACCAGAGCTTATAACAATAGAACACGGGGCAATGGTTTCAAAAATGAAGAGGGTAGATTGGACGTAGGAAGAGGTTCTTTATGATGAGGGTGGTGATACACTGGAACAGATTGTCCACAGAAGGTTGTGGGTGACTTATCATTGGGAGTGTCCAAGGCCAGGACAGATGGGTTCCCTGGGCAGCCTCACCTAGTGAACAATGTCCCTGCCCATGGCAAGAAGTTGGACTGGATGATCTTTATAAGTTCCTTCCAACCCAAGCCATTCTATGATTCCATAGAGGAAATAATTTTATTATGACCTCTACCAACTAATGAGAGATATTAGAACTGTTCTCAGAAATGAGCAGCTGAGAAAAATAGATTTCCTCACTATTTCTTAATCACAAACAGGATTTAACCTTGATCCTCAGTTGTGTCCTGATGAATTTAAAGCAAAATGAAGAGTTCATATATTAGTTTACTTTTTGATTCTGAACTAGTGCAGTGCTAAACAAAGTATCAGGGGGCTAACTAGTTTAAATTCAGTATGGAAACACAGTTCTGGGTTGCAACATCCCTGGAGCACTGGGGAAGTAAAGATAATAAACACAATGTGCTCGCAGAGACTGCTTCTCAAGCATAGCTTGGCTTTTGCTGGCAAACCAACTTACAGCTCTCAGCTTGTTTGGACAATTTAATGCCTATCCCCTTATATCAAACAAACTTTTCAATGACTATGTATGCTGGTGTGCTGATGGACACTGGGGAAATTGATTATTTTGAGATTTTGAACATGATACTAGTAGAAATGAAGGCAAGTTTATGGCTATCTAACCTCTTTTAGGCTGTCAGAAAGGAAGTTCTTCACTGGCAATTGATGTAGTTCAGATGTTGGCAGACGGTTGATAGCACTGGCAGGAAATATGAATGGGAAATCTGTCCTCAACAATACATGCCAAAAACTGATGTGGGAATTTGGGGAAGGCTGTGTAGAAAAGATTCATGTCTTAAATCTGTCCATTTGCCTTCAATTTCAGAAGCAGAGGATGCTTTTATCAACAAGGAGAAGGTGCAGAAGGAGGTGAAGGCTGCACCAACAGAAAATGCCACGCTGAGCTGCGAGGTGGCCCAGGACAAGACCGAGGTGAAATGGTACAAGGAGGGGAAACTGATCACCTCGAGCAAGAAGTTCAAGGTGGAGTCAGAGGGCAAATCCCGTCGGCTGGTGGTGAGCCAGGTGGAGAAGAAAGATGCTGGGGAGTACACCTGTGAGGCTGCTGGCCAGAAAATGACCTTCAAGATTGATGTCACAGGTGAGAGAGAACATTCTTTGGCCTTTGCTTCCTATTTCTAAAACATTTTAGAAAATGATCGTTAGTTCATAAGTTTTTCATGTTATTCTTAAAATCATGGTGCTGATCATTGTGCTGGCTTATCTCTGATGAGGAATCGGAACAAGTTATTCCAAATACAGTTCTGAGGTAGCTCCATTCTTTAAAATATTCAGGAATTTCCTTTTACTGTGGGAATGAGGCCATAGAAAGGAAAGTTTTGATTGCACATCTCCATTCCCACATGTTGATACAACTGGAACAACTCTGCAATGCAGCTGGTTCTCAGTTTCAGAACAGGAGCTTCATTTCAAGCATTGGGGTGTATGCCCTATGTTTGCACACTTTTTGTTTGTCTCGGAAGGACTCATTTCAGCTTGTGAGGAGAATACTACAGGAACGTTTTGTATAAGTGAATGTCTCTAAGACATCAAGTAAATTATAGCTAGGGGAAGAAAGTGTCATGGAGAATCATTTAAGATGCATCACAGAATGGCTTGTGCTGGACTGAACCTTAGAGATTATTCAAGTCCAATCCTTCTGTCATGGACAGGGGCACATTCCACAAGACCAGGCTGCTCAAAAACCCATCCAACCTGGACTTGAACATTTCCAGGGATGATGCATTCACAAATTGCACCACTTCTCAGTGCATCATTTTACTGGGATATCAGACTGGGAGAACAGATTCAATTTTCTGACTCCTTCCTAAAATCCTACTCCTCTTTCAAGTGTCCCAACAAATGTATCTCTCTCTTCTCAGAGCCAGAAATCGTGTTTACAAACAAGGAGAAGGTGCAGAAGGAGGTGAAGGCTGCACCAACAGAAAATGCCACGCTGAGCTGCGAGGTGGCCCAGGACAAGACCGAGGTGAAATGGTACAAGGAGGGGAAACTGATCACCTCGAGCAAGAAGTTCAAGGTGGAGTCAGAGGGCAAATCCCGTCGTCTGGTGGTGAGCCAGGTGGAGAAGAAAGATGCTGGGGAGTACACCTGTGAGGCTGCTGGCCAGAAAATGACCTTCAAGATTGTTGTCACTGGTGAGGGAGAACATTCTTTGATCCGTACTTCTGATTTCTGGAATATTTAGAAAGATGATTATTCCTTTCTAAGAATATTTCCTTTTAGGTGTCATATTTTTGGAAACCATGACTGCTATGGTTTAGGACTGATGGGAAAATGGAGAAAAGAGTTCTGAATATATTCCTCTTTTTATCTCCTCTATAAAACTTCATATAGTCCTTAGAATAGGCAGCTCCATCCATAAAAACTTTGTCATTTTCCCTTTGCTGTGGGAAATGATCCATGCAAAGATTCTGCTTGTTCCTCTTCATCCCCATGCATTGGTACAACTGGGCAACTCTGCAGACAGTTGATTCTCAAAATGTTATAGAATAGAGGCAACATGGTGAGCACTTGGGTATCAACCCAATGTCTGATCACTTTTTATTCATCTTGGAATGGCTCATCTCATCCTGTGGGGAAGATATAACTGGAAGGTTTTGTGTAGATCAGTGTTTCTAAGGCATCAAGTAGTTGGCAACAAGTGGAAGAAAGTGCTATGGAGAATCATCCAAGATTCATTGCCCTACTGTGGCTCCTGAGTAGGAAAAACAATTTAGCTTTCCAACCTACTCTCTTTCTCCTAATTCTCTTGCAAGTGTCCTGACTAATGTGTCTCCTGGAGGGTGAGGATGTTTCAGCACTTGGATGAAAGAATGTGAGATAAGCTAGGCTTTTCTCAAGGTTGGATGGGAAATAGAGACCAAGTCCTGAACACAAAGTTCTGGTCTGTCACTCTTTGCAGTGAGCCAAAATGACCCAGGGCTGATAGCAGAGACATCTATTGTGAACAAAAGAAATGAATTATGTGGGTCTCTGATGCAGCACAGTACATTTCCTCACACTAGGAACTTGTCAATTTGGACTCAGGTTCAGCCAAAATATTTCTTCCCTTGACCACAGTACAATGGCTTTAAGAACCATCCAGGAAATCTCATAGCTTGCTGCACAGATACAAATCTTTTTGTGACAAAGCAACCAAAAACTTCTTTTGGAAGCAAAGCTACAACAAACACAAGCAAATGAAAACTGAGAAAATTGCCCTCCATGACACTGTTCTCATGTTCTTCCAATAGCTTTAGGTGTGTTCTGTCAAATCAAAGATATGGTTCCCAGTGGTTCCTATAAGCTAAAAGGGCAGTGGGCAAATTCATATCTTGGACATGCTGAACCTTTGTCTCTTCTCAGAGCCAGAAGTCGTGTTTACAAACAAGGAGAAGGTGCAGAAGGAGGTGAAGGCTGCACCAACAGAAGATGCCACACTGAGCTGTGAGGTGGCCCAGGACAAGACCGAGGTGAAATGGTACAAGGAGGGGAAACTGATCACCTCGAGCAAGAAGTTCAAGGTGGAGTCAGAGGGCAAATCCCGTCGTCTGGTGGTGAGCCAGGTGGAGAAGAAAGATGCTGGGGAGTACACCTGTGAGGCTGCTGGCCAGAAAATGACCTTCAAGATTGATGTCACAGGTAAGACATCATTTGTCTGGACTACAGTGCAGCACAGTAAAGTAAAAACAGTAATTACTGTTGTACAGTGATCCAGATGCAATAGTCTGTGATGTGTTAATCTTTTTTCCTGTACTTGATTGCCTGGATTTGTAGCAAGTGAAGGTATTTGGTTTTAGCATGGCACAAAGGCCTATCTCAGTCTGTCTATAGAATAATAGTTGCTGATATAAGTACAATGGTAGTAATATTCAACTTTTTATTCAGATCTCTCCTATGCCTGAGATCCCAAAGGGTGATTCTTATTCACTGAAATATTTAACCAAGACAAATACATGTGGTATGGCTAGAGTGCATGTTATGTTTGCAGCCTGTCATGGGAGGAGCAGCAGGAATGCCTCCTAGCAGCACACTGCCTGTTTACTATGCCTTTATGTTGGAGGTTGCATCTGGTTAGGTGAGTCTGGCACTCACTGTAAGAGTCCTGATAGAGCTGGGTATTCCTTGAAGTCAAAGTAAAATAGGTATCTGCAGATCACCCACAAGAAAGAAAGGACTGGGTTGGTGAGGCGAAAAATAGAAGAGTAATTTAAGAGCCATCAGGATGAGGAACAGAATCATTTTCAGCTGAAATTTGAAAGAAGAGCAGTGAGGAGATGTATGCCCAGAGTGTTCCTGCCATGAGGCATTTGAGCACAGTGCTGGACCAGCTACCGTGAGCCCGAAAGCATCTGAGCTAAAATTCCTTTCAATCTCATTTCTGAAAACTGTGTAGCTGGAATATGTTTTGTCATTTGCAATTTTGGCATTGGCACTCATTGAGATGGGTTGAAAATGTCTCTTTTCCAATTTGTGATATAGTGTATTTGAGACCTCAGACTTCTAAGGTGCCCCAGTACTTTGCCAGGTGCTAAAACACCATTTTTGTCAGGAAAGTTTCCCAGCAATGGGACCTTCTGGCCAGGTCCTCTAAGTTCCCAGCCTATTTTAAGCCTGTGACATCAAAGGGAGCATTGAAGTTGCAAACATACTTGGGTACTTTGCCAGACACTATGCCGAGCTACCTGAGTGCTGTAGGGAGAGCACATTTCCTTTGTGCCTTTGACAGTCACATTTGTGGCAAAGACATGAAAAGTCTGTTCAAGAAGCCAGGAGTGCTGTTCTGGGTCGCGAAAAGAGAACTAGGAAGCCACACTTTTTGCTACGTATCTTTGGTGTCTCACCGTGGGTCTTAAGTAAAAGGAACTCATAGGTTTTTGCTTGCCTGCAGGACAAATATTCTTTGGGAACATTTGGATTAAATACATTTGCGCAGTGACTTGAAACCGTGAAACTGGTGTCAAGGACCCTCTTGGTTCCTTCTGTTCCTAGGTTCTTTCTTCCCTAGATTCAACATTACAATTTGCTTAAACAGAAGAGCTAATATTCTCTAGGGAAGGCAATCAGTTTGGGCATAAGTGGTAACCTGAAAATTTTCCAACCTGTACATACAAACCTCCTGTAAATACAATCCCTCAGTCTATATTTTCTTTCTTTCCTGCACTCAGAGCCAAAACCTGCATTCATAAACCAGGAGAAGGTGCAGAAGGAGGTGAGTGCTGTCCTGGCAGGAAGTGCTGCCCTCAGCTGCGAAGTAGCACAGGATACAACCCAAGTAAAATGGTACAAGGATGGAAGACTGCTTGCTTCCTCTAGAAAGTTCAAAATGGAGACTGTGGGCAAAACACGGCGTCTGGTTGTGGAGCAGCTGGAGAAGAAAGACGCCGGAGAATACGTCTGCGAGGCAGCCGGCCAGAAGCTGACCTTCAAGTTGGAAGCAACTGGTGAGCATTCACTTTGGGAGAATTAAGCAGCAATCCACGTGGCTTAGAGGAAGATTGGCTATCTTCTACCCTGTAGGCATGGTGCAACCACGATTTCCCCCGGGACAGCATCAGTGAACCAGATCACACATTAGATTTTTTTTTTTTTTTTTAATGTAATGAGGTGAAATCCTTTCCGCACCTCATCACCTGATCTGTTTCAGTGGCCATGAGCTGAAAGCAGACAGGAAATTCTGAAGAGCAGAGGTAGAGATAAGGAGGAAGGTGGCTAAGACAACCCCCTCTGCTGCTGTGTGTCCCAGAACTGCACAGTTCTGTGGCAAGGCATTGTACAAGATAAAGAATGGGCCAAGAGAAAGAGAGTAGAACAAATAGAAAATAGGCCATGCTTAGGCCTTATTTAGCATATCAATACTTCTCAGTTAGTTTTAGAGTTCTAGAAATGGCAGGAGAATAATTACACATCATTTTACTTCTAAAAAACAAATCTTCATTGGTAGCAGATAAAATGCATACTTCGTTTTCCATTCCTTTGTTTCTCTTCTAAGCAGAAGCTCTGGATTTCCTGATGGATCATTTTCTTTCTTCCTACTCAGCAAAACATTCCATCAGCCATATTCCTTATGTTGTAACAGATTATAAATGAGCTGGTATGCAATCGTGAATCATGGAGAGGGAAACAGAAAACTGCTGTGTTTAAGAATTTGATAAGTTATTAGTTTTCTTATTTCAATATCTTTCCTAGAACCAGAGGCTAAATTTGAGAAGGAATTTGTCCAGAAGGAGCCTCTCGTTGTTCAAGAACATGATAGCATCACTCTGACTACTGCAGTAACACCTGAAACTGCTGTAGTGAAGTGGTACAAGGACGGAAGAGAAATCAAGGCAAGCAAGAAGTATGAGATCAAGAGTGAGGGGGCATCCAGGACTCTGACAGTGAACCTGGCAGAGAGCACAGACACTGCTGTATATGCCTGCCAGACGAAGAATGACAAGCAGGAATTCAAAGTACAAGTGAAAGGTGAGCAGATAGCAGCCTGCAAATTGTGTCCCTTCCTAACAGTTGCTCTTCTCTCATGGGAGGATGTAGTGAAGGTTGTTCTCTCTCAAAAGCTGTTCCAACCTTTAGACTTGAATTGCTTTTGCAGTTGTGTTGGATTGTGTTGCTGCTGTGGCATCTCCAGCGTAGACCAGAAAATTCTTTCTTGCTTCCAGAGTTCCAAGTTTGTTCTTTGCTGATCACTTGGGAGATCAAGGACTATGATGGGCTTTTTACTTGGTGTTTGCTCCCCACTGTCATCACACAATTTCTACTTCCTCCTAAAGCAGTTGGTAGGACATGGGCAGAGCCTCAGCTCTACCTTACTCTGCTAAGCATGACAAAGATGATGAGAAGTATGTAGAATGGGGTTTATGTCCCTTCAGACACCTATGCTGGATAAATCTGCAGCTGGGGTGTGCCCCACCAGCTCCCTTCAGCTGTGACTGGATGGGAGTGGTTGCTAGCAGGACATGATCCATCCAACAGGTTGAGTGTGTCACATCCCAGATTTCCCTGACTCCATTGGCTGTATCTCCAGTGACATGAAATACAATTGTGGCTGCTGGAGTTCTTGCATCTGTACAGATTTTTAATTGTAGTCAGGCAAATTAGACTCTGATGTCAAAAAAACCAAACCAAACCAAAACAAAACAACATCCAATAAAAACAGCAAAAAGAGACAATCCCAATTAACAGATGGAGGCAACAAAAATCCTCTACACATCTCATCAGGTAGAAGATCAGAAACGTAGAAAGGCAAACCTTAAGCCTGCTTAAGGAGCTGTTCTTACATTGCAGAATGGTAATATAGTTCCATGTCAAAAAAAATCTCCCAAAATTTCCATCCTTTGCTTTTTTTTTTGTTTTTTTTTTCAGCCTACCCTGATCACCAAATCTGTCTGTCTGTGGTTTTTTTGTTTGTTTGTTTGTTTGTTTTGGGGTTTCTTTGTGTGTGTTTATTTTGTTTATTTTATTTTATTTTATAAATTTGGCTCGAATAGGTTTTGAAGAACATATTTCTTAACTTTTACTTTCTCATAATTATCTTCTTTCCCCTCCATCTTAGAAATCCCAGTGAAGTTTGCCAAGAAGCTTGAAGCTGTTAATGCTGAGATTGGAGGCAGCATCACTTTGACCTGTGAAGTGAGCCATGCCAAGGGGAAGGTGGTGTGGCGCAGGAATGCAGTTGAGATCAAACCAGGCAAACGTTTCCAGATTCACGAGGAGGGGATCAAACGAACCCTGACAATAACAGGGATCCGGGCTGAGGATGAGGGAGAGTATTTCTGTGAGTCCAGAGATGACAAGTGCAGCATTGCCATCACTCCCAAAGGTATGTCTCTAGAAATGAAGGGTGACAGTATGGAAGGATCCTTGGCTTTCCTCATCAGCCATTACAACCCTGCAAAGCCAAGTTTATTCTTGTGTTTATGCCATTCCCTGTGTTAACAACCAAGTACAAAATGTCACTTCCTCTGTAAATGTCTGTGGAACCTCTGTGAAGGGCACCATTGCTGAGCTCAGGCCCCGTAGTATATGGGCAGATCAACCTTCATGCTGCAACGAGCCTTAAGAATTAAGTATCCCAAATGGGATTTTTTCCCCTTCTTTGCCTCTTTGTTTTCTTGCATCTTTATAGATACAACTTACAGACAGGAGATGTGATGGTGTGTTATGGTGATCAGCTGCGAGTTATAAAATTTGACACTCCCAATAAAATCACTGACTCTGTTGGCTCTTTGAAGGTGCTCATGCCACATCTCAAAGATGTGCTCCTAAGTGGTTTCTTCTTTTCCATCAGCTCCCAGAGTGGTGAAATTTGTTACCAGTCTCAACAATGTGGCTTCTGAAGAAGGAAAAGAGGCCGTGTTCAAGTGCACTGTTTCTCCCAGTGATGCTGTGGTCACATGGTTCAGGAATGGTGTCAAGATTGAAGCCAGCAAGAAATATGTGATCTCACAGAAGGACACCAACCACAGCCTCACCATCACTGATCTGACACTGGAAGATGCAGCTGAAATCTCTGCCAATGCTGAGGGTGTAGAAAGCAAAGCCAATCTCAGAGTGAGAGGTGAGAGGCAGCAATGTCCTGTTGACAGCCTGTCGCTGGTGCTGTGGTCTGTGGGTTTTATGTGTCCTTTCCTCTGCTTATGGTAGCAGTATGGAATTTTGTTTCCTTAAATAGGAATCCTCAGAGTGCATTGGGACTGGAGCCACCATTTCAATTCTTTCTAAAAAACTGTTTTGTGGATTTTCTACGTTCTTACTATTATTTCTTCTCATTTATCAGAGGCCTCAATCTCATTCAAGAAGAAACTGGAGCCCAGAACTGTTGAAGAGAGAGACACCGTGACCCTGGAGGTAGAGCTGACCAAACCTGCAGAGGTCAAGTGGATGAGGAACAGCATTGTATTGAAGCCCAGTGAAAAAATAGAGATCAAAGCTGAGGGAACAAAGCATATCTTGATAGTTAAGGATATCTCCTTTGCAGACAGGGGCTTTTACTGCTGTGAAAGTCCTGATGACAAGACCCAAGCCAAGATCAATGTGGAAAGTAAGTTGAATGATTGCCAGGTCTGTAAATATGCTGGATGGGATTTGAACTTGGGATCAGATCTCTTCCATTATCATAGTGGCCACTGCTGCCCCTAGTTGCCATGGGGACGAGGCCATGGGCTTGGCCATCAGACAAATACCTGAGATAAGATAGAAGAGAGGGCATGTCACTGACCATAAGCTCTTAGCTGATTCTTCTCTTTCTTCTGAAATTTCTCACTCTGAAGTACTCCATTTATTTATTTTTTTTAATTGTATGGCTATAAGCAACCTATTCCCTGCTTACCCATCTGTTCCCTCTGCAAAGCACATCTTTCAGGGCATCTCTTTATGTCCAGTTGGAGTTAAAAAATAGAAATAAATAAACAACAACAAATCTATCTAGGGATGCTTTCCTTTCAGGTAAGCTAATGCTTCAGATGTAGCCCTGTACTTCTGTCCTATTTCCTGCATCCTTTTGTCATGATTGCTACAGAATAGAAGAGGACAGGATTTAAGTGCTTAAGGTCTATCTAATTTTGTTTGCACAGCCCCTGCCACCAATTGGTGCTGTGTAGGTCAGAAGTAATAGGTACAGAGAACCTTGATAGCAGACTTCAAGTACACAACAGGCTCTTAGAAAGTGGAAGAAAGCAATCTGTTTTCCATGCAGAAATAATGGTCTTCAATTGCAGTGAACAAGATCAAGGTTATACAACAACAACAAAAAAGCTTTTTAATGGTTGTATGACTGAACAGGTCATTTGAAACCATCATGGGCTTAAGAAAAAGTTATTGAAATATCTGTCTGGGACAAAAAGAGATGAGTATGTCCTGGAACAATGGAGAAGGGCTAGATGACTTTTCTAGGTATTTTAAGCCAAGCAGTTTTGTGTTCTAGTGGTGTGAGTATGTTCCCTTGCACTAGATGGACAGGTTGATGCGTTGCATTGGTTCAGATTTTTGTGCTAGAATCTCAGCAGTGCATAGACATTCTGTGCTGAATATGGCTTATGTTTAGAGGAATTGTAGTTTGCAGTGAAATAATGAGAGTTGTTTGGATTGGGGTGAATCGGTCTCTTTTAATGGTTTTGGATTGTTTAGACCGAGATGAGCAGCAATCTGAATCCAGGGAACAGAGTCTTTGTAAATAGAGACTTCTGCAAAGTAAACGAGCTCCTGCAATTCATCTGTAGTCTGTTTTAGCTGTGGATTAGCTTTATCATTCTTTTTCATGAGACTACTCGTACAGACAAAGTGCTTGGGCATATTATAAGCAAAACTATCACCAATAACTTAACCAAGAGCTCTCCCCACCTATATGTAGATTTCTTTTTTTTTCACTGGAAGGGTTTACATTTGTAAATATATTGGGCATGTGGAAATGGCTGGCAACAACCCCATTAATTCTCACAAAGCTCTTGTTTTCTTATTTTCGCCTTTTCTTCATGATTCTGTCCACGTGCCCTGTAGCTAAAGCCTGGATTTCCTCCCCAACATCTTCAACTTCCTATCCTTACTTATGTTAGTCCACTACAGATCTCTCTGCTTGTATAAAAGTGTTTTTATTTTGACCCTTCTGTGAGGCAAAAGCTGGAAGGGGTGAGATGAGGACTCGGTTGTTGGTTTTGTTTTTGTTTTTTGCCTAAGAGCAGACTGGGAATCAAAGATATCAAAAATTGGTGACAAACTGTCTCATACAGAGCAGAGTTTGTCAAATCACTTGCCTGTGCTGTTAATCAATTTCATCATGAAAATATTCTAGACTGACAGTTGTCACAAATCTCTGCTTCAGTGTCCCAAACCATGCAGTTATCACTTCTACTATTGGCAGTTGCTCATCTTTTCTCCAAACTGAGTATCTGTATAAAAAACAACAGCAGCAACAAGCAAGCAAAGTAACCTGCAGGCATTGGCCTCCAGATGATAGTCAGTGTTAATCTTTGGGCCATGTGCATCACATCGGATCCTTCTGTGCCAACAGAGGTTGGAAAATACAAAGAAGCTCAGAGACTGCTTCAATTTGTAGAGGCATTGAATTACTCTCTACAGTGTCTTTCTGAATATTTAAGAAACTTCTGGTGACTGTGATCCTGATTTATATCTAGGTTCAGGCTTGCTGTTTCAGTTAGATTAGATGAATGGCTCCACAGAAGATAGAGAAATACAGCAGTTCATTGACACCATGTGCTGGAAGAATGCAGTGCAGAGTTGGAGCAGTTTGCTTCTCCATCCTCTGGTAGGAGTTGTGCCCCAAGGCATTTTTTTCAAACTCTGGTTATGCCTCTTTCCTTCCAGCAATATCATAGAATCATTCAGGTTGGAAAAGACCACTGATATCCCCATATCCAACCCTAGCCCACCCCCACCATGCCTCCCAACCATGTCCCTCAGTGCCACATCTCCATGGTGCTTGAACATCTCCAGTGACTTAGATGGTGCATGGTAGTTTCAGTTGCACGAGTGTTTGGACACTGTTGTTGTAGGCAAGAGTAAAAACAAAACAGATGGAACAAGGTCTATACAGGAGGCAACTGGCTGTCCTGATAGCTGCCAGCAGTGTTTATACAGTTTTACACAAGGTGTGTCACTCAAGCTTGCATGAGCCTGGTTTAAAAACTTCATGTTCTGATGGAAGGAGAGAATGTTGGTACTAGATAACTATGAGATTTGTGCTCGCAGATATCCAGTTGCAGTCACGTCTCATATGTGAGGTAGTTTCATTAAGTGGCTGAAACTCCAAGTGGTCCAAGCTGAAGCATGATCCAAACTGGAATTTGGCTAATTGTAGTAGAGAATGCTTGTGATAATCCAAACCTTAGTTATGAGATGCAGCAGGAAAGGGGCGGTGTACAAAAATCTCATTCAGCTGTATTTATTTTAAGTACAAATCCTCCATCTAAAATGGCATTGAGCTCTTGCACTGCTTTATGATAGAAGCACGCTCCATATTTCTTGTCACTTAAGCAAATATTTGAATATATTCTTTTCTTTGGATATATTGGAGCTCATATTGAGGTCAGCAGATGTTCTTTAACTGGTCACAGTCTGACAAAATGGACTGCCATTATTTGCTGATGAACTTTAGGCTAAGAAGCCTGATGTTAGAGGAGTGTGGGATTCCCCTCCCCTTCTCCTCTCCCTGGACTGATACTGCAAGGCTTGAGAATGCCTTCAGAGCAAAGTAAATGAGGAATAGCTATGTGAGAACCTATTGCTTTACTTCACTATAAAAGGTGCTTAATCAAAAGACAAGTATGTGTTCTAAGCTTAAGATGTTGGGAGATCCTAGAAACAACTGAGCTGCTCAAGCCTATAATCTGGCTGAATATTTTGCTTTCAGTTATGGTCAGAAGGAGATGGTTGAGTAAGACAGATAAAAAAATTATGGGTAAATTGGTCCTTCTTGTGGAAGGACTTTTAGCTCTCATCGGGGAAAAGCATAATTAGGCCAATTAATTATAGCAGAAATTATACCAAGAATATAGAATGAAATTTCAAATCTCTTGATATGAGGGTAAATTTTATCTGGTTCTACTATTCCCCAAATGTATTTTGCTTTATGACAAGAAGAACTTTCTAAAAGTAAAGTTATTTTCAGTCTTGTATGCACTACAAAGTGGGATAATATCTAGGTGGCCACTTGCCTGTGGCTGTATTTTTCCATCTAGAAGGATCCATTTAAGAAGAGCACACACGTGGATCTGCTTATGAACAATTTTTCGTTTTTTTTTTCTTTGTGAAGGTTGTTTAATTGGTAGATACTGTACCTAGGGAAAGAAGAGGAATGTAACTTATTTTGAAAGCCCTGATTCAAGCATTCAAGGCCGGGCAGGATGGGATTTTGAGCAACCTGATCTAGAGGGAGGTGACCCTGCCTGTAGCAGTGGGGCTGGAAATAAATGACCTTAAGGTTTCCTTCCAACCCAAACCATTCTATGATTCATTCTGTGATTCTATTTCTCATCTCCTGGAGTGAATTCTCCTACTTTACTATGTTGTTTTGCAGTGCGACAGATCAAGCTGGTGAGAGGTATGCAGCCCTTTGAAGTCCCTGAGAAGGGGACTGCCACCTTTACGGTGGAGGTGTCCCATGAGGACGTGGAAGGGACTTGGCAGAAGGATGGCGTGCGGCTGAAGCCCGCACCAAACATCGTGATGGGCGTCCAGGGGAAGAAACATTCACTGACACTTTCTTCTGTGACCCTTGAGGATGCAGGACTCATCTCCTTTAAAGCAGAAGGCATTCATTCATCAGGGAGGCTCACTGTGACAGGTACTGGTTGGTGTGGGACATGGTTATCTGCACCTGTTCCAGGTTACTTTAAGAATACAACCAGCTTTCTTTGCAACTGCAAAGAATGTTTCGCACTGGACCAGTTGCACCTCTCAAATGTCAAGATGGTTGTTGTAACATCGTTGTCCCGAGCACAAGTAATGATAACGTGCTCAAAGCAATAGGATTTTTTTTGTTACTTTCAAGTTCCATTAAACATGGAAAGTAGGCACTGCCTTTCATTGTTCCTCATGCCAAGTGTTCCTGGAGACCTCATTCCCTACTAACTGCACATCCTTTTTTTTTCCTTCCCAGAACTGCCTGTGAAAATCAGCAAGCCATTGGCAGACATTAGTGTCACTCAGAAGGACAAAGTCACACTTGAGTGTGAGCTGTCCAGGCCCAATGTGGAGGTCAAGTGGTTCAAGGTATGGCACATAATGGCATTTTCATTTCTGACTTTTCTGGAAATGAATGAGAGCCTTTAATTCTACTTCCAAGGGATTTGAGTCTGTGCTTTTGCTTTACAGCTTTTGCTCTTTCTTTTATGCTTATTTACTTGCCCAGATCAGCCTTCTTTGTTATTATATTCTGGGTTCATTTATCAAGTTGAAATTGAATTTTTTCTTGAGTTTATTGTGAATCCTGAAGTCTTGTTTCACAAAGTCTTGTTGCTAGCAGTACAGTCTTGAGCTTCAATTCTCACTCAGAAATTCTCATCCATGATTTATAGCCCTGATGTGAACTAGGTTTTAAGGTTTTCGTTGCTCCTGACAGTCTGACGATTTGCTCAGGTACTTTGTATGCCTTCCTGGGGCTCAGCTTTTTCTTCCCTTACATGGGGATAATGTCATTTCTCCAAGATAATGTCCAAACAGTCTTCTTGCCTATCCTCTGTGGTGCTTTAAGCTGTCGTAGGTCAGCCAAAATTTATGCATGTTCTATAGCCACTCCTGCATGTTGAAGACATTGCATTAATTTTCATCATATGTTCCAGTAAGAATGGTTTCATAAAGTCCAGGGAAGCAGGTGAATTAAGCACAGATCTGAAGGCTCCTTTTGCTCAGTGCAGGGATGGAGGGACTGATGGAGATCTGACTTTGCGTTTTCCCTTCCAGGATGGGAAGGAGCTCCGGCAAAGTAAAACAGTGGGCATTACTTCCCAGGGAAATAAGAGAAGTCTCATCATTCACAAGTGTGAATATGAAGACCAGGGAACCTACACATGTCAAGCAGCTGAAGACAAGACATCAGCTACGCTAAAGGTTCATGGTATGTTTAACTGAAAGAGGAAATAAATCATATTGCGGTGTTTTGCTTCACAGCAAGAAATGCTTCATGGGCAGTTTGGGAATTTCTAGGTTAGTCATTTTGGACACCTCTATTCTTAGTGAGAGAATGGCAGAGCTGTAGTGTGCTTGCTCTCTTCTTAGGGGAGTATTTTTGGAAGAAGTGTTAATTGAGTTTTCCATCTAGGAGAAGTGATTTACATTTTCTGGAGTTTAAATAGTATTTCTAGATCAGCAAATTAGCAAATACTGGACAGACTGGCACAGATCAGGGATTCAGTGTTTGGCGTGCCCATGGTTTGGTTCAGCTTCTGACATTGACAAAGAAGGACTTTGCCTAAATACAAACTGGACAGTCCCTGGGTACCATCTCAAGACTTGCCATACTTTTTTACAAGTGTAGTAAATGCTAAAGGAAATTCCATGATATCTGACTGCCTCTCTTCTTTATGCTCAAGACAAATTTTCCCTCCATGTCTTGCACTGGTTAACCTCCATCACCAGGCTATGAAGCATCAGATCAGTTACTGAACACGCAGGTCTGCTGTGCCCTGGCAGATACCATCTTCCAAAGGGACATCCGAAAGGATGCTTTTTCTTATTTCTTACTAGATGCTGTCCTCATGTGGCCACTTGGGTTCAGTGTTAGCTGTCTCATCATGAACATCTGTCCCGTTTCACTATGTTGAACTCTCATTTTCTCTCTCAGTTTGCAGCCAGGATGGGTTGCTCTTTCAGTACTGGCTGGTTTATGTAGGAACTCTGCTCCTGAGGTTGTTTCCAGATCCTTCAGACAGAAAGGGCAGAAGTAGCATGTAAATGTGGACCAGTTCTGACATAAATAAGTGCAGACATGCAGAGTCAAAAGGGATTGTGTCATGTTCAAGAGATTTTATGTAGGTAAAATTTGTGTCTGAGATTCCCCATACGTTCTGGTCACACAAGCAAAGGAGAGACTGGGAAACATGCAGAGAAGCATATGAAGGAGACAGAGTAGACATTGTAGAGTTCTGTCTAGTTCTCCTTGGCATATTTTGGAAAATAAAGATGAGGTGACTGGTGGTAACCAGTGTGGCTTCACCAAGGTCACAGCATGCCTGACAAACTTGGTGGCCTTTTATCACTGAGTAACAGCATCAGTGGATAGGGGAAAAGCAACTGACACCATCTACCTGGACTTGTGCAAAGCATTTGACACTGTTCCACATGACATCCTGATTACCACACTGGGGAAAAAAATGTTTGCTGGATGGACCACTCGCTGGATAAGGAATTGACTGGATGGTTGCACACAGAAGGTTGCAGTCAACAGCTCAGTGTCTAAGTGGAGGCTGGTGTTGGGACCAGTGTTATTTAACATCTTTGTGGACAGTGGGATCAAATGCACCCTCAGCAGGTTTGCAGACAGCACTAAGCTGAGTAGTGCAGTTAACACACTAGAGGGAAGGGATGCTATCCAGGGGGACCTGGACAGGCTTGAGAGGTTAGTCCATGCCAACCTCTTAAAGTTCAACAAGGCCAAGTGCAAGGTCCTGCATCTGGGTCAGGGCAACCCCAAACACAAATCCAAGCTGGATGGAGAATAGCTTGAGAGCAGCCCTGAGGAGAAGGATTTGGGAGGGTCAGTTGATGAAAGATTCAACATGAGCCAGCAATGCGCTCTTGCAGCTCAGAAGGACAACTGTATCCTGGGCTACATCAAGAGAATTGTGATCAGCAGGTCGAGGGAGGTGATTCCAACTCTGCTCTGCTCTTGTGAGACCTCACCTGGAGTACTGCCTCTAGAGCACTTCTAGAGCCCCTGGTGCAAGAAGGATATGGAGCTGTTGGAGCATGAAGATGATCAGTGGGATTGAACACCTTCCCTACAGGGACAGGCTGAGAGAGCAGGAGCTCTTCAGCCTGGAGAAGAGAGAAGGCTCTGAAGAAGTGCTATAGTAGCCTGAAGTAGGACCTGAAGGGGCCTACAGGAAAGGTGGGAAGGGACTTTTTGTAAGGGCAATTAGCAACAGGACAAGAGGAAAAGGTATTAAACTGGGAGAGAGTAGATTTTGACTAGATATTAGGAAGAAATTCTTTACTGTGAGAGTGGTGAGACACTGGAACAGGTTGCCTAGCAAGGTTGTGACTGCCCCCTCCCTGGAAGTGTTTAAGGCCAGGCTGGATGGGGCTGTGAGCAACCTGGTGTAGAGGGAGGTTTTCCTGCCTATAGCTGGCAGGTTGGAACTAGATGATCTTAAAGGTCCCTTCCAACCAAAACCATTCTATGATTCTGTGGTTTTTCTACCTTTAATGTGTCTAGACAGCTTTTAGAATTAATGAGATTCTGGCTTCCAAAAAATTATTTGCATCGAGCTCCATTGTAGCTAGTAAGTCTATCTTTAAGTTCAAGGGCAAAATGTATTTACTGTGTTGAAGAGAGGAATGATTCATGAAGGGATGCTGATTTAGAATACAATATGATCCTTTATATTTTCTGTGCAAAAATGCATAAGGTAAGCGTGCTGCACTTGGCTCTGCACCGTGTCAAATATGTGTCTACTGTTTCACAGCTCGAGATATCAGGATTGTTAAACCACTGGAAGATGTGGAAGTGAATGAATATGAAAGTGCATCTTTCGTCTGTGAGATTTCACACGATGAGGTTCAAACCCAGTGGTACAAAGATGACAACAAGCTCAAGGCTGACGACAACATCAGAATGCGTCAAGACGGTACGGTGTGAGGGGGGGATCTTTCTCCTGAGTGGGAGGTGGGTTGGAGAAGCAGCAGAAAAATCATCTGAAATCAAGCTAAGAAGGTTCAGCAGAGAGTTCCCCCTTTGTTTTGGGATTGTAGCTTGGCTGGAACATGTGACGTGGTAGGAACTTCAGTGTGGGAAATGTGTTGTTATCCCACCGTCCTACGCTGCCAGCAGCAGGTAGGAACTTGGTGCAATTATTTCCAAAGTGGGAGTGAACAGGGCAGTCAGTTCACCTCTCGATGGAGTTTTTCTCTGATAGTGAGTGGCATCCTTCTGTCTCGAGTACTTTACAGATGATGGCAACTGCATTCAGTCAGTCCTTGGGGAAGCCATGTTTAGATTATGCTTTGACAGGGATGAGGATGTAGGGAAATGGGTGGCATTGCTAACATGAGGACACATAGTGGAGCTGTGAAACCAGATGGATGATATCAGCCTGGCACTGTACCTCAGAGCTGTTTGCTCACAGGAAGCCATGTGTGGTTGTGTGTCTGCGCTCAGGGGCACAGTTTGGTGAGGGTGGGTTGGTGGTTGGGCAAGATGACCTTAGAAGTCTTCTCCAACCTTAGTGATACTGTGGTTCTCTGCTTCAGGAAAGACCTACTCACTGACTTATGCACGTGTCCAAGTCAATGATGCAGCAGAAATCAAATTTGTAGCAGAGAAGGCAGAATCTCGTGCCCATCTTACAGTTAAAGGTAATTATGCTTCCGATGACAACTCTGCTTAAGTTATCTCATGTTATAAACAAGCTAACATACCTTATTTAGTGTCAAGGAAGTTTGACTTCTCACAGAAATGAAAACTCCTACCTACCTTTCTGCCTGTGAAATATCCACCATGTAGTTTGGGATTTACTGCTGATTTTCTACCTTTAGACTTTAGATTTATGTTTCAGCCTTGAGGAATAAAAAACATAGCTTGACTTTTTCTTCATTTTCTCTTGCTGTTTGAAAAGAGCACAGTTTTTTTGTTTTGTTTTGTTTTTTAAGATATAATGTTAAGCTTAAGTAGTGTGGTGAGAAAGAGAAGGAAGATATTTGAATTAACACACTACTCAAGAACTCGGGAAATCTGAGTTCAGTCCCCAGCTTTGCCACTGCACTGCTGTACAGTGCTGAGTAAATTACTCTTTATCTCTGAAATTCAGCCATCCAAGTGGTAAAATAGGAATAACATCTTCTTTTCATTAGCTCTTTATTTGCTGTGCAATAGATCAAGTGCTTAACAGTGTCACCATCCAAGTAACCATCCTTAAAAGAACTATTGCTACTGAGTTTTTAGTTGACCTCTGTCACAGAAACTGTGCTGATCATCATATATGTGTTTGTCTGTTTTACTCTTTTTAGAGTTGCCTGTAAAAATTGTGAAGCCTTTGCGAGATAAGATTGCGCTTGAAAAACATCGGGGATTCCTGGAGTGCCAGGTGTCTCGTGCCAGTGCCAAAGTTAAGTGGTATAAAAAAGATGTTGAAATTCATCCTAGCAACAAATATGAGATCGTGAGCGATGGCGTGTATCGGAAGCTCATCATCAACGATGCAGATTATGAAGATGAGGACACATACACTTGTGATGCCTTTGATGACAAAAGCAGCGCCCATTTCTTTGTTGAAGGTAAAAAAAATAATAATAAAAAAAATGCAGTGGAATGCAGATTGACTTATACAAAAGGAATTGTCATTTACTTTGAAAACACAATGCTAATTAAACGATTATTTAAATTCAGTGTTTTCTGTTTGCTTCCTGAAATCAATTGATACTGCTTCCTGTTATGATTATAAGGGCAAAAACATCCTAGAAAATTAACATAAAGTTCTTTCTCCTCAGTAGAGTCATTAGATTTGTGTTACAAAGGCCTTTAATAGGAGAAAGCTTGTTGTTCAGAGAAAAGTTGCTGCAGTTAACCAAAGTCATTATCAGTATCTGCATTTCGTTGAACCTCTATTCTGTTTTATAATGCCAGGTGTTTGATACTGGGGTGGGAAGATCATGGTTTGCATTGGAAATTAGACTGGGAATTGGGAGATCTGGGCTCTCTTCATGTTGCCAAAGTCTTATTGTCTGACTTATTAACAGCAACATGCATTTTTTTTTCTTTTATAATGTTTAAAGGCATTTTGAGTTGATAGATGTAATATTCATGTGCAGTAATGCTGGCATAAGTGAGCAGGATGATAAAGTAAGGGTTTTTTTTCACGTCTCCTAAATCTCTGCTTTCTCTTGTTCCATCCTTCATAAAGAGCAATCCATTAATATAGTGAAGGAACTGTGTGATGAGGATGTGACTGAGCCTGAAGAAGCCAAATTTGAATGTGAGATATCCATTCCATCAGTGAAACCTCCCAAGTGGTATCTACGTGGAGAAGTCTTACAGGCTGGCAGAAACATTATCATGCAGCAAGAAGGCACCATCCATCGTCTGACAATACTGAAAACCACCACTGATATGACAGGCACCATTCAGTTCTCAATTGGCAAATCCAAATCCACAGCAAATCTGCTTGTCAGAGGTAACGTGTTCTAGCTTGGATTACATCATGAGGGATCATCTCTCAAACCACTTCTGGGATGTAATTTTTCAGACATAGTTTTAATGTACAATCTTCCTTCCCTGGGGTCTTTGAAATAATGTGTGTATACCTGGAAGGTCTGCTTCATTCCCAGTTAAAAGCAGTTGGGCTCTAAATGAGACAGCTATGTTTCAATAAGGGATCTGATTAAATGGAAATGAAGTTTTTAGTATTTGGATCAACAGAGCTAAGGTTTTTTCCTTAGGTATATCAAAGAAGACAAAATAGGTGAAATCTATTGTATTTCTGAACTAGACAACTGTAAGTTTGATAGCACATTTACTTGATCCACTTTGTCATTGATTTGATCTGGAACAAAGCTTCCAGGCTTTTTATCCTCTACTGTCCCCAGAGTAAGAGTCTCCATTCACATCCTGAAGTCCTTGTTTTGCCTTCAACTCACTCTTATTTGAATGAAATCCTCACTTGAGAGCAGTTCAATAAGCACTGAACAAGAATTGAACTGTGCATTTGGTAGATAATATACAGTTTTATTTTATAGAAATGAACATGTATAGCAATAGCATTCCCTATACTAATCATTTGTTTTATCTTCAAAGCAGTTCACAGAACTGTTGTGAACATGAGCATACGTGAAATTAATCAGCATAAAATACATATGAGATACTTTCCTCTTCCAATTGCCCTCATCCTTTCTTCTTCTCCAACCCTGCTTCTCAGATTACCATATACAGATCACCAGGAAGATGGAGGACAAGACAGCTTTGGAACGCCACTCTGTCATCCTGTCCTGTGACTTCAGGCCTTCTCCAAAGGTTGTGAAGTGGTTCAAGGGCCACACACCCATTGAGCCCTCTGAGAAGTACAAGATCAAGAGGGATAAGCACTCAGCAGAACTCAAGATTCTGAAGGTGAAGCCTGATGATGCTGGTGTGTACAAGTGCAGGGCAGGAGCTGCAGAGACTGAGGCCACGCTGACAGTTGAAGGTATGAGCAGAGAGGGTTGCCTCTTCCGTGTCCCCATGGCTTGGTATTTCACCTGAGATTTCTCTTCTTGAGGTTGATATCTACTGTTCTCTTTGCTAACTTTACATACATGTATTATTTTCACCGAGCCATTTATACTGTGTACTGTGCAGAAGTTGCAATATATTGAAATCAAATATTTACCCTCAGTTGGGTTATGCACACACAAGGGCAGTTTCTGGGTAAGGTGGTGGGATTACACAGAACTGAACTTTCTTTTCTCAAGACGTATTTCCATTTTGTCCAAGAAACTGAATTACTTGAAACTCTTGGATAATTCTAGGTAAAAATATTGTGTTTTTTTTTGTTTGTGGATTGAACTGTGATAGGCTTCTGATTTTTGGTGCATGTATGTGGTTTTCATTTCCTCTGACCACTGTGTCAGCTTTTACCTGTTGTTTGTTTGTTATTCATAATGGTCATAGATTCGTGGAGGTTGGAAGAGACCACAAAGATCATCTAGTCCAACCATCCTATTGCATCCCACTACGATGGTATTGTTCAGACAGTTCTCCCCTGTAAAATAAAACTGTAAGAAAGGTCAGTTCTTCTGGAAAAAAAAAAAAGAAAAGATAAAGATTATTCCTGTGCCATTGAGAGCAAAACTCAGAGGCGAGCCACTCAGTCATTTCCAACAGTCCAGGAATTGCCTCTTGGTAGAAGCTTGGCCTTGCAGATGACAGAATCTTTTAATAGTTCAAAATCCTTTTCCTAAATTGGCAAATCCTGGAGAAACATTCTTCAGTAGAGGAGCTGCAAAGACAAATCTTTTTCCAAGGACAGAAGGAAACCATTTATTTCCTGTTGTTCCCAAATGGTTGTCTTCATCACATCCTCTTTGTGACCATTTCTCTAACAGTGGGACAAGAAGAACTTAGTTATAATGTGGAGGGACTAGAATAAGGGGCTGGAGCTCTGAGGACAATCTAGACATTGTTGCAATGCTATTAGCATTTCAGAAAGAATTGCTTACCCTTAAATGAAAGTTAAATAATTATATTTGTAAAATAAAATGGACATCATAGTCTTTTGAATGTTCTCAAGCACTGGAACAAGCTGCTCAGGTGTAGTCACCATCCCTGGAGGTATTCAAGAGCCTTGGTGGTGTGGCACTGAGGGATAACAGTCAGTGGACGTGGTGAGAGGGTGGGTTGGGGTTGGACTTGGAGATTTTAGAGGTCTTTTCCAACCTTCATGATTCTGTAATGCTTTTTTTTTTTTTTCGTTGAGCTAAATGCAGAACCAAGCGGGCAAAATGTAATGACCTGAATTCAGACTAAATCACCTACCAACCTCTAAGCACTGTGAACTCTGCCTGTGGTAACACTACTTGTTTATAGTAACAGTGGTAATGATGCACTTTGTTTCCCTGCAGCCCGCAATGTAGAAGTAACCAAACACCTCCAGGATGTGGAAATTGAAGAAGAGAGTTCTGCTGTCTTCTCCTGCGAGCTGTCCCATGATGATGAGGACGTGGAATGGTTCCTGAATGGCACCCTCCTCTACACCAACAATTACAATGACATCAAGAATACTGGCAATTGTTACACACTGACAATGAAGCAGGTCAAGCCTGAGGATGCTGGCACAGTGACAATGAAGTCAGACAAGGTGTCAGAGAGCGCGCGTCTGAAGGTGATAGGTGGGTTTGACCACAGTCCTCCTGGATGTGATTAAGAGATACTAAGGAGCCGTAATTTACCATATCATGCAGCAATCCTACTTCTAAACCTCACCTCTCAGGGGTGACAAGTGATCAGGGACTTTCTTCCAGTGGAAGGTTCCACTGGAGGAGGTGAATATCAACAAAGGAAGATGGTTTTAGTGTCCTGACAGAACACTCAATTGCTCTTAATCATCCTTTCACTTAACAAGAAGAGTTTCAAGAGCAATTTCTTTTACTGCTTCAATAGTATGTGGTGTAAATGCTGTTGTCTCTAAGGATTTGAGTGCAAGGAGCAGAGCTTGTGTTTACCTCCAAGGGTAGGACACAGCTTTCAGTGTATCTGTTCTTGAGTGGCACCAATTCATCAATAAGAATGCAGCTTGCTGTCATTCTTAACATGTCACACAACTTAATTGCAGAGTTTTACAAATTCTTATGTACCACCTAGACCATAATAAGTTGCATGCTGAATCTGGTCAGTTCTTTGGAATTCCTTGAAACACGACATAAAAATTTCTTTAAAGACACATCAGTACATGCATGCTCAGGTAACTCATAGTGATTTGTTGTCCTGAGTTATCTCCACTGTGTACCTGTGTTGATCCAGAATGGAAACATCAGTGGGAAACATTCTGAGACATTCTATTCTATCTGTCTGATATCCTCCACATTCTTGTAGGAGCAGAGAGATCATTCTCTGTGTGTCTTGCCTTCTGATGTGACTCATGACCAGGCTCTGAGCAACCTGATCTAGCTGTGGATATCCCTGTTCATTGCAGAGGAGTTGGACTAGATGACCTTTACAGGTCCCTTCCAACTCTAAGGATTCTATGATTCTAATTGGATCTCCCAAGCACTTTAGTTCTTTATCTACTCAGAGTTTGAAGGATTTCCTCTTCCTCCTTTCTTTTATATTTGGTGAAAAATTTTGCCTGTATAAACATCTTATGCATGAAATATATTTTAAGATAGATAAAAGGAGTCAATAAGACAGGAAAAGCAAAAGTGTTCAGCAGCATATCCTCTTAAAGCTGCTGCTCCCTGCACGGGAGGGCAGTGCCAGCTCTTCAGCTTAGAAGAGCTGCATCCCAGTTATTTCACACAGTATCAGTCCCCACGCAAGGCAGTGCAGGCTGCCTCTCCTATTCCCTGTGTTGTCCCACTGATTAGCTCAGAATTCCATAACACTCGGATGTGAAACCTCTTTAGGTTCTGTATTGGTGCCATCAGTATTGCTAGGGGTTTGCTGATCCCTCTTCAAAAGTCTAAAAACAACTGGAAATATCTCAACTTAAATATCCCGTTGTCCTGTGTTGCCTGTTTAATTTCAGAGAAGCCTGCTGTCTTCATGAAGTCCTTGGATGATGTTTTTGGTGAGGAGCGAGGTGTAATTAAACTGGAATGTGAAGTCTCCAAAGAGAAGGTCAAACCAGTCTGGAAAAAGGACGGTGTTGTGCTCACTTCTGGCAACAAGTATGAGCTGGTACAGTCTGGGAAGACCCTATGCCTCCTTATCCATGACCTCGAGAAGAAAGATGCAGGTTTATATACCTGTGATATTGGCACTGATGTTGCCAAGTCAAAGGTTGGAGTTCAGGGTAAGTCCTGTTGCCAGAAAAGAGGCTCTGAAAATGCATTCAGGTTGGTCACTATGTCTTACACCTACTCTCCCATGAGCCTTAATGACCTCTACAATAAAACACTGTTACCACTGTGATGTCTGGACAGTTCCCATTGCTCTTTGATGTAAATATATCTCATTTTCCCAGCACTGAACATGTCAAGAATGTCCTGGGAATATTTCCTTTCTAAACATCCCTAAAATAGAGAAAGCCATCAAAAAGGGCAACTGATTTCTTAAAACCAAAAAAAGCAATAAGAATCCACGCATCTAAAGAAAACATGAGCACAGAAAAAAGGGAAAAATAAACCAATAAATGAAAAAAAGAGAACATTTTTCATGTGGCTATGCTGCTAATTCAGGATCTGCTGTAGGAACACAAAGGCAGTTCAGCACTGACTCGTGAAGAAGCCAACAATCCCACCTGTCCTCTAATTGTTGTGGTTTCTTGAAGGGAGGGAAAGGGCTCGTGAAATTTACATTGATAATGAGAGAGGTTTCGAATTTCTGGATGGTTTGAACACCAGTAGGGGTAGGATGGTAACAAATTAAGAAATTAAACTTTTTTATTTGCTGTCATAGGCAAAACCCTTTGTCTCACACAGCATCCTAGAGTCTTTCTGTTAGGTTTTTCCCTCTGTAGCTCATTGAATCTTCACTGTACTCCATGGGATGAGCTGCTCTCCACACAGTACTTTCCAGAGCTGAGCCAGGAGATAATTTTTCTGCAGATTTCTGGTAATTCTGAGTGGAGAATGTCTGAGAAATTCTTTGCAAGTCAAATATCAGTAAGGAAAGCAGTGGTGTCCTGCAAATCCTGAGCTAAAACCACCAGTACTACTGCTCATGTCAATCATAAATACCTTTTCTCCATATAGACCTCATATTAACCCACCTCTTATCTTTCAGAACTGAACATAGGTATTACCAAACGACTAAAGAACACTGAAATCCAGGAGGGAGAAGATTGTACTTTTGAGTGTATTCTGTCCCATGAAAGCATCGATGACTTTAACTGGACACTGAATGGGAGCAAAGTGGAAAGTGGTGGGCGATTTAAAGCCTCTAACGTGGGTCGGAAGTACACTCTCAGTATCAAAAGTGTGAATTCTGCTGATGCTGGGGAAGTCATTTTCACTGCCCGTGGTCTAACCTCCAAAGCCTCCCTGACTGTGAAAGGTAAGATCAGGGAGATTCTGGGGACTGATTTCTTCAACTGTCTTCTGATAAGAAGTAAATCACAAGGGCAAACTCAAGATATGATTAAAGTAAATAACGACCTTCTGTGTGAACCTTGAAACACTGAGAATTTCCCTTAACAGTAAGTGAAAGGATGAAACTTTTTACACAAATGCAAGAACTGCCCAATGCAGTGGGAGTTGTGTTGGAAATGGGCATCTCACTACAACTGGTTTCATTAACAATAAATCAAGAATAATCTGTTCGGGGATCTGGAAGGGCAAATATCCTCTAAGTCTAAGCTGAGAGAATGGCTTTCATGTCATCTAGCTGTACAAAAAATCCCTATCTAGAATGTGTTCGTCTTAGACCATCATCCCAATGTAATCAGTGGAGAGAAGAAAAGAAGCAGTTTTCAGTCATGGTTCATCACCCATGGCTGGATAAATTTAAGACAAAATAAATTGTACCTTGAGTTCTATTGCCCGTATTTATCAGATTACTGCTTGCTGTAGAATGGCCTCTGGAGCACGTGCCTCTCTGACTTATCTCCAGCATGTAGATGCATGCATTTAGAGCCAGACATCCTGCTCTAAGTGTACGTTACTCAAAATGCATTTTTTTTTTTTTCCTTCAGAAAAACCTACTGAGGTTACAAAACAGCTGGAGGATAAGACATCAGCAGCAGGGCAGGACATCAGCCTGAGCTGTGAGCTGTCGAAACCTGATGTGAACGTCAGGTGGTACAAGGATGGCAAAGCTATCCGAAAAAGTCAGAAATATGACTTGCAGCAGGAGGGAACACGGGCCATTCTGATCATCCACGACTCCACCATCAAGGACAGTGGGGAGTACACGTGTGAGACAGAGGACTCTAAAACAAAAGCCAGGGTCACAGTGCAAGGTGAGTTGAAACGCACACTGAGGATGGCATGTAGAGAAGTCAAGGTAAATATCTGCTACCTGAAGGGGATGTTCTTCTCTTCTGTTTTCTTAAGGAGGATCAACTATAAGTTTTCAGAAAATATTATGGATTAAAAAGTCTTTTATTATTATTATTATTGTTTTTTAGTCCGGAGACTGAATAATCTTGGGTGTTAGTTGATGAGCCAAGCAAAGCTGGCAATTTGAAATAGTCTACACTGAATATGGGTAATCAGAACAGTTTGTCAGATGAGATCTCGCCAGCACATGTATAATGGTATTAAACTTTCCAGATATCATCTGGAATAGATATACACCCAATGTCAAAATGTTGACCTGGTGATCTTCTTAGACCATCTCCATATGCCGTGGTTCTGTAAGTGAGGGCAAAGGAGATTCAAGACCTCACTGTATGTTTGGGACTAGTTGAGGTAACAAATCTCTTTGTCCTGTACCCTCATCCCTCAATTTTTTTTTTCCTTGCAGAAAAGCCTAACTACTTTATCAAGGAACTTTCGGATCTGAAAATCGAAGAAAATGGAACTGCAGTTTTTATATGTCAGAGCGAGAAAGCTGCATCCTCTGTGGTTTGGAGGAAAGGCATAGCTGAACTCAGGCCTGGCAGGAAATATGAGATGACACAGAAAGGGCGAGACCTGCAGCTGACCATTAAAAATCTGGAGAAAAGTGACAGTGATACGTACAGCTGTGACATCGGTGATGCCCAGTCCAGAGCCAAGCTAGTCGTACAAGGTACGCAGGAGAGCCATGTGGCTGTGCATCCTGCTTCTCCAGTAGGAGATATTATCATGGTAGAATTTGTACATTTGTGGCAGACCTTTGGGGCTGCAGCTGTCTGGCCTGAGTGGCAGTTCACAGGCCATGCACAAAGCGAACTGCACAGAATGGGGAGGAACTGTACCAACTAGAGCAGTGCTGTTGGGTGGCTGTGAGTGCAGATGTTTGTCTTGCCATCCATGCATATGCAGATCTATTTCTCAGCATACAAGTAGCACATTCACTGGTTTTTGGCTCATACTTGTGACATATATACATTGGATGTGGACAAAAGTAGAGCAACACGAAACTGGACGTGTAGAACAATTGGTTGATTAGGAGCATTTATACCTGGAGAACGTTACCTAACATTTAAAAAAAAATAAATGCTGACATAAGGAGAGGCTGGTGAACCTGTCATCAGCACGAAGTTTCTATCTCTGACTTTTCTGAGATAAAAATAGTTCTCCATCAAAATGTTCAAGATAAAAGTAAAAAATTCCCTGATGCTACATTCCAGGCAGTTCCATTATAGATTCATAGATACATTAGGTTGGAGGATGAGATTATGAGGATGTTTGTAACATAGGATTTTCCTTGTGCTGGCTGCTTGTTCTGCTATATGTGTTCTGGTACTCTGGTGTTCTGGTACTTCATCCTATATTGGTGTGTGTCTTGTATAAATTATCTTTTTGTGAATAGTTTTTTATGTTCAGTAACAGGGGAATTGTGTTTCAGTCTTCTGTATCATGAGCGTATTTCTATCTTGAAATACTCACGTGGAAAGTCTTGGATGTTTCCATAATGGTTTTCATGTTAGGAATGGAAGATTCCAGTAATTGATGTGTCTGTGTTCATTTCAGGCCAGAAAGTGCTAATAACAGAAGACCTGGAAGATGTCACTGTGTTAGAAGGAGAATCTGCCATGTTCAAATGCAGAATCTCTCCTGTAGAGTATAGCAAGGTGCAGTGGTTTTTGGATAAAACCCCACTCCATACCAATGAACTTAATGACATCCAGTCTCAACCTGGTGGATATCACTTGCTAACCTTGAAAAAGCTCTCTCTGAAGGACTCGGGGGTCATTACATTTGAAGCTGGTGATAAGAAAACAACTGCCAGTTTGGTTGTTAAAGGTAATTCAAGCATAAAAACTGCAGGAGAGAAGAGAATGCATAGAAATAACTATGGGATAATGTGGATAGGTGAACAAAATGCTATAAATTTGGCCCCATCATTTATATATCTATATATTTCTGAGTGTATTGTCACCTATATAACAAAACTAGGACTGGGAAACTAACATCTTGCAATACTGGAGGACTGTCAGTATGTTTATTGGACCTCAGATGGAAATGTTGTACTATAACAGTGATACACTGGATACTGTGTCCAGTTTTCCTTTGGCTAAATTGTAGGGTACGACTGTGATGGTAAGTGAGAAGAAATTATTTTGTTCATAGAAAAAGAAAAAAGAACAACCAGTATGTCTTAAAATTATTTTTCATTGTTTGAAAGGAAACATTACATGTGCTCTGTTCTTCATGTTTGACAATATTTTTTCCAAAGAGGTTAAACTAGGCAAAAACTAAAATGCTAGTCTGCTTCTATAGGGAAGGAATAAGATGAGTGCCAGACAACCTAAGAGTGTAAGTTTAGAGAAGTGTTGTTTCCTTACTGGAAATATAAATATTTCTTATCACCCAGAGATGTGTAACACTCAGTCTCTGTTGTGTCAGACTGTATTCTCATTCTTGTCAGAATCATCCTGTTTTTTGCAAGGAAATTTTTTTCAATATTCAAAAATTTACCTCAGTTGACAGTTTTTGCCTTTCTATGAAAGTGCAAATAGATATTTTTAAAGTGAAATGAGAGATCTTATTTGCAAAGAGTTGACGCGTTTGGTAACACCAATATGTGATGTTGTATTGCAGATGAGAACTGTCTTTGATTTTCCAGTTAATTGGGTTATGATACAGACATTAGGAGGTGTAAGACCTACCTTGGTCAATTTAGCTTTTAGTATCCAGCTTAGTCTGCTTCTAGGGGCTTTAAAGAAAGACTTCCAGAGAGCATTTCAACTCCTCTATCCTAAAAACATGCTTTGGAAATGAACACCCAGTCCTTGGAGGTGTCTGTTGTCTCCCATTAATGATAGATATGCCCTACATGACCAGTCTAGGATATCTGCCTGCTGCTTAGAAGTCCTCATACTGATGAGGTGAGCCCTGCTCTATATGACTGTCTCAGAAATCTGACCTGGACCTTGCTTCATATAGAATTAACCTTCTACATTCCACTGGAAGGTTCAGACTTAAGAAGCATGCATGGAGAAGTGTTTAGGAAAGTTGTGCCTCCGTCTTGTTTAAGTTTAGTGAGATGTGAAAGATCTTGTATTTTACAGCATTTTCTTTTCAGTTTCTCCCAGATGGCATTAGATATTTACTAAACCAGATTTTATGGCATGATTAATGCCTTCCTGAAGGCTTTGTAGCCTTGCTAACCTGTAGTTTAAATGCAAGTGATCTTGGACATAAGCCTCAGATTACTTGTGATTTGAAGACCTGCACCTCTTGTGAAAATCTCAGACCATTTTTATGTGATTCTAGAAAAGCCCTGCATCTTCACAAAGGAGCTGGTTGATACTGAAGTCACTGAGGGAGAGGATGTGATTCTTCACTGTGAAACCTCCAAATCAGACAGCCCTGTAAAGTGGTACAAAGACGGGAAGAGCCTTAGGAATTCTTCTAAGTATAACATCAGTCGGTCGGGATTTGAAGCCAAGCTGGTCATTTACGGGGCAGAAGAAAGAGACAGTGGCAGATATGAGTGTGAGGATGGAGCAGCTAGAAGTAGTGCGGTTATTACTGTCAAGGGTAAGAACATTTGGAGTAATGGTTTGGGTTCCAGGTTGTCATCCATCACCAAGTTCAGAACAATGCATGGCAGGAATGTAAATGTGAAACAGCATCAAAAAGGAACCTCATGTCTTTGCAGCTCAGTGCGGGGAAGGTTCTAGTTAAATCATCCAGGTTATTATCAAGAGAGGTGGTAGAATATGAAATAGGAAAATGAAACAGGAAAATCCTTCATTTTACCTGATTTTATCCCTATGGAAGTATCATCTCTCTAGCGCTGTCAGATATGGGCCAGAAGAGAAAGGTGACAATCTCTGTAGAAGATCACAGAATCATTAAGGTTGAAAAAGACCTCTGAGATCATCTAGTCCAACTGTCCAGCTACCACCAATATTGCCCACTCACCATGTCCCTCAGTGTCACATCTCTGCTATTCTTGAGCACCTCCAAGGATAGTGACTCCACCACCTCCCTGGGCAGCCCATTCCAACCCCTGATCACTCTTTAGGAGAGGGAGTTTTTCTTAATATCCAATCTGAACTTGCCTGGCACAACTTGAGGCCATTCCACTTGTCCTATTGCTGTTACTTGGGAGAAGAGTACACCCTCCTTTCAGGGAACTGCATAGAGTGATGAGGTCTCCCTTGAGCATTCTCTTTTCCAGACTGAACCATCCCAGTTCCCTCAGCTGCTCCCCATGAGACTTGTGCTTCAGATCTACTCAGACTAAAAGATAATGCAGAGGATGGATGAGTCGCTTTCTGAAACTCATTCCAGTGCTCTCTCTGTACAAGAAGGGAGGTCATGTACTCGAGAACTGCTTGAGGCAGCTAAATTTATTGAAAGTAGCACATCCAAAAGCACTTATTCCAAAGAATGTGGTCAGGGAGAAGTTAATAATTGGGTTAGGGCTTTGTCTGAGCTGAAACAAATGTTCTCTTTTTAGATTAAGAGATTTTAGTGTACTTCCCTGAACACATTAGGAAAGTATTTGAGGCAAGCATTGGGACTGAGCTGAGCCAAAACCAGACTCACCTGCTACTCACACTATAAACCTTCCCCTTAGAGAGCAAAAAGTCTTTGGCTCATCAGAAGAGTCAACCTGAACCTCCGAGCACAAAGAGGGAGGTAAGCTGCTCACAGCATTTGCTGAGCACCAAGAAACCACTTCAAAGCTGAGGTCTGCTATGTAAGGAAAGAGAAGAACTTGACGTAATGAGGATGTCTCAGTTGTTAAAACTTCCCATAGCACTATAATACTTTTCCAATACCCAAAACACACCAAGTCAAGGTGCTCAAGGCCAGGTTGGATGGGGCCCTGGGCAGCCTCATCTAGAGGTTAGCAGCACTTCCATGGCATGGGGAGTTGGAAATGGGTGGGCTGTATGGTCCCTTCCAACCCAAACCATTCTTTGGCTCTATAAAAGATCTGTGTTGACTTCAGTAGGACCTGAATCTCATTCATGATGAAGAAGATTTTTCCTGCTAGGTAAAAGAAAAAAATGCATTCATAGTGAGTGTTATCCAACTGCCCATGAGTGTTACATGCCTTCCCCATTTCTCCTTTCACAGAGCAGGGTGTGGATGGATGTAGGATTCAAACGTGGATTCAGATCAGAGGAATCAAATCACAAAGATGCCTACAACAGATTACACTGTTGTAACATTCCTTTATCGATCATGGTCACAGCAGAATGCAACAACAGCAGAAAAAGTCAGAGCCAGTGTTACTGTGGGTGTCCACAAACTAGAGATGAAAGGAGAACAGAAGAATAGGCTGCAGTTTTTCAACAGCCACAGGACAAATGTATCATGGATCAGTAGCTGACCTGCATGTGCATCAGCTTGCATTAGAAGGTAGCACCAGCCAGGAAGGGAAGGATTGCTTTTGTTGTTGGGGGACTGTTTTTTTGTTTTTATTAGACCTTTTTTTTCCTTCTCCTCTTCCCCATTAAGTGCTATCTCCACTGCAGCTCACCTTAAAATCTTGAATCCCAGGCTGTGGTAGAGCCTGCACAGGAGTGTCCATAGGGACCCTTTTGTGTTCTGCGTTTCTTTGGTGCTGTTTTTAAGTCCGCATTCATGTCTGATAAAAATCTGCTGTGGTTTCTTATAACAAAAAAATTAACACTGCTGGTCATGGGAAAAGGTTCTCTGTCATTTCTCTGTGTCCTCTGTGTTACATGCCAGGTGACCTCAGTGAGGATGACATTTACTGTACCAGCTGCTCAGCTCTAGGCACAGATCTGCAATCTAGTTCAGTGTCTCCCAAACCTGATGTCACCAAGACGTGTCTAAGTTGCACCCATGAAACTGGCTTTGGTTGTTTTGTACACTCTGTGCGTTGCTCCATGGATTTGGTTGTCTCCCCAGAATGCCAAGGGAAGTTGAAGTAGGGCATTGCTTCTACGTCTCTGCCTGTACACATTAAACCACCTTGATGCTTATTACTGAGGGGATAGGGGAGAAAAATTCAAATAACTGAGCATTAGGGCACTGCTAAAGATACTTAAGGCTTAAAGTTCACTATTGCTCCAAGTGCTGAGACAGTTGCACACAGTTGGTGCTATTGCATTGGAAGAATCTTTCACTGTTAATAACAACACCAATAATAGCAGCAATTGTCTTTTGCTATTGCAAACAGTGGTTAAAAGGAACAAAGCATTTGGTCTCAGATACTTTTTTGCTGTTATAGTGTTCTAGCAGCCAGGTGTGAGCTGTTTACTCTGTTTGCTAGTGCATTTTCATTCCTGTGGTTTTCTACCTGAATAATAATAATGAAAAACTGAAGCAGAAAGGAAACGGTGATTTGCAAGCTTGAATGTGTGCAATGTCCCTTTTCAGAAATGCCAGTTCTCTTCAAACAAGAGCTCCAAAACAAAGAAGCTAAAGAAGGAAAACAAGTCAAACTGACTTGTGAGCTCAGCAAACCCGATACCCCTGTGAAATGGATGAAAGGGAACACTGTTCTGCATGCCAGTGAGAAATATGAATTTAAGCAACATGGTACTGTGGCAGAGCTCATCATTCGGGATGTGACAGCCATAGATGCTGGGGACTATACCTGTACTGCTGGGGAACTGAAGACCACTGCTCAAGTGAAAGTAAATGGTAAGCAAACTCTGCAGCACTTTCTTTTTGTGTTGCTCTATAGATTTTCTGCAGAAAAAAAAAAAAAAACAAAAAAAACAAAAAAAAACAAAAAAACAATCCAAAAAGCAACCTCCCCTCCTCCACTCTGCACTGCTTTGTTGTGGTAGCTCCACCTACAAACTCATGATTAAAATATAAGGGTGATATTGCATGCGTGGAAGTAGCTGTACATATTTTTCATGTAATTTCATTTTCTTGCATCTGGGGTTTTAAATCTGTCTCTTCCTGCTGAACAGACTGATTGGTTAGCGTTTTACATGGCTGTAGGATGGGAGTTAGAGATCAAGAGTATGGGAGCACAGGTAGAACGTGGAAACATAACATGGAAGAGCAGAAAGTAGCACTGCACAACCAAGTCTAATCCCTGGCAAACTGCAGGTGGTGGACTGATTGATGTTTAGACTCCCTCAGATCCACCAGACATCCTCTTTAAAGGCTCTTGAGTGCCTTCAGCAGGGGGAAATGGTTTTAAGTAGAAGAGGGGAGATTTAGGCTAGATATTAGGAAGAAATTCTTCACTGTGGGGGTGGTGAGACACTGGAACAGGTTGCCCAATGAGGTTGTGGATGCCCCCTCCCTGGAAGCATTCAAGGCCAGGCTGAATGGGGCTGTGAGCAACCTGGTCTAGAGGGAGGTGTCCCTGCCTATAGCAGACAGTTTACAACTAGATGATCTTAGAGGTCCTTTCCAACCAAAACCATTCTATGATTTTATGATTTGTGACTTTGAACAACCAGGGGGCACCTCTTGTCCAGTCTGAGCAATTCTGTGATTCTATAGCAGTGTGCCCAGGTGGCCAAGAAGGCCAAAAGCATCCTGGCTTGTATCAGGAATGCTGTGGTGAGCAGGACTAGGGAAGTCATCCTCCCCCTGTACTCAGCACTGGTGAGGCCCCACTTCGAGTACTGTGTTCAGTTTTGGGCACCTTGATGCAGAAGGGACATTGAGGTGCTGGAGCAGGTCCAAAGAAGGGCAGTGAGGATGGGGAAGGGCCTGGAGAATGTGTCCTATGAGGAACAACAGAAGGAGCTGGGGCTGTTTAATCTGAGGAAGAGGAGGCTGAGGGGAAACCTCTTTGCTCTCTTCAAATACGTGAAAGGTGCTCACAGTGAAAGTGGGGTTGGTCTCTTCTCACTGGTGACAGTGACAGGAAAAGGGGAAATGGCCTCAAGTTGCACCAGGGGAGGTTCAGGTTGGATATCAGGAAAAGCTTCTTCACGGAAAGGATTGTTAAGCACTGAAATAGGACCTCCAGGGAGATGGTTGAATCACCATCCCTGAATGTGTTTAAAAACCCTCTGGGTGTGGTGCTTAGGGGTATGATTTAGTGGTGGGTTGTTAGAGTTGGGGTAGTATGGTTATACTGAGGTTGTACTCAGTGACCTTGAAGGTCTTTTCCAACCTGAGCTATCCTATGATTCTACAGTGGGGGCTTGTTCTTATCCCTGTTCCTGTATTCTAGCAGTGCCTGTCCTTTTTAAACAAACCCTGGAGAACACGGAAACAGAAGAGGGGAAATCTGTCTCTTTGTGCTGCGAACTCACAAAAGCAGATGCCACTGTGGTGTGGAAGAAGGGAGAAGTCACGCTCCAGGCAAGTGCCAAATATGAAATGAAGCAGAAGGGGACACTGGCAGAGCTGGTGATTCGTAATGCAGAGCCAGAAGATGCGGGAAGATACACCTGTGACACTGGAGACCAGCAGACCACAGCCCAAGTCAAAATCCATGGTAGGAATGAGACACCTGCTTGTGACCATTTGTTATTGTTCTTGCCATGGTCCTGCACATTTGCAATGGGTGCTCAGAAAAAATGGAATCAGTACAAACGAAAGGCAGCTCACGCTGTGTCCATTAGGTTATCTGTGTTCTAGGACTGTAACTTGATACTAAAACGTATCAATCAAATAACCCTGACCTGATATAAATGTATTTTTCCTTGCCTCGGAAATAACTGTTCTGTTTTCTGCTCAGGACATAGACACCTGAGTTCTAAGCTGGGAGGTAAGAAGATGGTGAATATGTTTTGCTAAAGAATATGCATTTCTTTTCTTTACTGAAACAATTATTTCACAAGTCTCCTACCAACAGCATTTGGGCAGCAGAGAAATAATTGCTTCTGTGTTCCAATGATTGAAAAATAATTGTTTTGGTTTTAAATCCCAGTAAATTAATGGTGGGGTATTGTAAGTGCAAGTAGAGTCTTGGAAGTGCAGGTAAGTCAGGGTCCACTAGCTATACCAAGGGAATTTGGTTTGGCTTTTTGAGACCCATAAAGAGGAAGCCAGTTGTTAATGATGCCCCTAAAGTAAAATGACAATGCTTCATTCCTCAGCCGTCTCTGCACTCATTGAAGAAGAACTTAAGAGCCTGGAGGCTCTGGAAGGTGGGACAGCCACCCTGCGCTGCCGGCTGAGCAGAGAGGCCCCCGTGGAGTGGAGAAAGGGGCACACTGTTCTCAGGCCGAGTAACAAGTACAGGATGAGACAAGAGGGCATGGTGGCCGAGCTGCTGATCCATGACCTGGAGACAAAGGATGCTGGAGACTATACATGTGTAGTGGGAAGCCAAAAAACGACAGCAGCATTATCAGTGAATGGTAAAAAGTCAGAAATAACTCACGAAATTCTGGAATATTTCTGTCCGTCTCTTCTCTTTTTTCTATATATTCCTTTTCAACTCCTACCTTTACATCCTCTGTCTACTCTTCTCATCCTTCCACTTGTACATGTGTAACAGGAAGCCAAAAAACACAACAGCGTTACCAGTGAATGGCAAAATGTCTGAAATAACTCATGAAATTCTGGAATATTTCTGTCCATACTTTCTTTCTTCCTCTCTACGTATTCCCTTTCAACACCTGCCTTTTTGTCCTGTGTCAACCCTAGCCTTTATGTCCTGTGCCTACCTTTTCATCCTTCTGTTATTTCAAGTTGCCATGACACTCCTTTCCCCAGCCTCCATCCACCACCAGATTTCACCACTCTCAGTGTAGCATGCGTGTTTCCGTAATGTCTTCTCAAGTGAAGAATGCTAATGTTCATGTATGTCTACCTCAATTAGTATGGAAAAAGGTTCCTTGGAGTTTTCTAGTAAGGAGGATACTTTGCCTCCTATCTGGGTTAGACTGTTGTTTGTATGTGTGTTGATCAAATCAGAAACTCTGATTGCAACAGCGCTATTTACTAGAGAATAATGTTACAAGTCACAAAAAGCAAACAAAAAAAAGACAGATATGGTTAGGAACAAGGCTGTTGGAATAAGATCTGGGGTGTCATTTATTAATCACAATGCAGCATCTGACCAGAGGTGCCTTGGGTTTGCAACCCCTTGTTCATTCTGCGTCTCTCAGCCCTGCCAGTTCACTTCAAGAAAGAGCTGAAGAATGAGGAAGGTACAGAGAGTGGAACGGCCACACTGCAGTGCGAGCTGAGCAAGGCAGTCAGCTCAGTGGAGTGGAGGAAGGATGGGAAGGCACTGATGCCAAATGGCAAGTACAAAATGAGACGGGAAGGCCGCTTTGCTGAGCTGGTCATCCAGGACCTAGACTTGGCCGATGCTGGGAGTTACACCTGTGTGTGCGGAGACCAGAAGACCACTGCTACTTTGAGAGTGAATGGTAAACATTCTACCCATCTTCCTCATTAAATCCCAAGCTTAGCATGTTGGACAACATTTCTGGTTGTCTGATGCTTGGTCAGTATGATTTTGTACAGGTTTCACGTTGTCAGCTCTGTGGAGCCAGTTGTCCTGTAGAGAGTATTCCCTTGTTGTTGTTTTCCTTTGAGGCAGCTCAGCAATGTTCTGTATTGCTCTTTCTAATTTGTTCCTCTCTGCTCCAGAAAGTCTTCCCCCCTTACATAACTTAGCAGTAGTGCCATTGATTAAATATCTACTCTGCAGTCCAATAATTCACCAAAAGGTCTAGGTCATTTCATTATATTTCTGATTCCATCTCTGTTGGTATTGCATCCTTCAGCCTTGCCTATCCACTTCCAAGAAGAAATGATGAACAAGGAAGCTACCGAGGGCCAGGCAGTCACATTGCACTGTAAGCTGAGCAAATCAGCTCCTGTTGAGTGGAGAAAGGGGAATAAAGTCCTCAAACCGAGTGAAAAATACAAAATAGAGCAGGAAGGCCCATTTGCAGAGCTGGTGATCCAGGATTTGGATTCGGCGGATGCTGGTGATTACAGCTGTGTGTGTGGAAACCAACAGACTACAGCCACTTTAACAGTAAATGGTAAAAAGAAATTCTCAGCACAAGTTTCTGAATTGCTTCTCTTTTTTTTTTTCCCCACCTCATTTTACCTCTCCACACTTTCCTGTTCCCACCCTTGCTGATAGGTTTTTCTTTCCTCTTTTTCTCCTCTCTTTCTCCCTGCCCCACCACTGCCTCTCTGCCTCTCCTCTCACCTGTTGTGCTCTTGACATACTGTGTTTGAATGACCTCTGAAGTACAGGTCTCCCTCTCAACACAATTCCTGATTCAGTGCAGCTGCTGTTGGAAATTATTCTCACAGGGATTGTCCTAGAGATTGGATTAGTATCTATTCTTAATTTCCTAGGCTGCTACATCTGTTGTTCCTAAGGTAGAAAGAGTTTTCATCAAAGTGTGATGCTAAGTTAGGAGTATCTGAATGAAAGTATACTCCTTTTTTTCACACTCCTACTGCTCCCAGCCCCCTTTTTGTTAAGCAGTTTAGTTTCAGTTCTCACCAAACATATGCTCTATCTCTGCAGAAAGACAACAGCACATTTGCAAGGGTTTGGCTTAAGGTTTGGCTCCATTTATAAAAATATAGACAGTGCCCCAGCTCAGGCACTTCTGTAGAAGTGCTGTTTTGTTCAAGGGAAACAAGTTGCTGCGTGTACCCTACTGAAATATGGCCTTTATTTTTATGATCTTAAAATAAAGAGTAAATGACTTGTTAACCAAGTTTGTGGGTAGAAAAAAAGCTTGCTTTAAAATCAACTTTTAAAGCATGCAAACAAACAAAAAGCAAGTAAATTGATGAAAGCATAATCCTGGAGTGTGAGGAAAGCCTCATGGCATGCAGCTTCAGGGAGATGAAGGAAGAGAGCAAGTAGATCGTGGGTCAGGCTTTCTCAGCTTTGATGCCATGTCCGTATTCCATTTACTCTGCAGTCCTTCCCACTCTTTTCACCAAAGAACTGACCAATGAAGAAGCTACAGAGGGTAAAAGCATCTCTCTGCGCTGTGAGCTGAACAAGGCTGCTGCTAATGTGGAGTGGAAAAAGGGACTCAAGACCCTCAGGTCAAGCGACAAGTATAAAATGAAGCGGGAAGGCGTCATTGCGGAGCTTGCAATCCAAAATCTAGACATGACAGATGCTGGAAACTACTCCTGTGTGTGCGGAGACCAGCAGACTATGGCTGTTTTAACAGTACATGGTAAAACAAAAGAATCAAGACAAACGCTAAAATTAACTATCTGTGTTTTCTCTGTCCATGCAGACAACAGGCACCTCGTTACCCTGCCACCTCCTTCCCCTGCCAGGCCTTCATCCTCAGCTGCCTGATATCAATGTTGTATTCCTGTTGGCATCAACATGGCTGGTGTGCATGGCACAGGAGGGGTGTCAGAGTATGAGACTGGGGAAAAAACAGGCAGCCAGGATTGCTGCTACCCATATACCGAGGGTTGATATTTTGGTTTTCCCTCTAGCAAACTCCTTTATCAGAATCTCCATAATGCTCAAGAACATTGAAATGGATGGCCCCAGAGGGATCGTGACTTAGTGTTTTTAAGGTTTCATCAAACTCAGACTGGTTAGGTTATTCCCTGGAATTTTATTCCCACCCTTTATTTTCCTGGGATACCAAAGTGGTTTATAATACATACAGACCAGTAACCACTGTGCTCTGGTACTCTCCCGTGCAAACCAAGTGCAAACTACCTAAGTGATAATTATTCTAAACTATTATTTTTGTTGCAACTGACACACGTTTGAAAGAACATGTCAATGATAGTGAAAGTGCTTGTTTTCCTATCATGTATTGAAATGAACAATTTCATTTCAAGCTGACTTCTAGAATGAAACTCGGTGTTTCATTCTTTTTTTTTTTTTTTAATGTAGAATTCATTTTCATTTACCTAATATTAAAACTTAGCGAACATTTTACTTTCATTATGGCTTAAAATTTTGTTGTGAGAAATCCCCCCTTCTTTTTTTTTTTCCCGAAATTTCAATTTAATTGCTTTTATTTGAAATTTCACAGGGAAAAAAAAAAAAAAAAAGCCTCCTAATTCTGTCTGTATTGGTTTGTTTCTCTGAGTACATATGAAGCATCTCTGAGGGTTACAGCAATCATTGGATCCTGTCCTGGTGACGACGTTTTGTTCCTCATACTGATTCATGGGGAATATTGATGTTCTTGTATTGATATATCCACTCAAAATAAGAAGGGAAAAGGAAATTAAATATCGCTGTGTAATTTGAACTCCTCGGAGCTTACATCTCACTGCTCATATTGCTGTCCCTCAGCTTTACCTGCATTTTTCAAAGAGGGTTTGAAGAACAGAGAGGCCACTGATGGGGGAACAGCCACGCTGCGCTGCGAGCTGAGCAAGGTCGGAGTCCCAGTGGAGTGGAAAAAAGGGGACAAGGTGCTCAAATCAAGTGATAAGTATAGGATGAGACAAGAAGAAACCTCTGCAGAGCTGTTGATCAGAGACCTGGAGGTAGAGGATACTGGAGAATACACTTGTGTGTGTGGAGATCAGAAGACCTCAGCTGTCTTGACAGTCCACGGTAACAAAAAAATGCTCTCCTTTATCATAGCTGCACCTCAGAGATACCCTTTTTCTCTGAGAGGTCTTCTCACTGGTTTTGATGTTTTGATTCCACAGTCTTTTCTTGGTTTAGAATGTCTAGTGTTGGAAGGGTCTTCAAGGGCCACCTTGTCCTATCTGGTTTGCTGATCACTTGTATTTTATCCTGTCTCCCAGTGTTAGGGTGAAATGGATCACCTAATGGCAATGTGGAGTCATGATGGTTTCATACCCTAGACCCCTCTGAATGCTTTAAAAATGAAAAGAGTAGTTGGTAGGACCCGAAGCTTCTAGGCCTCCAGCTACAAGCTTGTTCTCAGAGGGTTTGTCCTCTATGTCTCTCTGATGTCACTGGATGCCATTGCTTAACTTGAAGGAAATTTCATTAAGAATGCTGAGCTCAGTTAGCAAGAGGTTTTTTGTGTGGGAGCAAAGGAGTCTCTTGCAGCACTGTGGTGTATTGTGCCAATGAAAATGTGCTTTAAGAAAAGCACAACCAACAGCCCACCAACAAACCATTACTCTGAAGGTCCTGATTTAGGGGGCAGTGAGACAAAATTTCTTTCTCTCTCTGCTGTGGCAAATAGAGAAAAGCTTTGGATGCCCCTCCAGCAGTTCACATACAGTTCCAACAGAATAAAGGAACATTTGTATTTGAGATGTATCTGAAGGATGAGATGCTTTTAAGGACAGGAGCAAAACCAGAGACAAGCAGCTCTCCCATTTCTCTGCATGATTTTATTTCCTCTTATTTCTTCCATGTAAAGGTATTTGCATCCTTCCCTTCCTCTGGGCTCCTACTTCCTTGTGCAAGTTGCTTTTTTTTTTATATCAGTGACATCACACAAGGCAACTTGCAGAAAACTATGGCTTAATGGTACACAGGACCTGATTCTAAAGATCATAAAAGTTAAAAAAGACCTCTAAGGTGTCCGATGTCCAGCCCCAGCCCATCCCCATCATGCCCACTGATATGTCCCTCAGTGCCATATCTACACATTTCTTGAAATTCCTCAAGATCTGGTTAATGGTTTGATGTACTCTGTTTATGTTACATCCCTTAGCTTTGCCTGCACTTTTCAAAAAAGAACTCATCAATGTGGAAGCCACAGAAAGTGGGACAGCTGTTCTGCAGTGTGAACTGACTAAATCCACTCCAGTGGAGTGGAGGAAAGGGCACAAGTTGATCAACCCTAGTGACAAGTACAAATTGAGGCTGAAGGATACCATTGCTGAGCTGACAATCCAAAACCTGGAGGAACAAGATGCAGGAGATTACACTTGTGTGTGTGGAGACAAGACAACCACAGCATCTCTGACAGTGCATGGTAAAATACATACATTTAGTAGGGAATTTCTGCATTGTCATCTGTGCTTTCATGCAGGATCACAAATTGGCATTGATTCCATCTGTTATTTTAGACTTTTATGACAAATATCTTTTATTCAGTCCCTTTACTTGAGAATGATAATCAGCATCTTACAGCCCTTACTGTTCCTGTTCCTTCATGTTAATGCAGCCTGGAAACAGATGCTGATGATCTTGATAAGTACTAAATACCACTTTCCATTAATTAACTTCTAGGTGTATCACTTATCACTGAGGTTTCACCTCTTAAATGTAATTGGAAAGTGTTCTGTTATGATAACATTTGAGAAAGACAGGTGAGAATTATGCATGGCAGCCTGGAATTTTAAGTAATGGAGTTCCATTTGATTGTTCATCCAATCTCAAGACAGAGTTGTGCAGGTTTATTTAAAACTTGCCCTCAGCTTTCTGTTGCTTACATCTTAGAATGAAATTACAGCTTTGCAATCCTGATTTACGACTCATGTTGCGATGAGTAAGGGAGAGATGCCCCTAAAGTTGTTTGGCTCTCATGAACCATATGAGTTAATCAAAACATTTAGAAATCAAAGGGTTTTAAGCCAGTGGAGCAGTCAAGATACGGTATTTCCTCAATTTTAAAGCATTCTCTCTTCACCTGTGATCTTCAGCCCTCCCCCCACATTTTAGAAAGGAATTGAAGAACGTGGAAGCCACAGAAAATGGCACGGCCACTTTCTGCTGTGAACTGAACAAGCCTGCAGCTTCTGTGGAATGGAGGAAAGGAGACAGAGCCCTGGAGACAAGTGACAAGGTCACCATAAAATGCAAGGGCACAACTGCAGAGCTGGTGATCCATGATTTAGATCTGGCAGATGCTGGAGATTACACGTGCTGTTATGGAGATCAGAAAACCACAGCTGCGCTAAAAGTGAATGGTAAAAAAAGCCTTATTACCCTATAAAGCAGATTATTTCCAAACAGATTACAAAAAGAAAGGAAAAAAAGAAAAAAAGAAAAAGAACCAGAGTATTATTGAAATTGCAACCTTATTTCAGATGAATTTAGCTACATGTGGTTGCACAAAGGCCCAAAGTTGCTGGTGAATGCCAGGCATAGGTCAGATGTTTTGCAAAAATTTCAGTTATTCATCTTAGTTCCAGACCAATTCTTTGATGTCCCAGGTAGTTTCTAAAGAAGGGAAGTCATATTATTACAATGAAGTTGACTGTAAAGATGGTACAGTTCCAAAGCTGAGGTGATGAGTTTTGATGAACAGTGTGGTGTTAATCATTCTTTGAGAATAATTTCACAGTCTAGTGAAATAATAATTTCACTACCCAAGCATAAATCTCGTGGAAAAGTGAGATTGATGTTTGAGATATAATTTCATGTATGAGCTTTTCCAGTAATGATTGGCATCGCGAGGGAATTTAGGTGCCCCAGTTTGGCTTTATTTTCCATTGCAGTAGGCAATACCCAAAGTAAGGCAGGATTCAGTCTTGCAGAGTCTGAAGAAATAACTGGTGTGGTTCTCCATTTCATGCCACAGACCATGCCATAAGAAAAAGCTCTGCTTATGAACAAGGCTTTCCAAAGTCACTATCAGCTGATTCTCAATATTATCAATTATTGAGAATGAGTTATTATCAATTCTACCTGGATTAGGGAAGGCATTGCTTGTCATACATGGCCCACAGACTGCAGATAAGTGGTTACCTGAATGGATCTCACAATCATACATTCTCCTCATTTTGAACTCTTCAGCCTTGCCTGCACGTTTCAAGGAAGAGATGAAGAATGAGGAAGCCACAGAAGGTGGAACAGCCACACTACAATGTGAGCTATCTAGGGCCGTCCCTGTGGAGTGGAAAAAGAAGCACAAAGTGCTCAAATCGAGTGAAAAGTATTCTATGAGGCAGGAAGGCACCACAGCACAACTACTGATCCATGCTTTGGAAGTCAAGGATGCTGGGGAGTATACCTGTGTGTGCGGGGATGAGAAGACTACTGCAGTGCTGACTGTGCATGGTAAAAGAGAAAACAACCAACAGCAACACATTATTTTTTAGCCATTTCTAACTAGAATTCTAGTTTCATTGACTGTATTAACATTTTCCCAAGTTTTTTTTCTCCCTGCTTCCTTTGGTGCATGACTGTATTGCTTTGTAACACACAGAAGGATTCCACACCCTTACATTTTCTGTTCTGTTACATACATCTGAATTGGGCCTGGACAGATGGAGTAGCAGGTGTGTGCTTAGATTTCAAGTTAGGTTAGGACTTGACAGATTGGTATGAATAGTACAGACAATATTCGATCCAATGCAACTTTCTAGTGTAACTTTGATCAAGGGTTATGTAGATTTGTATTCTGGCATTGCTGAATACTCAGCATTATGGCTTATGAGACTTCTTCACAGTTCTTGGTCAAAAGTTCTGCATACTTTTTTTGGAAGAGAGGAGACCATGACTTCCACTATTAATGCAGGACAGCAGGAAGTAGTTTCAGCCATCTTTCTCACCTGGAAAGTCAGTGAGTCGATGTCTTTGCTTTACTTCCCACACTTCTTCATTTTGATGCTTACATACAGCACAAGGATAGGTTTCATCTTGAACTTCCAGTTTAACTGTGGGAAATAGAATTGAAAAGGGCCTCTACAGTCATCTAGTCCCAACTCATCATCCCTTTGTGACCTACACTTAAAAACCTCTGATGGTCAAGAATCTGCAGTTCTCCTGGACGCCCGTTCCACTGCCTGACTATTGTTACTGTTGGGAAGTTCATTCTAATGCCAGCAGAAATCTTTCTTGAGCTAGCTAAGGTCCTTTCTTCTTGTTCCATACACTGTGGAGAGGGAGAAAAGTTGTCTGTGAAACTGTTTCACAGATTTGAAAACTTATATCACGTCTCCATCTCCTCTTTTCTGAACTAAGCAGCTTCATTTCTTTCACACTTTCTTCCTAGATCATGTTTTCTAGACTTCGACTCATCTCTGTTGCTTCCTGGAATGTCTTCAGCCAATCCACATCTTTCTAGAAGCACAGTGGTTATAATGGACCTAAGTGCTCCATGTGATGTTCTCAGACAGGAGCAAGATGGAAGTGTCTTGGTTCACATGCCATGTATTTTGTGTATGACAGTCCATTTAATACATTCTATTACAATTATTGCTTTTTTCATATCAGAATTGCATATCTTGACTTGCATTTGAACTGTGATCTCTTGTAATTCTAAATCTCTCTCTGAATATCTGCTTCCTGTTATTCCCTATCTTGTATTTGCATGGCTGATTGCTCATAAATATAGTATTTTGCACTTGCTCTTGCTGCAGTGCAGCCTATTTTCTCATCACTGTTCCATCAAGATCCTAATCCTGTTAACAGTGTTCTCAGTTCCTCTCCCTTCCCAGCTTGAGTTCCCCTGCAAAGTTAGTAAGACTGTTCTATATCATTGTCTTTGGAGTTTCTATTTTCTTGTAGCTATCGTTAACTTTTAATATTAAAAAAAAAAGGAACTTAAACACTTCATTTTTCCCTGAGTCACTGTCAACATAAATCCCTCAAAGAGGAAGAGCAACCTTTTCTTTGTTGTTTTTCTTTCTTCTGATCAATTTACAGAATTTTGTTATATTATTTCAGGTTCTTCTAGTTCAAACTGGCCAGATTTTCTGGAATTTGCATGCTAATATTCCGATACAAGCAGGATACAATGAAGTTGAACTGTGAGTAGAGGTCACCACCCAGGTGCTGGGTACAACTGCACAGGGCATAGAGCTATGTCTGGAGACTTTTGATGTCAAAGTTGTACCATAGATTATCTTTCAGCTCTTCTTCCTGGTTGGTCTCTTTGTCTAAGAAGTAACCAAGTCCAGAATTTGGGAGCTGCCCTTGATGCTGCTGAGTTGCACGGAGAACCTGACCTTACTGACTTTGCCTCTCTATTCCCTAGTATTTCTTTCACATTCATCTAAGCCTCTCACATTTTATGGCTCTCTGAATTTTGGGATAATGAGGAATTTGCAGACTATTCCTGATATTCCTTGGAGTGGGATGGTCTGCATAATTATGCCCTGAATATAGTTTATTTGAGAAGCTTTCTGCTCTCTTAAGCATTGCCCTTTAAGATTACTTCTATTTGATTTTATTTAACAATTTTTTTAATAATTGAAGCTTTCATTCTTGTTTCCTTCATAACATCCTTTAGGAAATTAGGCTGTGTCATTGCCTGTCCTAAGACCCAAGATCCCCTCTTCTGCTTCATAATGGGTAGCTGCCCACTTGTTCTCCACATCTGTATTCCCAAACATTTATTTCTTGCTAGTCCAAGTCAGGGCTTGGACATCTTCCTCTTCAACTCTTTCATGCATATTCTGTTTCCAAAAGTGTTCCCCACCCCATTCCAAAGCCTTAGCAGACACTGTCCTATCCTACTACTCCCAGGTATGTATTACCACATTACCACTCAGTGTAATGCTCAACAATTCTATCAGTTGTTCCAAAGGAGATTGGTGTTAGGACACTCCTGACCCTCCTGATATGATAGTCTTACAGGAGATGCCCACAATGGAGGCATCCTATTTCTTTTTCCTTTTAACTGTTACAAGAGCACTTTCAAGCTGCCTGTGCTATTGTAGCCTTCAGCCTTTTGCATTCATTCTAACTCTTGAGCTAGGTCTGTAGGCATAAATCTTTCGTATGCATAAATCTTTTCTTTTTTCCTTTAACTTTTTTTCCTGATGACAGTATAACCTTCTGTCCCAGTTTTCCAGGCTGAAGCATAGTGAGGAAGTTACAGTTCTGACCATATGTGAAATCTTCCCATTCCTGCTGTTTTTGTCATTAACAAGGCATGGATAGCAGTGAACCTCTTGTTAATCTTTTTGATGGCTGAAAGTTGCATGTCATGAAAACGTTTGCTCTTTGTTTCTCAGCCCTTCCTGCTCTCTTCAAAGAACATTTAAGAGACGAGGAAGCCACTGAGGGTGACATAGTCACTCTTCACTGTGAGCTGACCAAGGCTGCACCAGTGGAGTGGAAAAAGGGGCACGCAGTGCTCAAAACTAGTGAGAAATACAAAATGAGGCAGAAGGATGCCACTGCAGAGCTGGTGATCCATAACCTAGATGAGAGTGATGCTGGTGATTACACCTGTGTGTGTGGGGATAAGCAGTCCACGGCTTCCTTAGCAGTACACGGTAATAATGTTTTTCATCTAGATGTCCTCATTATCAAGCTCATGATTTTGATTCTTCCCCCACCCCCCACGTTTATTGCTACCTCTGTACGGTTTTCTCTGAGTTTGATGTTGCACATCATGGTCATAGTAATTAATTTGCCTTTTTTGATCTAAGAGGAAAACCTACATCCCAACCCCTTAATACAAAGTGGTTTTAAGACCTTATGAAATACGTAGATGTGAAACCAGACCCTAGGACTTCTCCCCACTCTTGCTCCAGCCTTTCCCTCCCCCAGCTCTGCCCTTCAACCAGAGGCTGTTTGCAGCTCCTTTTAACCCTCTATCCATTGCATCCGCAGCACTGCCTGCACACATCAAGGAAAGCCTGAAGGGTGAGGAAGTAACAGAAGGGCGAACAGCCACTCTGCGCTGTGAGCTGACCAAGATTGCTCAAGTAGAGTGGAGAAAGGGAAGCACTTTGCTCCAAGCCAGTGACAAGTACAAAATGAGGCAGGAGGGCACCGTCATGAAGCTGCTCATCCATGACACAGAGCTGAAAGATGCTGGAGAGTACACATGTGTGTGTGGAGAACAGGAGACTACAGCTGCCTTGATAGTGAATGGTAAAAAAACATACCCATGTGTCTGTACCATTGCGTATTTTTCTACTAGCTCATCACTATTTGTTGTGTGTTCACCTGCACCTGGATTTGTATAAATCTGTAGGATGTATTCAAGCTCTGGTTGCACCCACTTTACTTTTCTTCTTCTGCCTATTTGTTTTTCCCATGTCCTAGGACTACAATTGTAATTGAAACTCCTTCCCCTCTGTTTCTTTATGTCCCCATCCATCATCGTCTATGTGACGTGTGTCATTTTTTAATGTCCTCTGTCCCTTTCACAACCTTCAGCCCTGCCTGCACTTTTCAAAGAGGAGCTGAAGAACCTGCAGGCCATGGAAAGCCAAACAGCCACTCTGCGCTGTGAGCTGACCAAGGCTTCACCTGTGTCATGGAAGAAAGGAAACAAAATCCTCAGAGCAAGTGAAAAATATGTCATGCATCAGGATGGCGTCCTTGCAGAGCTGGAAATCCGTGAGGTAGATCTGCAGGATGCAGGAGATTACACCTGTGTGTGTGGAGACCAACGTACCACTGCTTCTCTGACAGTTAATGGTAAACCTGCTTTGCAGATGGCTGTTCACAGTTTCATTCCCTGCAGCATTCTGCTGTGTGTGAAATGTTCACCTGTCAGCTTTTGGATTTTCCCCAGGAATTGATTTGTGTTCAGAAAAGGGGAACTTTTTTTTTCTGGCATCTTTTTTTTTTGTCTGATTTTCCTAAAAAGGAAGCTAAGGAAGCGGCTGTTTTGTCACACAGACAAATAACAGTGTTATAAATTTAAAGGCATAGAGCTGGTGAGTTTGGAGGGCATGGCAGGATGCAGTGGGACATGCCATGGGATGCTGGGGCATTTTGAGGGCTCAGAACCCCATTTTGAGGGCTTATGGCCCTATTTTCAGGGATTATGGCTCCATTTTGAGAACTCAGCCCAACTGCCAGGAGTCAGACTCGGTGATCCTTATGGGTGCCTTCCAGCTCAGGATATTCTATGAAATGCTCATATTAGACTGAGATGTTTAGGAAGGCAGCCCTGTGATACACTCTTTATGTTTCACCTTGAATCCATCCAGCCTGCAGCACTTTGACCTTCCAGCTCAGCACTTCTTTTCTTCCTGTCATTGGTGGATTTTGTTTTCCACATCATCGTAGTGGTAACCTCAGCATCTAGGTTATCTGGCTTGATTGTACTTAAATTAATAACTCATGATGCCACTCACAAGTGCAGAGGTCTAAGTGTAAATATGTTGTCTATTGGCTTTCCATTCCCAGCACTGCCAGCAGTTTTCAAGGAAGAACTGAAAAACAAAGAAGTCACAGAAGGAGCATCAGTCTCTCTGCATTGTGAATTGAGCAAAGCAGCTTCAGTGCAGTGGAAAATAGGGTCCAAAGTGCTCAGAGCAAGTGACAAATATCAAATGAGCCCGCCTGGCACCACTGCAGAGTTGGTCATTCGTGACCTAGATGTAACAGATGCTGGAGATTACACTTGTGTTTGTGGTGACCAGAAGACAACAGCAATCTTAACAGTTCATGGTAAAAAATCATTACTAAAATTAATAGCGTTATAGATAGGCATCGTTCTGAAATTTGGAGGATTAGATGTTTCTTTCTGTTCAAGATCCCTTTTCTTGGGCATTTACATTTCCCAGCACTATCCCTCTCCCCCTCCCATCTCCACAGCTGACCTCAGCCAGCTTCAGGTTCCTCAGAAGCTGCTCAGGGTGAGGGATGGGGACTGGAAGAAGCCTTGCTGCTGTGACCTGGCCACGGCTGCTCCTGGGGGGTGGCAGGAAGGGTTCTGTAAGAACCTTTTCTTCTTTAATGAGTGTCTGTTTTAATGGAGTAACAGTCCTTGGATCTGCAGTCCAAGAGACCCAGTTCTATCCCCTCCAGCATTTTCCAAAAGCTCCTGAGATGTGGACCTTTTCTGACATGCTGTTTGTACGCTGTACTGCTAATACAAGTTGTGCACAAGTCACATTTGTAGATAAATATTAATGATTTGTTTTCCTGAAGGTTCACCCACACCCACACACCTCCACCCATGGATTTGGGCTCTGTCTTTGGGCTCCAAGTTTCAAAATGGGAAGTGAATCATAGAAACAAACAGAAGGATGCTGTCAGAGGTGACCTAGGCTGAGTTTAGAATGGGATGAAAAAAAGGGAGACAAAAGGGAAAATAATCCCAAGCAGGAAAAAAAAGGAAAGAAGGAGAAATTAGGATCAGAATTCTGTTTTTCTGGTGACCATTTGTCCGTGTTGTGTCCTTCAGCTCTGCCACCACTCTTTAAGGAAGAGCTAAAGGATGAGGAAGCAGAAGAAGGTGGAGATGTCACCCTGCACTGCAAGCTCACCAGGGCTGCTCCGGTGGAGTGGCAGAAGGACCAGAGGGTTCTCAAAGAGAGTGAGAAATACCACATGAGGCAGAAAGGGCCCAAGGCAGAGCTGGTGATTCATGGAGTGGCTGAGGATGATGCAGGAGACTACACCTGTGTGTGCGGAGAGCATCAGACTACAGCTGTCTTAACAGTACAGGGTAAAACTGCCCGGACCTGTTTCCTAATTAGACATGCCTATCCTCTACTAGCAGATGTTCACTTTTCTGTTTGTTCAGCCTTAATAACAGCACTTCCATTTGTATGAAAAAACCATTTCCTGTCTTTGATGGCCACTGATTGGAAAATACTGCTCTGTATTCTTCTCCCTCCTTTTGTTTTTTCCTTTCCTCAAACACAGACCTGCTACCCTCCCATCTTTCCCTTCTGACTCTCCTTTCATAACGAGTAAACCCATTATTCTTTTATATTTCCTTTTCTGCCCTTCCTTCCTGAAGCACAGTTCTGCTTGTTCTTTACCTTTCCCTTCTGGTGCTCTCAGTCTGTGCCATTTGAATGCAGGATATAATAAGCCATATTCCAAATGTGGCTCTGACTCTGTGCTGAGTTATGTTTATATTGCTCTTTGTGCCCTTAGCCAGCATCTTAATGCAAAAAGATAGGTTTGCATTGGAGGTCCAATCTTCCAGGCAGGAAAGGAACCAAGGTTTGTGACCTTCTCTGGTCTTATTTTGGTGCAAGAACCAGCTGTTGTGCAATCAAAACTGATGTTTCAGCTTCATACTGCTGCAGATGAGAAATGTGCCAAATCTAGCTTGAGCACTTTAACTCCACCACTATGAGCGAGTCATTAAGTCTGAGATCTGAGATATCCAACCTTGTGAAATGGATGGAATATCCCATCATCCCACCTAATTAATTAGAGGGACATACGTGAAGTTCACCACATTTATTTTGAAGATACAACTTGCAGTGGGTGCTAGAATTAAGCAAGCAGGGGAAGTGTGTTCTGAGACAGGAATACAGGCTTAGGATTCAGCATCTGGAGACTTTCTGTGGGGTCAAGAGAGCCCTGGCTGTGTCTTTTCAATGATGCCTCAGGGAACAAGGAATGATGTTGAGGAAGGAGCTGTGCAAACATTCAGAGCCCAGCAGGGCTGCTCTGTAAGTAGGAAAAGATGGTCTTTGTGGAAAATATTATCGCTCATATGTGTGAGCTAGGGAGGTCACAGGTGCTCCTCTTGGTTCTCCTTATATGGGAACTGGGAGAAAGCAGGAGTACATCTCTTGACTAGTGTGATTATGCTAGTAGGAAGCCAACATAAACCTGAAAGGATTCATGTATGCCCACTAGGATGTCTGTATTTCTCTTTCCTCTCTCTTCTGCTGATGCTCTGCCCTTCTGTAACCTTCACAACCGTACCCCATCACCTCCCGCTCCCACCTGCTCCAGGAGATACCCTCAGTTTGTAATACATTTTACCTGCATCCTGCAGCTGTGCCTCCATTTTTCCAAGAAGAGATGACCAGCAAAGAAGCACTGGAAGGTGGAATGGCCACTTTGCACTGTCAGATCAGCAAGGCTTCTGCCCCTGTTCAGTGGAAGAAGGGCCACCGCATCCTCACCCCGGACAGCAAGTACAGCATGAGCCAGGAAGGCTGTGTGGTGGAGCTCGTAGTTCACAATTTAGACTTGAATGACACTGGAGATTATACCTGTATTTGTGGAAACAAGACCACCACAGCTGCCTTAACAGTGCATGGTAAAGTAATCCTTGGGACTAAGGTTCTCCACGCCTTAGACCTGCCCATGTCTCTATTGTTGTAGTCTCTTCCCACTCCCTTTCTCTTTGCTTGCACTTTTGTTTTCCTTTGGAGGCAGCTTATATGCTTCTTCCTACTGTTAGAAATGGGAAAAGCAGTGCCTTTTAGCATCTGTCCTCCTCAGCTCTGCTGGTTCTTCTCACTTTCCTTGCCTTGGTGCAGTGTCCAAGGAAGATGTTTCCCTTGTGTTCCACTGACCTGTGTCGTGCATCCTTTCCCAATGGACTTTGGCTAGCTGCTTTTTTAACAAATATCCAGTCTCTATATGGTCATTCTTCTACTCTTCAGCACTGCCTCCAGAATTCAAGACAGCCCTGAAGGACTTAGAAGCTGTAGAAAGTGGGACAGCTACTCTGCATTGTGAGCTGACCAAACCTGCTGTGGTGGAGTGGAAGAAAGGGCAGGAGGTGCTCAAAGCAAGCAAAAAGTACAAAATGAGTCAAGATGGTGCTGTTGTAAAGCTGATAATCCACGAGCTGGATGAGGAGGATGCTGGAGATTATACCTGTGTGTGTGGAGATCAGCAGACAACAGCCACTTTGACAGTCAATGGTAAAACAAACAAACAAGATATATTTTATTTTTCACTTGTGTTATATTGTCACTTACAGAGAAGACATGGCTGGGACTCATAAAGGATGTGTGTGGAATAGTATGGCCTCTACAGCCTAATAGAGAGATCAGGTAGAAAATAGGATATGCAGTGCAGAACTCAGTGCATTGCCTCAGTCTCTTACTGTCAGGGTAATGGTAATGTCTCCTGCAAGTGTTCTGCCATGAGATGGGATATGAACGCTTACAAATCTTGCTAATCTTTGGAATATCCCTTCAGAAATGGGAGAGATATTCAGCTATATTTCAATCTTAGATTGGGATGAAGTTAGAATAGCCTTTGTGGCAAGTGTAACTCCTTGAAATTGGTTTCTTCTGGTCCTGCAGATATTCCCATTATCTCTCTGGGGAAATAGCTTTGTACTTTCAGTCAAGAGCATTGAGATCTAGAACTCTCTGCAATTAAGCTCTTTTGGTCTTTCCATTTTCTTTCTGCTTTCTCTTTCCCAAACCCCAACTCCAATATGCTGCAAGTTGTATTTCTATTTTATAGCCCTACCAGCACTTTTCAAAAAAGAGCTTCAGAATACTGAGGCAGAAGAAGGTGGGACAGTGACCCTGAGGTGTGAGCTTACCAAACCCAAGGCTCCAGTAGAGTGGAGGAAAGGAGATACTACTCTCTACCCTGGTTTCAAATACGAGATGAAGCAGCAGGGCTCCTGTGCTGAATTGGTCATTTATGACTTGGAGTTGGATGATTCAGGAAAGTACACCTGTGACTCTGGACATCAGCAGACAACAGCTGCAGTAACTGTACATGGTAGGCAGAGTACTGACCCTTGGCTCAATAGAGATGAAGTGAAAGGAGCACTTTTTAGCATCTTTACAGATACTGATTTGTTTTATTCTCTGGCAGTATACGTATTTTATCTCAGCCTGACACATGGTCAGGGCAGAGAGGTTCTGCTTGAAGCTTCTGGAATGATTAATCAGCATCAAAGCAATTTAATGTTGTCACAATGTCAACTTGTGATGAGATCTCCTGCCCTATGCGCACAGAATGTGTGGCTGCACATGGTAATTCAGGAAATGGATAACAGGAAATAAATTAGGCAGGTTGATTCTTTTGGATGGCTGATTGCTTCGTTAGACATGAGAGATGCATATTTGAGTGCAGTGCCTGATTGGGATGATAACAAGTACAACAATTGGTGGATAAAGTTTTCTTGTAATACACGAACATGCTGTGTTATTACTGGAGACTTTCTGGATGCAACCCATGAGTGCAAACAATTGCAACCTCATCTGTTTTCCATGGCCTTTTCTACTGTTGCCTGAAATCTGTATTTTCCCTTCAATTTATCACTTCATTACCAGCTCTTACTGTACTTATGTTTTGAACCCTATCTTGATCTGCTATATATTTGTGGAAGTTTGTATAGGGCATGCATGGGGGATGGGGGAATACTCTTAGTTCAATACTGAAAACTCCCAGGCTTTCTTTGAGGAACAAGGGTCTGAGTAGAGGGAGCATGTCCCACTGTGTCCTGGTGGTCATTGACTGAAGCGCCCCCAGTTGGCATGGAGAGACTTCCACAGGAAGGTCTGACAACTTCACATGACACAGCAGGCCATTCTGGGGACTGCTCTTTCCTAACTCTTCCCTAACTTCACTGTCTGTCCTCAACTCTTGGTTCACGCAGTACTTCAAGAAAGATGCTGACCAAGGATGCAGACCAAGGATTTTGGAATCATTAGAACTAGGCTTTTTCAGAAGAATGATGGTAGGATTGGGTCATTTTTGGACCAGACCACTCTGAAAACATTTCCCTCTCAAATTTTGCAGCACTGCCTGTCACATTTAAGCAAATCCTCCAAAATAAGGAATCAGAGGAAGGAAGTACAGCTACTTTCTGCTGCGAGCTGTCAAAACCAAATGCTGCAGTGGAATGGAGGAAAGGAGGAGTGGGGCTGCAGCCCGATGAGAAATACGAGATGAGGCAGAGGGAATGCCTGGTAGAGCTCTTAATACATAATCTCCAATTAGAAGATACGGGAGAATACAGCTGTGATACTGGGGATCAGGAAACAAAGGCATCTTTACATGTGAAAGGTATGTGGTGTGAGCTGACTCAAATAGATTTCATCTTGCACAAGACAACATCTTGAATAGGATTACATGCCTTTTTTTATTTATAAATATTTCCAAAGAAAACGGAAGAGGATGATACTTCCTTCTTCCAGTGCCATATTTGAGTCTTGGGTTCTAAGAAGAAATACTTTCTGGTTCTATAGTGGAAGAGAAATGAAAGAGCAATACTTTAATGTAACGTGTGAGTATTTCATGTGATACATGATTTAAGTATTTCAAGAAGAAATTCCTTCCAAATCCTGGAAAGAGAATGGCAACAACCTTCCTGGTCTGTTGAGGCTGTTCATGGAGTTTTCAACTGTTTTACTCATGAGATCTTTGTGGCATCAACTGAAGCATAAATTCATTCAAATAATTCAACACTGGGAAAGACATGAGTCAAGGAACAGAGGAAGGAACCTTTGTTAGTGCCAGTGGCTGCTTCTCATACAGAAATATCTGCTACTACAACCAGGCTTATTAGAAAACATGGATCTTGCCTTGGAGTGTAGCACTTGCAGAGCACACTGTCTCATTCACCCGGGTGTCAGTACAGCCATATCAATCAGGACTTGATTCTGGCTTGAATAAAAGCTCCTCTTCTTTGTTGTTTTCATTTTCCTTTAGCCCGACCAGTTCTTTTCACGAAGGAGCTCAAGGATGAGGAGGTTGAAGAAGGAGCTGTGGTGAAATTCCAGTGTAAGCTGACTAAGGATAATGCAACGGTGGAGTGGAGGAAGGGCACCATGGAGATCTTCCCATGCACCAAATATGAAATGAAATTACATGGCTGCACAGCTGAGCTTGTGATCCATAATGTAGAACCAGAGGATGCTTCTGATTACACGTGTGATACAGGAGACCAGCAGAGCACAGCAGTCCTCAGAGTGAATGGTTAGCATCGCATCAAGATGGGACAGAGGATAAAAAGGATTTGTGAAACTGTGTAGATGACATTTTGTTATTCTTTGGTGACTCAGTCCCCCCAGAAATTAAGATAAAGAGGAAAGGTTTATGAGGTGTCTAGTCATGAACCAGAATACAGAAAACTAGATCTTATGGGACCAGCTGATAGAACAGCTATTTAAGCCCATATAGTTCTTAACTTCTGGCATTCACTGCTGGCTCACTCAGCTCAACAACTGGTTGCAAGACATTTACAAAAACACATTTTTTAAATGGACTGGTTTTAATTTTTCTAAGGTCCCCCCATGAGGATCCCAAGAACAATATTTTTTGACAAAGCAGAGTAATTAGTCAACACTGGTGATGCGTCTGTGGTTGTCTCTGACATTTGGGTAGAACTTGTGGTTTTCATCTAAGACACAGCACTCCCAACTACGTGTCCTGTGGGCTGATTCCAACCTGGGAGGAAGCTGCTGTCCCAGTGGCAGGTGAAAAACTGCTCCCATTACAGGCATCCTGATAGGTCTTAGATGACAGAACCACAAACACTGAGTTTTCACAACTGCTCACGTATCCATGAGATGGATATTCCCTTCATCAGTGGCAAGCTGTGGTCTGGGCTGTTCCCATTTGTGTGCACACCATCTGGAAGGATGTTCTGTTGCCTGAGTAGGGTCTAAAGGTGATGGTAGAGATGTGAGATGTGCTTAAAGCTTTATAACCGCTGTTAGAAGTCAAAGATTTATGCTAGTTTTAATCAGAAAGTACCACGTCCTGCTTAGTCAAGATCTTTTTGTGTGGGAGTTTTCAATATCCAGAGCAGATCATAGAGGATATCATGGAAGATACCCTTGACTCTATTGGAAATGAACACATTTGGGGAATTTTTGCTCCTTGTCTGGATATACCTAACTTAAGTATAGTATATCCACTTAATACAATCTTGTTGTGCAGCTTCAGATCTCAAATGCCTTGTGCTGAGTTGTCCAGACCTGACATTCATCCATCCAAGCTAACACTTCATGCACTCACGTCCTTCCTCACTTTGCAGCCATCAAACCCCAGCTGAAGCAGCAGCTAAAGAATGAAGAAGTGGAGGTGGGAGGAACAGCCAAGCTGCACTGTGAGATTTCTATAAGCAAAGCAGAAGTAGAGTGGAGGAAAGATGGAGTCGTGCTTCACTCAAGCTCCAAGTATGAAATGTGGCAGAAGGGCACCGTCCGTGAGCTGCGTGTTCACCACTTGGAGCCCAGTGATGCTGGAGAATACTCCTGCAAGGTTGGAGATGAGACAACCTCTGCAAAGCTGACTGTGAAAGGTAAGAGATGCTTACTGGGGGAAGGGGATTTAAGATGCTAAGATTCGGAAATATCACCGTTGCTATTGTGACAAATGAACACAGGGCACAGGAAGAGTCTTGTGATGTAATATGCAATCTTGTTGCTCAAGAATGTAGTGAGGCAAAGAATCACTTGGTGGGGAGGAGAGGATAATGCAGCTGTAATTTTCGACTCAGGGCTTGGAGTTCATTCCTAGCTCCCAGTCACATGGCAGCACTACAGGTAGAGCTTGCTTTCAGGTTGGACCACTAGTGTGGAACAGTCACTCCTTGCCACCCTGTGGGCTCCTCACTGATACAGATGTTCTGTATGCTGTGCCTAGCTGCACCATTTTTCATGCAGGGATGGGCCTCAGTGGAGCAAATGTGTACTCTCTGTGCAGATGGAGACTGTCCTGTAGTGCCCTTTACTATTTACACCAGATTCAGGGAGAAACCTCTGCCTACTGCAGACTGACCACGTGATCATTGCACAGATCTGCATGTACCCAGCTGTCCTAGAAGCAGGACTCAAGCAAAACAAAGTGCAAACGCCCTGTGCACTGATCCAGTGAGCACTGCTGTGAACATTGTGCCACCCAGATACCCCAACCCAGAGAATAAGCAACTCTATTTGCAAAAAGACAGTAGAGAGGATCAGTATTTGATGTTGGTCTGTGAAGATATCTGCAAAAAATTTCAAACTTCTGACTTTCAAATCTGACATTCAAGCATTATTCACCCAGTTACAGTATCAAACATGTAATTAAAAAAAAAGAAAAAAAAAATCGACATACAATGCATACCTGAGAGAAAGCAAATGATATAACCACTAATACAAAGATCACTTAATTGAAGGGGTTGGAATGGACCTCAAGAGATCATCGAGTCCAACCCCCTGCAAAAGCAGGCTCCCTACACCAGGTATTCTACAATAGGTCACACGGGTTGGTGTCCACATAGGTCTTGAGTATCTCCATAGCAGGAGACTACACAACCATTCTGGGCAACCTGTGCCAGTGCTGTCACCCTCACCATAAAAAAGTTCTGCATGTTAGTACTGAACTTTTTATGCACAAGTTTTAGGCCATTACTCCTTGTCCTATTACTATGCACCACCAAGAAGAGCCTGGCCTCTTCCATTTGCCTCCTACCTCCCTGTAGATATTTATAAACATTTATCAGATTCCCCCTCAGTGTTTTTTTCCCCAGGCTGAACAGACCCAGGTTACTCAGCCTTTCATCATACAGGAGATGCTTCAAGTCCTTTATCATCTCTGTGGCCCTGTGCTGGACTCTCTCTGGAAGATCCCTGTATTTTTTTTAACTGGGATTCCCAAAACTAGACACAGGCCTCACCACATGAGGCCTCACCGGGACAGAGTAGAAGGAGAGTATCACCTTCCTTGACCTGCTGACCACACTTTTTCTAGTGCACCCCAGGATCCCATTGGCCTTCTTGGCCACCAGGGCACACTGCTGGCTCATGGCCAACATGTTGTCTACCAGGACACCCAGGTCCTCCCTGCAGAGCTCCTCTCCAGCAGCTCATCCCCCAACCTGTACTGGTGCATGCAGTCATTCCTCCCCAGACAAAATGCTACACTTGTTCTTATTAAACCTCATCTGGTTCCTCCCTGCCCAGCTTTCCAGTCCGCACAGGTCAAATTTATAACAGTCATAGAACCACAAACACTGAAAGGAGTCAAACAACAGAGTTTGAAACATAATTTGAGAGAATATGTTATCTTTATGCTTGGGGGAAGTCAATAAAACTCAGCTGGACACAGCACTGAGCAACATGCTGCCCAGTTATGGGCAGTGGTTGGACCTGATGAGTGCCAGAAGTTCCCTCCTACCTGTATTATTCTGTGAGAAGTAATGGGCTCATGTTGCACCAGGGAAAGTTCAGGTTGGATTTAGGAAAAAATTCTCAAAAATGTGGACAAACACTGGTACAAGTTGCCCAGGGAGGTGGTGGAGCCACCATCTCTAGAGGTGTTCTAGAACCATGGAGATATGGTGTTTGGGGACATGGTCAGTGGGGTTGGTAGGGGTGGGGTGAGGTTGGACTTGGTGATCTTAGAGGTCTTTTCCAACCTGAATGATTCTATGATTTGGTCCATATTTTCCATTTTATATGTTGACTGTTTGCAGAGCCTGATGTGACCATCGTGAGTCAACTGAAGGACATGGAGGTGTTTGAAGGGGATGACGTCACATTTCAGTGCCAGGTCTCTCATGAGAATGCAAGGGATGTAGAATGGAAGTTACAAGATGTTGCTCTGCAAAATAATGAAATGAACGAGATTTCAGTGGAGAAAGGAAAGATCCACAAACTGACACTGAGAAAGGTGACTGAGCAGGACATTGGCACCATCACTTTTCGAGTGGGACCACACACATCCACAGCAGAGCTCAAAGTAAAAGGTAAAGTACTCTGTGATGTGAAAAAGATCTGTGAGATCAGGTGATATTTTGCTTTTGCCTATTCTGGTAGCAAACTTAAGGTCACTGTTCACTTCTTGTTAGCTCACGTTATCACTGTGCTTGTGCTCCAGAGCACGTGTGATGCACTAATGTGCTCTCGTATTCTGTCATCACTATGGATGGAAAGATATGGAGAAATCACCAGTTTCAGGATCCCGAAGCTAAGTATTTGTTTGCAGGTTTCATTGGAAATCCATTCACTTAGTTTAACTCCTTCAAAACATTACACAGAAGTTAGAGTCTGCTTAACTGTCCAGCTGTTATTTTTTAACAGTAGGGAAGCCAAATAAAAGTGAATCTTAGTTCCTTCACTGTATTTGCAACTTTAGTGCCACCTCCAGTCTTTAAGAAGAAATTACAGAACGCAGAATTCCAGGAAGAGGAAACAGCCATCCTGCACTGCGAGCTGTCCCAGCCCAATGTTGAGGTGGAGTGGAGGAAGGATGCCAAGGTTATTTCCCCAAGCTCCAAATATGAAATCAAACAGGAGGGAACAATCCACACTTTAAAGATTTATCACTTAAAACCAGAAGATTCAGGCAAATACACCTGTGATAATGGAAACGAGCAAACAACAGCCACTTTAACTGTTAAAGGTAGGTGGTTTTGTTCTGCTTTTAAGACAAGAAGCTCCTTCCACTTTCTTGACTAAGCACTAATGAGTGAGTGTTATCTACAACCCTGACTTCAACTTTACCAAAACAAAGTAGCTGAGTCCTTTTTCTTTCAGAAGTTAAGTCCTGCTGTTCCAAGCAATGTAACTTCTTCCACTGTTCTGAGACTAAAGGTTTTCTTTATGGACACTCAGGAGACCAAGCCTGGAAGTAAAGTTATAATGATACCGTTTTGATTCTCAGCCACCTTTATTTTTTGAGCTGTGGTCCCACCTGGACAAAGGGTGCCTAAGAATCAAAGTGCTCAAAGTTACCTGGGCTCTCAGTTCCAGCTGAAGAGCAAAGTACCTGAAGCAGTTTAGTGCCTACGGTCTTACAAACAAGTTAAATGTGTTAATACATCCATAAAAAGAAAAAATGTATATATATATACCCTGCTGCCAATGCAGTCTTTCTCTGAGCTACAAGACCAGTTACAATAAAGAGGAGCCAGGAAGTTCTTGTGAAGCATCTATCTTCTGTGATGAACATGCACCTGCTTGCTGCCACATTAAATCCAAGATCCAGTTGTAAGCCCATCCCTCTGACAGTGGCTGTCTGTGCTTCTATGTGTGGTCACAGCCATTCCAGCAATCTTTGAAAAGAAACTCTAAAACCAGGAAGCTGAGGAAGGTTCTACCGTCATCTTTCATGCTGAGCTCTCCAAGCTCAATGTACCTGTGAGGTGGAGGAAAGGGTCAGTCTTGATCCAGGCCAGTAACAAGCATGAGATGAAGCAGATGGGCTCTGCTGTGGAGCTACTCATCCATGATCTACTGCTGAAGGATGCTGGAGACTACACCTGGTGATGAGCAAACTATGGCATCCTTAGTAGTGAAAGGTGAAACGAGCTTTCACTTCACCTCTTAGGGAGCTCTGTGTTAATTTAAGGGATTTCATATCTAAGATTCAGGAACACTGCCACAGAGAGTTTTTTCCTTTTTTTTTGTGATGGGATTCAACAGTGATGCTGTTGACAGATTAGATTTTCACAAAGCTTGTCTGTCAAGATATTATTTCTGTTCTCCTTTTCTCTTTCTTGGTTCCTAAGATTCATCAGACTGCAGGAGTTACCTGTGCAATGGGATGCCTTCCCTGCAAAAGCAACTGTAAAAAAATTTAACTCAAGCCATTGCCCAACTGTCCCACAGAATACATCACCCATTCCTATGCCGTATGCAAGCACCTTCATATCTCTCTCTTCATATATACATCCATCACTCCATCCCTACGAAATCACTCTTTTCTCTAATCCCTTCTCCTACCTTTGTAAATCTTAGTTCAGCAATTTTTGTGGAGCTACCATGGTTCTTCTATCCAACTGGGTTCAAAGAACACAAGTTCTACACATTGCATGTAAATCAACCTACCAGAACTCTATGTAGACCTACCGGTGTTCACACACGCATGCAGGAGCATCCAGACATCGTTTCTCTTCTGGGTCCAGTTTTCAAATGAAAGGCTTTATGTCACTATCTTTTTCCATGTGCCCTTCTATTCAGCCAGGAACTTGGATATCAGGGATAGGCATTTGAGCTGTGGCTTTGACATGCCCATTTGGAGATGCTCATGAGTCGACAACTGTGGCTACGCCACTGTGAAGTGAAATGGATTCCCAGAGGTGGTCAGTGTGTGCAGTGCCCATTGATTCCTGGGGAGTGCAGATTGCTTAGTGCTTTTTTTTTTTTAATCATTCCTCTTTTGCGCTTTAAGGTCACTGAGTTTTAATCAAGTTTGGAATGGCCCTACAGTTTCACTAAATTCAGTCAACAATGAAAGTATTTCTTCCTCTGATTTCTCTTGGTTTAGCTTTGCCAGTAGTCATCACAAAACCACTCCAAAACCAGCAAGCTGAACAAGGTGGCACCATCACTTTAAGCTGTGAAATCTCAAAATCAAACGCCACTGTGCAGTGGAAGAAGGCTGGGAAAGTGCTGCAACCAAGCAATAAATACAAGATGCGCCAAGCTGAGTCTGTGGCTGAGCTGACGATTCTCAACTTGAGTGAAGCTGATGCTGGGGAATACATGTGTGACACAGGGGACCAGCAAACCACTGCAGTTGTGCATGTGAAAGGTAGGACTTTGTGTGGGGAAGAGCTGAACAGAGCTCATTACTGTGGCAGTGACACGTGATTAAGAAATTTGTCAGCTAGACGTTGTCCTGTGCCCAAACTGAATCATAGGGATTTTGGAGGTACGGGTGGTTTCAAGGGAACAGAGCCAGTGGTTTCTAGGGAGTTAGAAACAGGACTTTAATCGATGACTTTGTGGTTTCATGTTAATGTCAACCACTCAAATCTGTTGACAAAGTTTTCACAATACATATACTGCATTATAAATGTAACGTGCCTTGTGGATGTTAGCTCTTTCAAATAATGTAGTTTTGTCAAGAATGAGTATAACACAATGTTTAACCTGTATCACTTGAGGTATCACTTGAAAGTAGCTATCAAACTTTGTTGACCTTTCCATAAAGAACCAGAAGCAACCGTAGTGGAGATGCTGAAGGATGTCACTTCATATGAAGGAGAAGATGCAGTGTTTGAATGCAGACTGTCCCAGGAAACAACTCAGGATGCTCAGTGGTTCCTGGGGGATGTTCCTCTGCAATCCAATGAAATGAATGAGATCAAAGTCCAAGGGACACGTCACACTTTGATCCTGAGGAAGGTGACTCTAGATGACTGTGGACCCATCAGCTTCAAAGTTGGGCAGCATACCACAGGGGCACAGCTAACAGTCCAAGGTGAGCTACTTACCAAAAAGAAGGATTCAGAAAGTACTGGTAAGCACTGTCAGTGCTGCCTTAGCTTTTGAAGAAGTGTATTTTGGTGGAAGGGTATCTGCAAATCTTGGGAGATTTATCTAACACAGTTTAGGCACTTAAGAGTTAGATATGCACACCTGAGCCAGTCATTTCAGACCTCCAGTCTGTGGAGTGAAGCAGACATCCTTTGAGGACAAGTTATCCTATCCCAAAACAAGCATCTAAGATGCATTAAAATCAATGCTGACGAATATCAAGAATAGAATCTGAATTAATCTCCCACTTGTGATGTTTTCAGATCCTCGCCCTGAAAATAAAACCCTTCAGTTATTCTGATTTGGAACGGTTGGCTGTGTCAATGCCTTATCTTGTTTGTTCCTCTTCCATCTGGTTCAAAATCACAGAACTGTAGGGGTTGGAAGGGACCTCTCGGGATCATCTAGTCCAACCTCCCCTCAAAAACCTGGTTCCCTACAGTGCACTGCACAGGAAAACATCCAGGCAGGTTTTGAACTCCTCCAGAGGAGACCATAAGCATGCAGCAGTGTTTGCATCTCTTCTCCACAGCTGCTCCCACCACCTTTGTGAAGGCCCTCCACAGTCTGGAGCTGCAGGAGGGTGGCACAGCCCACTTGTGCTGCGAGGTGTCCCGACCTGACGTGCCCGTGCAGTGGAAGAAAGGCACATCTGTCATCCATTCTAGCCAGAAATGCAGCATCAAGCAGGATGGGAACGTGCACACTCTGGTCATTCATGATTTGGACTGTGGGGACTCAGGAGAGTACAGCTGCCACACGGCTGATGGGAAGACAACTGCCAGACTAGAAGTTAAAGGTATGATTTCCTCTTTGCTCAGCAGCTCTGAGACATCAACTGAAGGAGTTTGTTGCATTCTTTGGAGCATCCTAGTAGGAGAAAGACGTTGAGGTTCTGGAATAAGTGAAGCAGAGGCCACCAATTTTGTCATGGGTCTAGAGAAGATGAAGTATAAGGAAGCTGAGTTTGTTCAGCTTGAGGAAAAGAAAGTTGAAGGGGGACCTCGCTGCTGTCTGCAAATGTCTGTTGGGGGACCATAGAGAAGAGAGAGACAGACTTTTATTAGGGTGTGCAACAAACAAATGAGAGACAAGAAGCACAAGTTAACCAAGTGAAATTCAGATCAATAAAAAAGAAACACAAGTTTTATGATGAGGGGTAGTCAGATGATGGAGCTGTGACCCAGAGAGGTGGAAGAATTTCCTCCTTGGAAGTCCCCCAAAGGTCCCCTCAGCCTTAACTGTTCTGTAACTGATCTTTTCCTTTATGATCTGAAATTCTTGAAATGGTGTAGATTCAGGTCAGCAGGATTGTATTGTTTTGAGTATTTCTATCCATTCTGTGGTCTTATTTTTGGATGAAAAACCATCTGGGCTTCAAAATATTACTGAAATTAGTTGGGAATTCTTTTTGGAAAAACAAAACAAAACACTTTTAGGATATGAAAAAAGAAATGCAGAACTGTTGTAGAACTGATTTTTTCCCTGCTGGTTAACTCTTCCTCCATCTCCTCCTCTGTCTGACTTGGAAATAGACATCCCTTTTATTCAGGTAAACAAAGCCAGAATTGTACATGAACTTCATGAATGACATTACAACTCCAGTTTTCACCAGTATCTTGTCAACGAAACATTCCTTTATTTTCTATCTGTCTTTTGCCTGTTTGTTCTCTTTGTACCGTTCTCCCCTTCAAGCCCTTCCTGTGTTTTTCAAACACTGGCTGAAAAATGAGGAGGTGGAGGAAGGGCGCACTGCCATGCTGCAATGTGAGCTGACAAAACCCAACGCACCCGTGGAGTGGAGGAAAGGAGATACAGTGCTGCACTCAGGTGACAAGTATGAGATCCGGCAGGAGGGGACACTTGTTGAGCTCTTCATCTATGATGCTGAGGTTCAGGATGCGGGTGATTACACGTGTGACTCAGGGGATCAACAGACCACTGCATCCTTGCAAGTCAAAGGTAGGAGAAGCCTTGCTGGAAGGCAGAAAAGCCATGGCTGCCTTCTGTAGAGCTGTAATGATAGAATCGTAGAATCACCAAGGTTGGAAAAGACCTCCAAGATCATCCAGTCCAACCGACCACCGATCACCAATCGTTCCCACTAATGGAAATTTAATCACTGAATTATCATTAACCCTCTGTGTTTGTGAATTTGAAGTACAGGAAGGGTTTTGATCCTTAATCTGCTCTTTAAAGAAGAATGCAGGCTCATTTTAAATGAAGTTGTTACAGCTATTTGTGCCTGGGGAGCACTAGGTTTGTGGCTCTGTGTCTTTTTCTAGTGGCTATACATCTGGACTGTATAGTTTCATTCATTTTATACTGAGTGCTGTGTTTTTTAACTCAGTCAAAAAGATCATGCTTCTAGATCCTGGGCTTAGCCCCCATAATCAGAGTTCTACACTACAAGAGAAACATAGAGACACTGGAGAGTGTCCACAGAAGGGCAAAAAAAATCTGTGATGGGTTTGGAGCACAGTCCTGTGGGGAGCAGCTGAGGGAAACGGGGTTCAGTTTGGAGAATAGAAGGCTCAGGAGAGTCCTTATCACTCTCTAGAACACTCTGAAAAGAAATTGTTGTGAGGTGGGAGTTGGTCTCTTCTCTAAGATAACAGTGATAGAACGAGAAGTGATGGCTTCGAGTTGCATCAGGGAAGGTTCGGGTTGGATATTAGGAACAACTTTTTCTCCCAAAGAGTGGTAACACATTGGCACAGGCTGCCCAGGGAGGTGGTGGGATCACCGTCCCTGGAGGTGTTCCAGAACCATGGAGATGTGGCACTGGGGGATGTGGTCAGTGGACACAGCGTGGGTGGGTCAAGGGTTGAACTTGGGATGTCTTAGAGGTCTTTTCCAGCCTGAATGACTCTATGATTCTCAGTATGTTGTTTCAGTGATTGAATGTCCAAATGCTGTGACTGGTAAAAATTTTTTCCCTCTAATTGTTCACACTGAATATTATGGGTATGCCCACGTGAAATCTCTTACTCAACCCATGACCTCTGCCAGTCCTGTATGGAGCAGTGGTCATCTTCACCATCGTTGTCCAGAGCACAGTTCTGAAGTCCCACTCTGGACTTGGCATTTCCCCTCAGGGGAGCTGTGGTTCAGACAGGTGGGGAATGCCAAGCTGCAGAAAATTGCATGCAAGTCCCTCACCTCTGAGCACCGTCACTGTTGAGACTGCTTCTCCACTGCAGTACTGCCCGTGCTGTTCAAGGAAGAGCTGAAAAATGTGGAGTCTCAAGAAGGGGGAACGGTTACCTTGCACTGCGAGACTTCCAAGCCAGATGCTCCCGTTGAGTGGAGAAAAGGAGGGGTGGTCATTCAGCCCAGTGACAAGTACGAGATGAAACTGAAAGGCTGCAGTGCCGAGCTGATCATCCATGGTGTGGAACTCGATGACTGTGGGGATTACACCTGTAGCACTGGATATGAGATCACCACAGGTTCTGTGTACGTGCAAGGTAAGATGAAGGCTGGCGGGAGTGCTCTGGTTTTGCTGCCCGAAGTTTTTACTCCACGGTATTTGGCAGTAACTGTCCAAGTTTGTGTCAGATGCAAATCAATTGAATTTAGTTCATTTTGTCCCTGATTTCAGTGAAAATATAAAGGTTTATTTTCAGGTTGGGGTCAGACTAATGCTTATAACTTACTGCAATTCAGTGCAGTGACTCCACTGAGCACCAAAGGAGATGGTGGTGCTGCTTAAAAACCATCTGGTTGGACTAGCTATTACAAAGAATACTGAAAATCTGATATTGTTCAGTATGCCTTCCATCACTGCTGATAGCTGTTTTACTTTTCTAATATACTGAATATAAACATCCCATTTAAATGGTAAGCTTCCCGTCTGCCTCGCATCACCCACAGATGTCAGTGCAGATGGCTGCAGCACACAGGAACTCCTCATGGAACACTGTCCTTGCAATGAAACAGCGTTTGCAGATGGTCTCACTACCCTGTATGTGGGTAAAAGGTAGAAGGTGGGTGAAGGGTAGGAGAAAAATAAAGCTTTCTTTTTTAAAACCCTGGAACAGCGTTACAAGTTTAATTCTCCTGGACAACGTGCACTGTTGCTTAGGTTACTTCTACAGGTAGGAACTTGTGTATGTTTATGCTTTTCTTTTCTTTCGGCACCTTCTCTTGCTCTGTTATACAGAAGAAGAAGCAGTCATAGTTTCTGGTTTAAAGAACACAGACGTCTTTGTGGGTGAGTCGGCCACTTTCACCTGCGAGCTGTCACACCCAGGCATGAAGAACGTGCAGTGGTGGCTCGACGGATCTCCCCTTCACAACAACCTTGTGACTGAAATCTCTCAGCAGGATGGGATAATCCACACTTTAACCCTAAATGATGTGGCGTGCCACGACTCTGGCACTGTCACCTTCAGAGCTGGCTCTCTGATATCTTCAGCTAAATTATTAGTCAAAGGTATTTCACTGTTAGAAAGACAGAGATGGCCACCTCTGGAATTGCTCAGTGTGCAAGTGCTTCTGCCTTCCTGGCTACCCTTACTAAATCTCTCCACAATTCTTCTGTGGCACAACAGTCCTGGGGCTCTCTGCTTCGGCAGGGCAACCATACCTGCTCCAGAAGTCTTGTAGATACAACCACATCAAGGCTTCAGTGGTTGAGGTGAGGAAGGGCTGCAGGGCCAGGGCTACTGCTTGTACTGGACGTCTCAGTCAAGCTGAACCAATACAGAAGAATCTGTGCTTTGACCTTGGTGGTAGTGTCTGTTTTTTTTTCATCTCCCCTCAATTTTTTTTCTTATAACACCACAATTAACCAAGACAAGGCCTTGTGCTCATATGCCGGTGGCTTCAGAGCTCACTCTGGAAACCAGATGGTATATGACATTGCTGCATCACAAGGAAGTGGGCCACGTTTGTTGGTTGCCAGAATGCTAATGCTGATTGTTGCACTAGCAAAGTCTTGTCTGCTGGATGAATGTTGGTTCCCATTTGGTAAGGGTAGCCACAAACTGCAAATAACACTGAGCTCCAGACTTCATGGTAAAGCAAGCTGCTTCCTGTTCAAACCTCTTATAGCCATTGGGAAAAGTTGTTACGTTTTGAGGAAAAAGTAACACTTATTCCTTTCTTGGAAATGGGATTTTTATATCAAGTGATAGAAGATGTTAGATGTTCTTTATTAAAATCTACCCTCATGCTGTAACTGTTCACCATAATGATCCACTGAGTCAGACTGATGTCTCCTTCTCTAACAGTGACCCTCATACATTCAGAAAATCTACCTCCATGCAGTGATAAAATGCCATATTATTTGTTTCTAGCACGAGAATCATGTAGCGTTGAGGCAGTGTGTAAAACCCAAGAAACACCTGCCCATGTGTACTGATTTTGAGTTTCGTACTTCCAGAGGCAAAATGTGGTTGCTAACTCTCAAGGCAAAGAACTCCACTGGTAGTTCTTTGCATAAAATAAAACCAGGTGCATCAAGTAGGTATTCTATTCAGACAAATAAAGGGCTCCAGAGAAATTTTAATTTCACATAATCACAGAATTTTTCATGTTGGGAACTTTGGAGATTATCTCATCCAAGCCCATAGCTCATGCTTCTGCACATGTGCGTGGACACTTTGTGCTTCTATTAAGACAAAATGTCTTTAATATAAATATGAATCATGGTAGCGTATGACTGTAACTGGATTAGAATGAAGGGGGTTTGGGGGAAAAAAACAACACTTTGTGTTACACTGTACTCAGTAGGAAAGTAAAAACTAGTAATATTCTAACCACGCTTGTATTCACAGCCAACTTCCTGCACTTCACTTTGGCCAGGCATCTAGAAACAGATCTGTCTTCAGACTGTCACTGTCCTAGAACTGCGTTAACTCAGGGACCCATCATGATGAAATATTTGTGTATAAGCAGGGGGAAATGAGAAAAGGCTGAGAGCTGCCTCCTCCTGACCTCCTTGGGCAGAGTGAGGAGCACAGGCCCTACTGCAGCCCTTTGGCTCCTAAGGCCCAAGGAGCTTCCAGCTGCTGGGGCTGCCAAGGGCTTGGCCCAATGGTGGGATGTTACAACTGGAAGTGGGACTCCTTCCTTCTCCAAGACCACGGGTGACATTTGCTGTGAGCGTGTCTGCATCTCATGAAATGGGATGGTAACGTATTCCTCCATTGTAAAGATATCTTCTTGCTTCTTCAGTCCTGGCGTATCAAAACATCCCCAGGCTCTGCCACGGATGCCTCCTCTCCATTTGCACACTTGCAGACACAGCGAATGGTGGAGGGAGACTTAGAGATCAAAATCAAGACATGGAAAAAGTTTCTAAGAGACATTAGTAAAACTGTCTTTGCTTCACAAGGTCCTCCAGTAACACCCCAAACCCTCCACCTGATTCACCAGTTTAAACAGGAGTATTCAGACAGAGTTGCAGTGTAGTTTATTCTATCTGATCAGAGGAACAATTTGAAAGTAAAGGACAGATATTAGCTTTCTCTGCCATCTTTTTATGCTGAGCTGCACATCAGCAGCCCTACCAAGTTTTTAAAGGGATTGATGTGATCCTGCTGAGAAATATACTGCACAGAGACTTCACTTTTTAGATTTCATTAAGATTTTTCTTTCCAGCACGTGTACTGCAGTTGTGTGCAGGTGATCCAATTTGATATCTTGGGGAGAGACTCCTGGGCTGCTTTGGAAGCTCACGGAGGTTAGATTTGCTCTCCTACTCTCCTCTGCTACTCCAAGAAGCAGAAATACTATTAAAAGAAAGACTCTGAATGTTTAAAACCAACCCCTTGGATCTTCAGAGGAGCTGCCCATCCAACTGTTCTCAGTATTTTTGGGGTTCTCATTGAGGTTGCAGTGGTTGACAGGGGAGAGTTCAATAGGTTCACGTAGCTCTAGGACAGCTGCCGTAGATCAAAAGGTTATCATTTTCCCCCAAATTATATCTCTCACTAGCACATGACAGGAATGAATATTTGTGTGTGTGCATTGCATTTCTGTACAGTGAGTGGCTGCAGTCTGCTCCAAAAGGAGCCTCCAGTAGGGTTCATGGCACTGAGAGGTCATGTACCACAGGGAACACCTCCCTGCAGCCCACCCACTGCACTCTCTGTCTCAGATTTGCACTCCTGTCTCAATCTGTGAAGTGTTTCACACCCATTGTGACAGCTCTCGTCTAGAGCATCTCAGCAGTGCTGGGAGGAAAATTGGAGCTGGAGGGAATCTCAGCAGATGCTCTGCACAGAAATTTCTATTTGGGATGGTCAAAGTGCAGGCTGGTGGTCTGTGGCCCATTGTGACAGTTAAACTCTAACACACCAGTTTTGCTTCAATCCTGCTTGATGCTGGCACGTGCACAGACTAAACTGCTCATGCCCAGTGTGTCCAGACAGCTTCCTGCTTGCACTTTCACCCGGCTTGCTTCCCATGGGCTCTGTGCTTGTCAAAAGTCTCCAGGTTGCCATTTCCATGAGGATCCACTAATGCATGTCCTTCCTGACGTGTTGGTTGACAGATCCAACCATTGAAGTGGTCAGTCCCATGCAGGATATAACTGTTGATGAAGATGGCACAGCAGAGTTCATATGCCAATATTCTAGGCCAGTGCACGCCATATGGAAGAAAAATGATCAGGAAATACTTGCAGATGGGCAGCGAGTGATTATCGATCAGGACTGGAATGTAAGCATGCTAAAAATTAAACCTACGGTACCAGAAGACAGTGGCGTCTATTCTTGTGAAGCTGAAGGCACTAAAGTGATGGCTGCACTTGACGTTCAAGGTGAGGTCTTCCAGCCAAAGAGGAAGACTATCATGGTTTCCAACTAAGAGGTGGAAAAATCATGGCAGCACCTCACAATAAGTGACACGTTAGAACCTGGTCTTTGGTGTTCGTGCCAGTGCTGATAACGATGCTGAAAATAGGTAGCAGTTATTGGGAACTGAATACGAAGCTGCAGCATTTCACTGCAGCTTAGCTCTAATTAACACTCACTTCTTATACGTCTTCCACATGGAACTGGATTTGGCTGCCACATCAGTGCTATGAAATGCTTCCTGCTGGATTATTGTGAACTTGACAATATAATGTTGGTCCAAAGGAATAATAACAACATTACATTTACACACGAGTTCTCTAAAACCAGTAGGTAATGGGTAGCACTGAATTTATTTTTATTTCAACTGAGCTGAAATAGCTTGGGATTTTACTTATTTCAAGTACTGATCACTCAGAAAATACCTTCTCACTTGCAATCAGCACTTGTACAGGTCCTGAGGATCAGCAGTTAAAATTAAGAGCAGATTTATGATTTGATATTGATGTCCGTTAGGTTTTTGCTGCTGTTTGCATATGGAATTCTTGTTTTCAGTCACCAAGTGAATTAGTTCAACCAGCAAGTACAGGGGTTCTGATCTGATTTCTGAGTTGTTGTCTTTTGTTAATAATAAATGTGCCTTCTTGCCTAATTAGAGTTGCGAGCGAAGAACTTCAGGGTATTATTAAATGTAGTGTTTTCAACACTGATAAGCTTTTTCCATTTTAGGGATAAACAGGTATTAATGAATATTACCTAAAGCATCCCAGGGGAGCTAGGATCTGCAGTTATCTGCTTTTCATATTTAGGGAAAGTAGTGCTCTGAAAATGCACATAGAAAAGTCTTGGAGTGGCCCTAACAAAATTATGCTCTCTCCAAGGTTTACAGAACCCTCGTTGTTCTCCATAAGCATGAGTATTGTAAAATACAAAAATGTCATACTCTTGCCTTTTTCTGCTATCAAATGAGTAAATCAGCATTGCTTTTTTACTTCATATTGAAGAGCTGTAAAGTCCCAGGGCACTGGTTTATGCTGTAGATGGTGCTGACCATTCTATGGTATCTGTGTAAATCGTGTCAACCTAACTGTGCGTTCCCACTGCTGCACACACAGTTTGCCCATGGAGTCAGTCTAACAGAAATTACATTTGCAAGCACCTGCCCAGGCTTAATTTGGCATCAGGCTGGTTGCTTACGTACAAAGGCCAACAGATGCATGCAGTGACTGCAGGCAAACAATGTGTAGACACGGGCACATCTCTGACCGCACAATTAACTGCACATGCATGAGAAAATAAACCTAATCCATTACCACAGAGCCTTCATAACGACTCAGAAACTTACCATTCAAAATCCTGTTCATATAGGTTTTAATTCTTCGTGTGTTTCCCAGAGGCAGACTCACTATTTGTATTGTTAACTCAAATGGCAGACTTTTTTCTGCCAGCTATAATACGCTCGTGCATAGCTTTGCATGACAGGGAGTCAGGCTGCACTGTGAGCAGTCATCTGATTGACATCTCCCCAGTTCTGATGGTAATTGCACTGCCTGGGAGATCTGCAGGAAACATTTCCTGTTGTGGGATTGAAGGAATTTTATTATGCTTTGTCTTCCTGAACTGTCCTTTCTTATCAACTATTTGTCTGGTTCATACGAACACCAACATTTCTTGTCCTTATTTGCAAAAACAGAAATTAGGGTTCTGTAGGAAGCCTAGGTGAAATGAAGTCCCAGAGGTTTATTATTATTTTTTTAACCACCTCACTAATTATGATGTTTTTATATATAGTATTGTGTTAGAGCCTGGTGGAAAAATAGCAGCTAAGGAGTTGGACTTGGTGATCCTCGTGTGTCCCTTCCAACTCGGGTTAGTCTATAATTCTAAGCTAGGCCTTCAATCACAGTTTATCACATCCTCACCATTTCTATCAGCTTTTCAGCAGTGAGAATCATCCGGTGATCCAAGACTTGTTGATACTCAGATGTACGCAGCAGACAATTAATGCTGTTGGTTTTCCTTCCTTACTAGCCAAGAACACCATTGTCCAGGGCCTGGAGAACGTGGAAGCAGTGGAAGGAGGGGAAGCCCTGTTTGAATGCTATCTTTCCAAGCCCGAGTGCTACAACTACAACTGGCTGATTGATGACGAGCCTGCCAAGACTACAGAAAACACTGAGATGGTTTACTTTGAGAACGGGCGCAGGCATCTGCTGCTGCTGAAGAACCTGACCCTGCAGGACAACTGTAGGGTGACTTTTATGTGCAGTGATGCAGTCACCTCGGCCTTCCTCACGGTGAAAGGTAACTGCAAGGCTTGCATGGGGAGTCTTAGCTTTCTGATTGGGAAGGGCAAATGAGCCAGGAACGTGTCATGAATAGCAGAGAGGAAGTTCCTTTAGGAGTTTCCATTGCATTTTTCTGCTACTTGGCAAAGGAAGGCATTGCTTGGATGGCTTTTGCAAGTTTTGGAAAGTTTCAGCCACCAAGGATACCATCTGATCAGGTGATAAATGTAACCTCCATCTTAATGATCCCCTTGGTCTCCAAGGCCTGACTGTCCAGAGATTCAACATAAATATCCACAACCTCTCTTACCTGTATTTGCTTCACTAATCGAGGGTCTGATTATCTGTTTTCCTCTGTAGGATGGCGCCTCCAGATCTTGCAGCCCCTCACGGATGTGGAAGTCTCTCCAGGGCAGAAAGCTACATTTAGCTGTGCTCTAAGTGAAGCTGTGCCAGTTAATGAAGTTACCTGGTATTTTAATGATATGGAGATCCAACCAGATGAGGACTGGGAGATACAAGCAGATGGAAACAAATACAAACTTATTCTGAATAAAGCCCAACCACATCATTCAGGAGAGGTGACATTTGCTTCCAGGGAAGCAATTGCATCAGCCAAGTTATCTGTGCTAGGTAAGTCCATTTGTTGTACGTGTCTGTCATTCTAGTCCAGCAACACTAGAAATGAAATCTCCTTTGGAATTGAGCTACAACCTCAAATTTTCTAATCTTCGTACTGATTTTTTTTTTCTTTACCTTTGTGAGTTTAGTCCGAGAAGGTGCTGCAGTGCAACTTGTTCTTCGACCAGCAATAATTGGGCCCATCAGAAGAAAATTAGATCAGGCTAGTGATGGTAGAGATGTTCACCAGCTCTCTTTCACTGCAGTCCTTTTTAAAATGTAACACAGTTGTATGGAAGTCAATTTGCACAGAGTTCAACACTGCCCTCAGCAGTAAACATGAGGATACAGGAGAGAGTCATGCTGGAATGCATGTGGAAAAATTAGCAGGGGCAGAAGAGAACCCTTTGAAATTTGCTGATCTACTCCAGCACAAAGGCAAACAGTATTCTATAGATTACTGAGTTGCATGTTACAGTCTTCTCATGGAATTCACCCATATGACATCTACCTTGTGCTTCAAAGATGGGAGAATGAGAACCTCTTGGAGTACTTTGAGAGTGGAAAAGACAGTAGTTGCCAAATTTCCTTGTAGGGTGTGTAATACAAATGATTTGTCAAAGCCCCTCCCAGCACCCCAAGACCTGTCTACTTCCTGAAGTGGAATAGGTTGATCACCCAGGAATGGTACAGCCCCAGGGATGGTTATGAGATTATTGCAATGTGTTTTAGCTGTACTTGAAGACACTCAAGAGACACTAACTGACCATCCTTTGAATTACTACAGGCATTCTGTCTATCCCCTTAAATTAATTCTGAGACTTCAAAGATCCCTGATATCTTCAACTTAAAACAGTTTTGGTCAAATACACCTTAAGAATTTAAAAATGTTATCCCCGTGAACTTCATCCCTCTGTTGGCAGATTTTCTGTACGATATTTAGTTGAAAATACAGGAAAGAAGTCTATGTAAGCTATGTGGGGTATAAAACATGGTCCACAGGCCTTGGTAAATTGCTCATCATCCTTCCATGTTCAATGGTCAGTGGTCCTTGGTCCATCCTCCATGGTCAATGGCAACTCTTCCCTTCTCAGCTCCCAGTGAAACCATGAACTGGATAGGTTTTTAGGATTTTATGATGGTGATAGGTTGACAGTTGGACTTGATGATCTTAGTGGTCTTTTCCAACATTACTGATTCTATGAAATATATGAAAGAACTGGTTCTTCTGCCTTGAATTTTTTGGACTGGAACACTGTGGCAGATTGTTGATTTGGTAAATGCCTCAAACTTGAAGACTAAAATAGGTGTTTCTGTCTTTTAAGCAGAAGTGTTAGGTGAGAGACATTTTCCATTGTACTGAGTATAATCGTCAGTAGCCAGTTTGATAGGACACTACTCCATTCCCATCATGTACTTATTTGTTATTGTCTGATGCTGTAACTTAGCAATTACACTTGCCACTGAAGTTACCAGAGTGACTCTGTAACCCATTGACAACATGACAACATGATGTCCACCAAGGCCAGGCCTCAGCTGCATAAAATCAAAACCCAAATGCACTCCAAGTTTTCAGCTAAGTTCCTGGAAAATGAATATTATTTCTCAGGAGTGTAGATCAGTGCAGGAGAAATCAGTAGTGCACATATTCATCTCATGGCCACAGCTACGTATCCACTCAGCTTTACGACGAATCAAACGTTGCATTTGTTGTGTTTTCCTCTCAACGTTTGTAGAAGGCTCTCAGACCACTTTAGTAGAAAGCAATATTGCTCACACTGTGCATCACTGGACCTCTGTTGTGCCTTCAGCCCACCCCGATCCCCCTGAAGAACCAAAAGTTTCACGTACGAGCAGTCACTCTGTGACACTGTCTTGGTACAAGCCGCTGAGCGACGGGGGTTGCGACATCCTAGGTTACAAAGTGGAGAGGAAAATCCCAGGTGTTGGCTGGCAGTCATGCAGCAAGAGCATTATTCAAAGCATGGAGTTTGTGGTGGACAATCTCACTCCAGGTGAACCCTACAGATTCCGCGTCTCAGCTGTAAACAAAGTTGGGGCCAGCGAGCCAGTGCACTTCCCTCAAACGGTGCAGCTAGGTGAGAAAGGAGAGATGGCCCCGTGGAGGACTGCAAGCTGCTGTCGGCCTGTTTCGCATGGCATGTCTGCTTCTCCCATTCCAGGTATCTCCTGGAAGAGTTCAATTGGCAACATCTGTCAGTGCTTTGCTGCCGACACAATATAGGAGAAAGAGCTTGGTCAAATTGTTCTGGGTTGCCACAAAGCAAAGCCTGCTGTGTTGTTACTATTCGACCATGCTGCACCAAGTCTTGTGGCCTGCACTGCATCCATGTGCTGTCCCATCACCATGAGTTTCTTTTCTGGTGGAGCTCAAGTGGAATGAGTCAGAAGGGGCATGTTGGAATGTGCTTGGAGTAACCAAGGCTGGTTACTGCTGGCACTGATGCAGGGCTGGGCACTGTTGTCTTCTTCACCCATCCTTCTTCGTATGATTGCATATCTTTTATGATTACCCCTTTGAAGGAGTACTGGAGAACACAGTTTCTTTGCTGTCTACTGGTATGACTTTGGATGTGGAATGGAGAGCCACTCCACCAACCTTGTCTTGCAACTCCTTCTGTGATAACAGATCCCAGAAAATTCCCAGGAGTTACACTAATAATAATAAAATTCACCCTTTTTCCTCTCAAGCTCAGCTTTGATGTTTTTCCAACATAATTTCCAATGTGTCAACTGGACCCCAGTAACTGCATATTCTCACTCTGCCCACAAGTAATTGATTGCATTTGTGCAGAGGTTCCCTCACCAGGTGAAATGGGCAGAGGGACAGATGACACTCAGATGTGCACTGAATCATCAGGTCCCAGTCAACATCTGTGCATTTAACACATCTGTCTTGACTTTTTTGAGTATTACTGTCACTACAAGCAGCACGCCATTGGCAAGCCTTCTTCCAGAGTAAATATTTTATTTTAAATATTCTTTTAATCTTTTTCAGATTTTTTTTTAATTCTTCTTGAACTAGCATAATTGTATGTATATATATATATATTACCTTTCAAGATTGGAATGAACACAACTTCTATCAATCTCTTTTTTATTCTTCTTATCATTTCATTGTTTTCTCTGATCACTTCTAAACATTTAAGATCTGCTAGGATCCATGGGACAGCTTTAATGTGTTGGGTAAATGAAGGTCAGCAAACAAACACAGGAATGGGAAAAATGCAATGACTTCTGCATGTGTACATTTAAATGGAACTGGTTTCTCCCCTAAGACAGCTTGTATGGTTATTTTGGAAGCACCCATTTTGGATGCTGACATTGATTTGTTTATTTTTTCCTTTTTCTTTTGCTTGACTGTAGCAGTTAAAGAATTTGTAAATGAAGGATGGGATGTTTGAATACTTTACAGAGTGCTCCAAAACGCCTTAACATTTGTGGTGCATTCTTTATGTTAATCTGCCTGTTTTTCAATTACAGAACCTTCAATTACAATCACCCATCCTTTGGTGGGTGGATCAGTCTCTGAAGGGGAGGTGGCTCGCTTGGAATGCAAATTGTCAAGTGAAATTAAAGAGAATGTGACATGGCTCAAAGGGAAAGAACGAATACAAACTGGAGGAAGATACGAAATCCTCTCTGATGGAAAAAAACAGATACTCATTATTCACGCATTTAAAGCCGAAGATCAGGACACATACACCTGCATGGTTTCTCCAGAAGTCAAATCTGTTGCCAGCTTGTGCCTTGAAGGTATAGAGTGCATTGCTGTGTAGTTAAATCAATTCTGTTTATGGACACCTAGGGGCATCTCCACAGCCTGGACTGGAATTTGTTTTCTTTGACACGCTATATCGAACTGCAAATAGCTGTTTTCTTACACTCTGGTTCAGCTCAGTATGTTTCTGAAGCTCTGGTAGTTTTGAGATGCTCAGTTGAGATCTTTCCGGGTCAATAATGATCTCAGACATAGGTTTGGATTTGGGTGGCCCTCTGTGGAGTCAGGAGTCAGACTCAAAGATCCTTGTGGTCTGTTCCAGCTTGGGGTTATCTATGAATCTATTTATTTACCCAAATGTGCGAGGAATTAAAAACTTTGTTTGGCCAGCCCTGTTCTATGTACATGTTACTTGGATGTCACAGGATAGCTGATACTTAGCTAACTGCCACCAATACTTTTCTGCCCACGCTTCAGAATAATGTTTTCCATGTGCTTTCTCAGAGCTTCCTCATATGCTATGTCATTTAATATCTTTAATTCTCCTCAGTTCCTCCAGTGACAATGCTAAAAGATATTGCCAAGGATGCTCCCCCTGCAAGCCAACAGGAAGAGCTGGTGGATGGCCACATCCAGCCCAGCTTGCCCCCCGAGGCTGCACAAGAGGGAGACCTTCACCTCCTGTGGGAAGCTCTGGCCAAGAAGCGCCGGATGAGCCGGGAGCCCACCTTGGATTCCATCAGTGAGGTGCCCGAAGAAGATGAGAAGCTTCAGAAGCTGAGGAAGGAAGAAGCAGAGCAGTCTCACTATTACTCAGAGGAGTACTCCACATGCGATGAGCTGGCTAGGACAGGAGAAGCAGATTTTTCTTTCACGAGTTCAGATGATGAATCTAGAGCTGGGACTCCTTCGCTAGTGAACTACCTCAAGAAAGCTGAGAAGAGAAGTGTCAGTGTTACTACCAAGGTTCAGTCCATGTCCACGGGCAAGTTATGGAAACAGTGGGAGAAATCCAGCGTGGAAACTGTTGTGGCTGCCCCACGTGCTAAGCCAGCTGAACCAGAAATAGCAGATTTAGATGATCCTTCCATGAACAATGCCGCTGTGAAGATCCAGGCTGCTTTCAAGGGCTACAAAGTCAGGAAAGAGATCAAGCAACAGGAGTGCCCAGTGTTCACCGAGACCTTCAAAGATTTCTCTGGTGAACCTGGAAGCACTCTGCATCTCGAGTGTGTGGCCCACAGCAAAAGTGACATGAAGGTTCGTTGGCTGAAGGACGGGGAGGAACTGTCAGACGGACGTTACTATCACATAGACAACTACAGCGATGGGACCTGCTCTTTGATTATCACTGGCTTGGATAGGAAAGATGCGGGCAAATACACCTGTGAGGCATCCAATAAATTTGGGAAAGTTTCACACAGTGCAAAGGTGGTGATTGGTGCTGAGGAACCTCAAGCGCTTCCTAAGGAGAAGCGTGTCAAACAAAGCACTGATAGTGAGACAGAAAGCTCCTCTGGCAGCGAGCTGGATGATGCTTTCCGTAAAGCAGGAAGGAGGCTGCACAGGCTTTTCAGGGCCAAGATCTCAACAGAGATGTCTGATGTGGAGGAAGAGCTCTTTGTCAGCGCAGACGAAGGGGACGTCGAGGTGGTTGACCAACAGACCTATCGTGAGGACGATCAGTACATTTACATCAAGTTCGAGATCTTGTCCGAGGCAAAAACAGCCGCCACTCGTTTCAGAGAGATGTTCGGTGCTCTGGGGATTCCCGTGGAGATTGACATTTTGGAACAAGGCCCAAGGAAAATTGAGTTGCGCATTGGGAAAGCAACACCACCCACCCATGGGAAGTTTGCTCCACCAGTTCTGAGACCACCACCGCCTTTGCTGACTTCTGATACAGGTAGGTAAAGCAGACTGGTTTTATCCTATGAGAAAGGCAGCTGGAGCAGGTCAGAATGTTATCTCCTCATTCGTGAAGTAACTTCTAAAATCTTTTTATTTTTGTGCAGGCACTTTCCTGGAAAGTTTACATATTTAGGGGGAAAAAAAAGGATTTTTTAATTTTTTTTCTCATATGTGGGAGAAAAGGACAAGACAGGGATGAGAGCAGGGGCTGCAAAGTACTCACTTGTTTACAGAGCTGCTTTTCACAGTAGAAATGTCCCTGACTGTAACCATATGGCCGTGAATGCTGTGATTACTGTACTTAAATCAATGAACAGATGAACTGCCCCAAGGGAAGGAAGGACATTTGGGCAGGGCACCTAAATTACATCTTGTAACACAGTTTTTCTTTCATCCCTCCTAACTGCCATGGGTTTAGCCCCCATGTTCCTGACTGAGCTCCAAAACCAAGAGGTACAAGATGGTTATCCTGTCAGCTTTGACTGCATTGTCATTGGCAAACCCCTCCCCACCGTTCGCTGGTTCAAGGATGGGAAAGCTATTGAAGAAAATGATCACTACATGATCAACGAGGACCAGGAAGGCTGCCATCAGCTGATCATCACAGCTGTGGTCCCCACCGACATGGGTGTTTACCGTTGCCTTGCTGAAAACAACATGGGAGTGGCTTCAACCAAGGCTGAGCTTCGAGTGGACTGTAAGTCTCAATAGCACTACAGAAAAAACTGAGCCAAGAGGTCATGGTCAGAGATGGATATATATTTTTCAAGAAAAATGCTGTCTACATTTGAGAAAAATGATAAATACACATTGCCCACAAAGTGCTTCACTCCCAAACCTCATGGGTTCCCTTGGGTTTTGCCAACCCAAGGTGTGGCTCTGAGCAAACTTTTTCAGATAAACTGAGGTGCTTCCATAAATCAAGGAGATGTGGGAGTCTGCTGCAGTAGCATTGTGAAATTGGTCACTCATATTAACAAGGAATCTATAATCATGATAACATGAAGGTTTCAAAGTTCAGCTTATAGAAAACATTTCCTTTTCCACTTAACAGTGACCAGCACTGACTACGAGACAGCAGCAGATGCAACAGAGACATCCTCTTACTACAGTGCCAAAGAATATGTTTCAAGGTAAAATATCAAACCCTTAATTCTTTCTAGCTTTTGCCTTGATAAGTTGACTACGTATATTTATATTAAACCCATTTTTGCTGTATCTGGCATGGCTGGTGTATTGTCATGAAGGAATACTGACCAGCTGAGTTTTCAGATGAAATAACTGTAACACTCATTCCTCGTGTGTAAACTTTCCTCCGTGGTGGTCTGAGTATTTCTTCACAATAACCTTACTTTTAATGTCTTATGGTGCTGATTCTGCTGCCATGATGGTGAATCACATGGACCGAATTAACCTAAAATAGGTGATCCTGATTCCTAACTCTTCACTGGTTTGCTGGCTTTCTTCTTTCTAATTTGAATTGCTTCTTAGTCGAGAACAAGAGGAATCCACCACAGAAGAGGAGCAGTTGCCCCAGATCCTTGATGATCTTCATGATATTCATGTGGCACCAGGAGCACCGCTGGCTAAATTTCACCTGAAGGTGAAAGGTGAGAAGAGCCCACAACACTTGGTGTTGTTCCAGGTTTCCAGTCCAGGTTTCGGTTGAAGTGCTAGAGAAAGTTTTCTGATGTGCTCTTGGAGTCATGGAATCACCAAGGTTGGAAAATACCTCAAAGATCATCCAGCCCAACTGTGCAGTTGTGTCCCCAGTCTGTGCAGTGAGAGTGAGACAGTGAGAGTGTTGTTTATTCTCTTCAGTGAACTAAATAATCCTAGATTTGCCTTACTCTGTGAGGGAGTCAATGCTACATGCTAGAAGATGCAAAAGCATCCTAACGTGCCTCTCCACAGAGAGGTGGAGATTCTCCTGTTGGTTTTTTTTCTGATTTCCGACAGTAAAAAATGATGAGAACTATTTTGGCTTCTGTGGTTTTGAAACTGTTACTGAAGCTTTGATAAAAACAAGAGACATAGGTCCACATTTTATTTCAATGAAGACTTCAGCTTTATCTTAGCGCTTTTACAAGGCAGATATAAGCATTACCTTCCCAATCTGGAAGGTGTTCAGATATGCAAAAAAATATAGAGTGCCAGCAACAGAAGAGATAGAGAAGGACTTCCACAAATAAATACAATTCCATGAATTTTCAGCCGATTCCAATGTGGCAGCCCTTCAAAACAGCAACCGTGTGCAGAGCTGAGGACTCAGTGTCCACAAGGATCTCCTGGTTGGAGATGTCACCATATCAATTATGGTAATTCACTCTTTGTGTCTGTATTGGCTCCTCACAGGGTACCCAGAGCCTCGCCTCTACTGGTTCAAAAACGGACAGCCATTAAAAGCCTCAGATCGTATCCTGAAGATTGACAAAAGGGAGTTCCACTCACTGGAAATTCTCAATGTCAGTAAGTCTGATGCTGGCCAATACTCAATATTTGTCATCAACTCTGCTGGTTCTGCATATTCGTCAGCCAGGCTGGTAGTCAAAGGTGGGTACTGGCCCATTCTGGGCTCTCAGTTTTCTCTGTTCCAGTGAGTCTTTCCTTTTCACATTGTTATTTTTCTTGAGAAAGCCTACCAAGGACAGTCAAGGGAGGTGGGGAAAGTTGTACTTAAAATTTTACATCTTTTAGTCTTATTTCACCTGTAATTTACTATGAGTCCTGAAGATGAGAAATGCCTTTTCTCTAGGATCTACTGAGTGTCCCATAGGCGTACATCTTAACACCTGTCCAACCTCAATGACTTTGATGGCTAACTTTACTAAAACTGAGGCCTCCTATAAATCATTCTTGAGGCTGTTCTAGTAAGACACTACAGTTTTGAGATTTGGACTATTCTTGTCATTTTTGTTAATAAATAATCACAGTGTTTTAATAGCATCAAAATTTCTGTGTAATATGTTCTGCAATGGAAAATCACCTGAAATAATCTTTCTATTTTTCTGTTAATCACAGAAAGGTTTGGTGTTTTTTTTTTGGTCATTTTGTTTCTTTCCCTTGTGTTTCAGATCCTGATGAGAAAGAAGTGACAGAAACAGGTGAGAGAAGCCATAGTAGGTGATGACAGAAGCCCTGAGAATTTTTGAGTTTTGTGAATTCACACAGGAGATGTCACCATGTTTCATCAATGTCATTTTCAGATTCCCACGAGCAGCTGACACCACCAAGATTCTTAGAAAGGTTTACCAATAAAAAGGTGAAGAAAGGTGCAAGCATCACATTGTCTGTAAAAGTTGAAGGTAAGTGGATAGTTACCATATCTCCCTCCATAACGTTTGAATTGCATATCTTTATGACACATTCTGGACTTCCTCTGGGCCCAAGTCATTACAGCATTATTTCCTATATTAGTCTGATGTCTGGGTCTGTGATCCCAACTGTAACAGACTGTGCACTTTGAAGGAAAGCACATCTTCACCTCCATATTTCTGTTTGTAAGAATAGAGATAATACACTGGTCTTATGAAGACCTACTGATTAACAGCTTTGCTTTTAGAAAAAGTCTCTACAAGTGAGACAGAGAAAGGTTTGTGCTCCTTTATTATATGCCATGCCTTATTCCTGGAGAAGCATCAGGAAACAAGCCAAAAGCAGCACTTTGTCACAGTATGGCTCCTAATTGTGTGTGAGTAACACCATTAGGACAATTGAAGTTCATTGCTTTGGTTTTCCTTCAGGGCATCCACCACCAACCATTACTTGGCTGAAAGAAGAGTCTCAGGAAGACATCCTGTGGATCAAACCAGACACTCCTGGATATAAACTCGCCAGTTCCAATATGCATCACAGTTTAATCCTGTTGGATGTTAAAAAGAAGTACAGTGGAGCTTACACGTGCATTGCTACCAACAAGGCAGGCCAGTCTATCTGCACTGCCAACCTAGAGGTTGCAGATGGTAAATCTTATGTTAAAGACACTTTCTCTACATTACCTTTCATAGAGTTCCTGGGAGTGTGACTGATAAGGAAATTAATCAAGTCACAAGCAAAATAAACACATTTTCCTAGAATTAGACATTAATTTTCTTGGCTTGTGAAAGATGATGCTCTTAAATTTTATAATGTTTTAGATTTCTGAACCTGGCTTTGATTAAAAGCAGCATCTTTTCCGTATGAAGAGCAGGCAAGTCTGAAAAAGAACCACATTAACCTCAAATTAAAAAGAAAGACTATATGAAATAACTAACTGTCATCCTTTAGGAAAACAAAACACCATATTTTAAGGTGAATGTTTCACTCTGGTGAGGCATTTTGCATTGCAGAGTTGCCTTGAGGCAGCTAAGGCAGGCAGAGTTGATTCCTCTGAGCTTTCCATGGCCTCTTCTGGCATGTTCCCCACAGTAAGAAATGAGCAAGTAAATGCAGACTGAGCAGGACCACCACTGGGAAGGATTTGGGAGCATTTTGCTCTCAGCCTTCCTTTTTTCTCACTTTTGTACTGTGCCAAGAGCTGCAGCAGCATAGCTTAAGCAGTATAGAGAGATGGGGCAACCCTGCATCTGTGTGAGAACAAAGAGGAGCAAAATGTTTGCGGTGTGTGAGTGGTAGTATGCATCCCAGCTGAGGATCTGCTAGTGGGGCAGGTTCAATGTACCAGTATTCCCAGTAATCCATGTCTAGAAAATGTGTCTACAGTAGGCAGAACATCCTACATCTGCTGTCCTCTGATTCTAAACCCTAATCTTGCAGTGAAAGAGGCTGAAGTCCTGACTCAAGAGCGTGTGATGGTATCAGAAGCCATTATGACCACCCTGGGGTAAGTTGCTGGCAACCCAGACTGAAGCAGTGGAGCAGTGCAGCTATCATCCTACAGAAACAAAACAGTGAGAAGTGAGGGGCTTAGTGCCTACAAAAACAGAAACAAAACAAAAAACAGTCCATTTCCACTGAGGATACTGCACATAGATTCTGAATACCAATAGCTGTAGTACTGACCGTTGTCTCTCTGTAATTCATCTTTCTCCATCTTTAAAATGGAATTGGCTCTTACCTATAGTCCTTGATACTGGGAATGCTGAGAATGCAGAGCATTCAGTCATGGACACATGTTTGAGGCCCTGTGAATGAAGCATCCTATAAATGCAGCAATATGAATGTCAGTCATTTCTTCAAGATTATCAAGGAAGATGGTGACAAGAACAGAAAAAAAGGACGACTTAGTTAGTTTTGAATAAAAATCTTGCTCCTTTTTGTCTCTGCCTATAACCGGGGGGTTGGGACTTGATGATCTCAAGGGCCCCTTCCAGCCCAAACCATTCTATGAATCCTTTTCGATCTCCCAATGAGAATGCCAAGAAGATTGACAGGGTTAAGGTCTGCATTTAACAGAAGGGTCTGCTCGTAAACCTCTTGCCTACAAACGCACATGAAGAATGTCTCAACATGCCATTCTTGGCTTGGGTACTGGGGAGATGCATTCTGAAAAGTGGTACCCACCTGAACTCACTTTAGCTTCTAGAGTGTATGTGCCCTAAGAGGATCGACTGGTTTCACTTCAGAATGTAAATTTGCAGAGTGAATTTCCCTTCCTAAGCAGCAGTTCGCTATGTGGAATTGTCTGCCCCTCTCCACTGATGACAAAATAGTCCTAAAACAAAAACAAAAACAAAAAACAACAAAACAAGCAGAGTCTTAGCTGGACTAACTGATGGTAGCCTGTATTTCCCAAAGGTCTATATCTGATATTCCTCTGTTCTGTTTGCCACACGCGGTCAGTTGATAACTGAAGCTTAGGAGATGTGCAGCTGAACTCTGAAAGCAAAGTGTACTTCCTTCTGCTTCCTATGTACAGGAGAGGTTGTTTCTTATTGCTTATTGCTGCACATTTTGATTTAACTTCTAATTATTATTATTTTATTTTTCCAGAGCTGTTCGTACCTCTGAAGGTAAGATGAACCATCTTTTCTCTCCTACTACTGCCTTTCACACCTACAGCTCAGATTGCCTATGTCTGTCATGATAACCACCTACATCTATCCTTCTGTTCTCTTGCAAGTCTCTGCTTAATAGAGAATTCTTTCTTCCCAGGAGGCCTCGAAGCTGGTAGAGAAGGTGTACCCAAAACCCCTATTTCATTAGCTGATGTTGGAACTGAAGAATTCTTCCAGAAGCTTACCTCTCATATCTCAGAAATGGTATCTGCAAAAATAAGTCAGGGTAAGCAACCTGCCAAATGTAATTTAATTAGTATAGAATATGTAATTTTTTTCTTAAGTCATCATCTGGTCTTTAAATATGAGCAAGATTTGTAAAGTGGGTTTTGAGACAGTCATCCTGCATAAGCATATGAACACTAGCACATGTTTAGTAACACAAATTTTTAGTGAGAGGCCATCCAAACTGTCCCACTTTAGTCTACTGTTTTGTAGCAGCACTAAGCTATTACTGTGTACTGAAATGGCTAGTGTCCATTTTTGGCATACAGTGTTTATTTAAATGAGCAGGATTCAATATAAGCTGCTGGGGTTACAGGGAAAGTTCTAAAAATAGAAGTTTGTTTTGAACATCTTAAGTGCTTTGACTTGTTTAGATGTGCAGTGCTCCTGAGTCTGAAAGGAATCCTGCTTCCAAGATTTCCCATGTCTTAAAGTTTTAGTCTCAAGGGGAGTTTTTAGTTGAGTCAAGGCTGAAAACTGTGCTGATCTGATGAATTACATGAAAAAAATCTAGTTTGTTTTGTGCATTGTGTAATGATTATCTTGCCATGTGCTGTTTTTCTTGCAGTAAATTTTTGTCTTGAAGCAAAGATATTCTTTGAGTGTAATGATAGTGCACGAAGGAGACACATGGCCTCATGCACAGAGACGTTCCAATTGTTGATTCAATCTTATCCATCAGAAGGATGCCATGCTAAGCAATCCAAGTGCTCTTCTTGGGCAATGCTTGTTTTTATAACATTGAAAATTATTACATATTTGCTTAACGTTCAAATAGGAGATCTTAATTTCATACTGTGTGGGGTCTCTGCTTTTTAGCTACGCTCCGAGTGCCAGGTGCAGAAAGTGATGATGAATCCAAAACCCCCTCCGCATCTCCTCGCCATGGCCGATCCAGACCTTCATCCATTGCTCAAGAGTCCTCCTCTGAATCTGAAGATGGAGATTCCAGAGGAGAGGTACAACATCTCTTTGGGTGCTGCTGTGTGGAGGCAGGAGTTGGATTCAATGGTCCTTATGGGTCCTTTCCAATTTGGGGTACTCTATGATTCTCTGATCTCAATGGACAAGTTTCACACTAGGAGCAAAGCTCACTTAAAATGATCAAACTTCAGAGTTCCAAGGATCTCCATCTGCTTTTGGGGTGTAACTCACTTCAGTAGGTACATCTAGAAATACAGTATAAGGAACGTGTGATATAGGGCACAGCAAATCGGATTCTTGTGGCTCACTCTGTGACCTTGAACATATTGTTCAACTCAACGTGGTCAAAATTTACCGTTTGTTTACTCATTTGTTTTTTTCTTTACCACTCAACTTCAGGAAGTAAAAGTTTGATTTTCTGTGCCCTTGGATGCAGATGGCCTGAAGAATTTTGTTGAGGAGTTCTTCTCATTGGAATAACAGTGAAAAAATAGTGAAAATTCAACTGTTTGGGGGGTTTATATCAAAACATTTATTAAAAAAAAAAAAAAAAAGAGCGAAGACAAAGAAAAAAAATTGAACCTTTGACAATGTTAGCATTCTTCAGGGCCACTCTTCTCCTTTGTCACAAAATTCACTGTTTCACTATAAACAACCTAAATACTTTGGACAGTTTTTAAAATAAGGCTTGAGCCTTCTTGATACAGTGTTCCAATTGCAAAAAAAAAATAGGAAAAGGGGCTGGTAAATAAAACATAAACACTTCTGTTCTGTTGGAGTTTCTGTATTCACTTCAGAACTCCAAGTAAGTATTGTTTCATCCCTGCAGATCTTTGATGTCTACATGGTCACAGCTGACTACGTGCCCGCTGCTCCTGACAAGGAGACCATCACTTTGAAGGAAGGTCAATATGTGGAAGTCCTTGATTCAGCTCATCCCCTGAAGTGGTTGGTCAGGACCAAACCCACAAAATCCAGCCCCTCACGGCAGGGCTGGGTATCTCCAGCTTATCTGGACAAGAGATTAAAGGTAACCGATCATGCTGTATTTATTTTCTATCTACAATTAAGTGGTTTGTTTGCTATTTATAGACATTTCTCTTGCACAGTTTGGCATGGAGGAAACCACTGAAGGGATCTTTAACTTGATGGAGCTTTTTCATATTTTGATTATACAGCATTTCTGTGTGAGCATGGGGGTACCTGGGTTTGAGAAACATTATCATCCTCCAAGCAATCACATACTTCTGCTTTAGTACTTAATGAAAGCTGAATGAGGGATATTATTCAGTATGTACTGATAAAATCACTGTCAGGTGAATACGTTTCTTTTTTCGTGCATTTCAGTTGTCACCAGAGTGGGGAACAGCAGAAGTTCCCGAGTTCCCTGGAGAATGTGTTTCTGAAGATGAATATAAAAGGAAGCTAAGGTAAGCTCTTGTCATTTGGTATTTGCAATGCTGAGTCTTGTTGTCTTTCGATGTAACATGAATGTTGGCATTGAGGTACACCTGCCAGAGCTGTTCCTCTGAGATGTGTCATTTACTCTTTCTAAGACTCAGAATTTTTGATGTTTGAGTGATTTCTGCCATCAAAAAGACAAGGAATATTCTAGTGAATCTAAACCACATTGGAAGACTTGAAGGAAGGATTTTAGTGATGGAATAATGGAAGTTCTGTATTTCACAAAAGAGAAACCTTACAATTTGGTACCTCAGTACTTCAGTGCACTCTTTATCTGAGGATGTTTTCTGATAAACAGTGAAAGCCCCCACAGAAGCCCTGCTACACCTTGGTGTTAAGTGCAGTGTGTGCTGAGTGTTCTATCATAGAAATATTTGTGGTTTTGGTGGCATAATGTGGCAGTGACATTGCTGCTGTATACTTTACACAGATCCTTTTGTCACTCTTGTTCTGTTTCATCTGCACCAGCAGTAGATTCCTGTGAGGTAGGAGTAGGAGTCCCAACATAAGTGGGGTGTCCAAGTTCTCTATGTGATCAAATCCCTTACAAATCTTTTCAGCTCAATCCAAGATATCTGTTCCTCTGATCAAATATCTCTACTTTCATGCAAAAAAATCTCAGTATGTTGAGGATAATAGTGACGATTGTTTTTTGATTTTTTCTTGCTCATTCTCCCCTTCAGCGTTCTTATTCAAGAACTGTTGATCTCAGAAGAGGATTACATTCAAGATCTACAGTTCCTCCAGACTCATCACCTTAGGTACACCGAGACCTGTCCCAGTGTCCCGGGAGTTATTGCCAGTCAGAAATCCACCATCTTCAGAAATATTGATGATATTACTCGCTTCCACTCCAGGTAGGCATCCCCATGTGCATTCCTTTAGGACCAAAAGGTGGCTGACTTACAGGTTTCATAGCTATGCTGGCTATGGTTACTGTGAAGAATACGGAGCATGGGCAATGCTGAGGTTCAAGAGAACTGATGTGCCTTGTGAGATGATCCACGATGGTGTAGCTTAAGTCAGAGCACAGAGCTAGCACTCCCATAATACCTCCCTCAGAGCTTCAAAACTTCAGCTTATTTATTACCCTTTTTAGATAACTTAATCAAGAAACTGTGCTGGATGAAGAGATGTTGGGAAGCTTAATGTAAACATGTCAGCATCCCTCAGCCCCCCAGCCATTTCCTTTGAGCTTGTGCCTGATGATTTAGAGATCTGGCTTTATTCTAGCCTCATTGCATTGCTTTCTCCTGAGGTATCTTTTCTCTTTTCTTCCTCAGTGTCCTCCTCCGAAGCTTGCAGAAATGTGACACTGATGATGACGTGGCCATGTGCTTTATTAAACATGAGGCAGAATTTAATAAGTACATCCAGTACCTGGTGGGACGGGTACAGGCAGAGTCAATTGTTGTCAGCAAAGCTGTCCAGGATTTCTACAAGGTAAACAGTAACCCATGTACCCCTTGAACCTGTGTCCTGTAATCTACTGCATCACAAAATGCAGTATATCAACTGTGATCCTGGACAGAGTTATAAAGCACTTTGGTGGGAAGTCACTGCTACATACAATAATTTGTATTTGCTATCTAGACGTCTCTAGTAGACACAATGTCTATGTGAACATATTTATGTGTGAGTGTGGTAGAGATCAAATTTTGGCCAAGTGAGTTAGGTCTATGAAATGGTAACATATCAGCATTTTTCTGAGCATAATCCTTACTACTGCTGTTTAAAATAATAATTTCTCATTCTTCTATGTATTTTTTTTTTCCAGAGATACACGGATGAAATTTTAACAAACGAAGATCCTTCACAGCCACTTATCCCACCATTGCAGCACTATCTGGAAAAGCCCATCAACAGGATCCAGCAGTATCAGACTATTATCAAGGTGAAGAGCATATACCATATGCTTGTTTCCTATAGCTTTATGTTTTGCTTTGTGCAGCCCGTGGGGAAAAGTCCTTCTTTATTTCACATTTCTTGACTCCCTTCTAATGTAACTACTGTCAAATTCCACTTGAGTAAGTAAAGGCAGTATCACTGTCAGTGATGGTACTCTCCAAAGAGTTTTATGACTGTAAATTCAGATGAAAGTTCACAGTTTCCAACACCACAAACCTACAATGGATACATTTAGGATTGTACTTATTTTTTCTCACTGCACAGTAATATTTCCATGGTTTCCTACAGGAATTGATCAGAAACAAAGCAAGAAATAGCCAAAACTGCACTTTGCTGGAGCAGGCTTACGCCATTGTGTCTGCACTGACCCGAAGAGCAGAAAATAACCTCCATGTCTCACTCATTGAGAACTACCCAGGGACCTTGGAAAGCCTTGGTGAACCCATCCGACAGGTAACTGTGATTTGTGCATCTTTGCTAGTTTCTATGCAGCCTTAGGTCCTACAAGAAACTCCATTAGAAGCTCCATATCTGAAACAGAGTACTTGTTCGTTGCCTTTCTTGCTGTTCAGTGTGACACGTCCCTGTATGTAGGAAAGATGGGTCTACTGGTTTGACAAAGGTTTGAAGAACAAGAGTACAGGTGCTGATGGGCCAAGCTCGCATTTGATGTACTTATTTCCTTTTCCAACAATCTCATCTCATAGGAAAGGATTTTATTTGAGCCTTCCCCACCCTCCAGTTTTTAAGTATGTTATTCCTTCCTCCTCTCCTACTATGGTCAAAGTGCATGGACAAATTTTACCTTCTTTTAAAGGGGCTAGTTTTCAGGGCAAGTCAGTTCAATGTAATGTAATGTACTTTGTACATGCTCCATTGAAAACTTGAGATCAGTTTATGTCATTTCAAAGCTATTCATGTATCTTCAAAAGAGCTGTGTGATTCTCCAGGTGACTCTTGGAATAGGAGCAGAGGAAAGGTGACCTAGGAAACAGTGTAGGACTTCAGGGGAGATGTTATAGACCTCTACAGTGGCTTGAAAGGGTGCTGTAGCAAGGTGGGGGTTGGCCTCTTCACCCAGATAACAGTGATAGGATGAGAGGTAATGGATTGCACCAGGGAAGGTTCAGGTTGGATATCAGGAACAATTCATTCTCAGAAAGAGTGGTCAGGCACTGGAAGAGGCTGCCCAGGGAGGTGGTGGTGTCACTGTCCCTGGAGGTGTTGCAGAACCATGGAGATGTGGCACTGGGGTACGTGGTCACTGGGCATGGTGGGGTAGGGCTGGACTGGGTGATCTTAGAAATCTTTTTCAGCCTTAATGATGCCATGTTTCTTGACTTCTAGCATGTTTCTAGCACTCAAATTCCTGTACCTTTGTAGACTTACTATGTCACGTTGGGCAAGTTATTTACTCTGCCTCTTTGTATCCCCTCTCTTGCATGAGAATCAGTGTTCTGCTGAGCAGAGTTTTAAGGCTATATTACAGAGATTGTGAGACAGTCTGGGACAACTCAGCTGTCTGCATTTAGACATCTGATAATAAAAGCCCACTGAATCACACCCCAAACTTGCTTGCTTCTCCCTAATGGTGATGGGGGAAATCCATCTCACAGAGTTGTTAGTTCATGAGGATATAGAAAATGAACATTCTGCACTGGTGAGGGAGCTCAAACGATGGTATAATAAAACAATGGTGTTCATGGAAAGGATGCAATGGTGAAAAGTCATTCTCTCTCAAAAATTTGTTATCTTCCTGCTGAAAAATGGTGGGGTGAGGTCACCACAGTAATCATTCCAGTTGCCACTATGTGCTCTTTCTTATTTTTCCTGCCAGGGCCACTTCATTGTTTGGGAAGGAGCTCCAGGAGCTAGGATGGCATGGAAAGGACACAAAAGACATGTCTTCCTCTTCAGGAATTATCTTGTGATCTGCAAACCAAAGCGAGACACGAAGACAGACACCTACAGTTACATCTTCAAGAACATCATGAAGGTTCGATCACTGCATCCTCACGTAGAGTGTTTCTCTGTCACTGAGAAGTTCAGGTCATCTAAACCAGAACATTGAACAGGAAAATGTTTATTTGCTATCCAAACATCAGAAATAGCAGGGAAAGGGCTGCAAAGTGAATCTCATTGCTGTTAAGCCAAAGCCACGTTGCATTTCTCCCACAGTCTGACCATTACTCTAATTTCCTATTCTGCTGTTAGAGCATCTAATATAGCTTTAATGGGAATGGCATAACTAGCATCCACTGAAGAACATATGCACTGACAGCAGGAGATTTGCTGGTGTTTAATAACTGTTTCCATTTAAAACATGTATTGATGATGTTTCTGATTCACAAAGAACAGATCCAGGTCTGAATTGTACTAACCTCTGAGATTTCACTTCTGACTGCAAATCAGCCTTACCTGAAACGAACAAATGATTTGTGATGACTTTCTCGTGCTCCTTCTGTTTGTAGCTGAACAACATAGATGTGAATGACATCGTGGAAGGGGATGACCGTGCCTTTGAGATCTGGCATGAAAGGGAAGACTCAGTCCGCAAGTACCTCCTTCAGGCTCGTACTGTGAACATCAAGAACTCCTGGGTGAAGGAGATCTGTGGCATACAGCAGCGAATCAGCCAGCCTGTCTGGAGTGAGTATGGCTTGCTTGGGTCTGGCTCCCTGATTGAGGAAAGAGATTTTTTTGCTAGGACAGATGGAAACCATCTAGGGTCGTCTGCCACCTCCTCAATTGAATGAGGGTTAGAGGCTTCCCACAGGTGAAAATCACATCACTGCTCTAACTAGCAGTTCACACAGCCTGACTGCAAGCAGTAAGCTTTCACTGGAATTATTATAGTTAAGCCCTCTGTCTGAACTAAGGTAGGCACCTTGACCAGGACCATACTCCCTCCGTTTACCATCAGGAGAACCAAGACTGTGTATCACCAAAGTGATCAGCTTTACTTGACAGAGGTCCCATAGGACCTGTGTGATTTGTAAGCAGTAGCAGAACTTGCTTACAAAAACCCCAGTTCACTCCATTGGAAAAAGATATAAGGTTTGAACCAGAGCCCTACTTCTACCCATATAAAGCCCCTTGTTACTTCGTTGGGTATCAAACACTCCACTTTAGATTTCTGGATTACATTGCTGTGCCTGGGTGCATGGATTTGCTTTGGATTGTCATGTTATCATTCAGGTCACCACATCCTCACTGTTTTTTCATGCCAATTTTCAATCCACAAATTCTTTCAATGGGGATATGAGGCCTATTGTGCCTTTAGTGAGATGTTCTAATGAAGAAGACTATAGGAACAATATTACATAATTTTGTGTGGTAGGAATAAGTCAAGAATCTCTTAACAAAGCATAGTTTTGGCTGTATGGAGACCAACTGAGTTCTTGATTGGCTATCAAGGGTTTATTTTAACTGGAGAATTATCTTAACTTTGGTAACTTTGTGTGTATGAATATGCGCTTGCTTACATGGCCAAAAATACTTCCATACCAGCAACAAGTTCATATTTTTATGGCCCATCTTTAGAGCCAACAACAAACAAGTATCAGAATGAATTTATTCTCAAGTAAGCAAGAACAGCATGACACCATGAAAGTGATTAGCTGCTAAGGATTTCCCACTCAGCTTTCCCTTCTGAACTTTGCAGAATTGCAGAAATGCTGCCTATCATCTTACCTATATCTTCATGTACTAACTATAGCCATCCTATAGACATCCTATCCTCCTTGGGGCTAACCTACTGATTCTGTTTCAGTCCCTCCAGACTTTGAGGAAGAACTGGCAGACTGTACAGCTGAGCTGGGAGAGACAGTGAAGCTGGCTTGTAAAGTGACAGGAGCTCCCAGGCCATCTGTCAGCTGGTACAAAGGTATGAGAAGCAAATCAGGAAACACTCCAAGTTTCTTCTCTCCATGCATTGCTCTGCACCAAGCTGTAAGTGTGTAATCCAAAAGCTGGTCACCTTGAAATGCCCAATTCCAGCCTTAATGTTAGCTACAAGCAATACAGATCTTTCTGTGATGAACAATTTAAACAAACAGTGATTTACCTACACGAAGTTGTTCTTTTGAGGAAGAGCTCATTCCTCAACCACTGACATCAGGTGCTAAAAAGCAACTGCAGCTCTCGTTCTTCTGAAGTGGAAGTGCTGGATGAAATTCCCATGGAGGGAACATAACTGATACTTAACTATTTACAAAGAATCTTTTTCCCTTTATTTTTAAGACGGAAAACCAGTGGAGGTGGATCCCCATCACATTATAATAGAGGATCCTGATGGCTCCTGCACATTGATCTTGGACAACCTCACAGGCATTGACTCAGGACAGTACATGTGCTTTGCTTCCAGTCCTGCTGGAAATGCCAGCACCTTAGGAAAGATCCTTGTTCAAGGTAAAGACATGTGCAGATGTGTTGTTTAAAAAAGGATGATGTGGTTCCCTAAGCATGAATATCAAGACATTCCAGAAGTTCTGTATAGTATGTAAGAGAGAATAATTTTTCTTGAAGTTACAGTAGTAGTGAAATCTTGGGTAAAAAATGGGGTCTTTACTGTCTTGTGTGCTGAAATCCCAAGAGTTATCTGGTCAGGGATACATCCTTTTTAACTGTTAGAGCACTGTCATATTTCCAGCTGCCCACTACTTTTATCTTTGCTTTGCAGTGCCACCACGATTTGTGAACAAGGTTAGAAATGCTTATTTTGTGGAAGGTGAGGATACTCAATTTACCTGCACTGTCGAAGGAGCACCAAGGCCTCAGATCAGGTCAGTTCCTCAAGCAGCTTTGGGACAAATCCCATATTCCCATTTAGTATGGTCAGAAGACCCTCCTTGCTTATTTTTTCCCAAGTTATGGCCCTTTCTTCTCAGTGTTTTCCACCTTATTACCATCCCCACAATGGATCTTCCCAATCACACCTTTTCTTAGTTTCTCAACATTTTTTTCTAGCTAGAATCTGAAACAATACCTACAGATAATGCTTAGATATAAAATCTCATGCCCTGGCAGTGTTTTATCACTGCTTTGTTTTCCTTGTCCTACACTTGAATTGAGCAAAGTCTGGGATATTCATACAGAAAGCTTGATATAGCTTTTCATGATTAGAAGCACATTTCCCTGCATTGGCTGATGAGACTTCTTAAGAAGGATCCCTGCACCCCATGTGGTTCAGTATCCACGTGTGATCTACCTTTCTGCAGATCTGTCTCCAAGAAACAAGCATTTATCTAATGATTAACTCCTGATTGTACCTCCACAAGTCTGATAGATGGATCGGTGAACTGGCAATCTCTTGATACTGCTTATTTTTCCTGGCTCATATTAAGTGTTTTCCACATGCAGATGGTACAAGGATGGTGTACTGCTGAAGGACACAAATAAATATCAGACTTTCAGTGAACCACGGAGTGGTATAATAGTCCTGGTGGTCAAGAACCCTTCTAATGAAGATATGGGACACTACGAATGTGAAGTAAGTTCAGAGAGATTTATAGATGTGCTGATGTGACGTAGACTGGAAAAGTCACTGCACTGAGAACTATTACATGAGATTAGTGACTGAACAATTGTTGTTGGGTGTCATACCAAGCAAGTTTATACAAGACAGATTCTTCCTAGATCTGGACCTTGAACATCCAAAGCTTGGGATGACTCCGATTTGAGAGTTCTGTTGTTCAAGTAATGATAGAGTGAGCTTATTCTGGAACTTAAATCCAGATCTCTAGAGTTACATCTTTTAAAGCTTGGGATCATTCTGATGTGATTATTTTCTCTGGACCACTTTATGCCACTGCAAGTCCAAAACAAAGAAGTAAACTTTAAATAGAAATGGAAACCACTGCCATTCCTGTATATGTAGCAAGCATCCATGGGAAATATCTCACACAATTAGAATGAATGTGCTGTAAAATATTTTCTAAAAATTAGTCAGTCTGTGCATTCACTGTAATAAAATAGTAATAAGCTCTGAGGGCTCAGCAATAAAATGATATGTGGCTCAGCTCACAGCAGTTTCACAGTTATTCCATAGATTTTTTATGCGATTTGATCCAATTTAAAGACTTATAGAATTTTAGCAAAAACACATCACCTGGCTTCTACCATTTGATAAGGTCCCAAGATTCAGTGTTTTGCTGGTTGAGTACAATTCAGTGGACTAAGAGATGATGAAAAAAACCCAACTGTTTAACTACCACTTAAATGGCATATGACAGGAATCTGACCTCTTGGCAGAGACGGTTACCTTAGAACCAAATAACAGAGCAAATGATGAGTAACTAAGCTAGCTGTTGTGCCATAACTTGTCTGTGTAAGTCATTCTTGTTAAAGCATTATAATGAACTTGTGTTCATTGAAGCTGTGGTCACAGATTCACCTGTTTCTGTTGTCATGGAATTGAAAAGTACTTGTTGTTACAGTATGGAAAGATTTTATTATAGAAAAGCATCCTGCATTTTATTGAGTACCACATGATTCTCTTTAGCTGGTGAACAGATTAGGGTCAGCAAAATGTGGAGCAGAACTTTACCATCACACTGCTGCAGCCCTGACCCAGGAGAGAAGAGGAGACCAAGCCATAACCATAGAAGGTATGGTCCTTGCCCAGCTCTGTATGTCAGTGCATTACTCTAAAACCATCTCGTTGAGGTTCAAACATATTTGCCATCTTATCCATGTTGATCGTTGGTGTACATGTATCTGTATGTCCATCAAGATGTGCATGGGTATACTGCAGCTCAGCCATATACCCATCACCATCTGTTGATTTCCAAATCTGGCAAATCAACTTCATCATATAATGTTCATAAATGCATTATATGAAAAAGGAGGCGTAAATGAAGGGTATGTCAAACCACCCAAGAAAAATGTCTCTATTCCTGTTGCAGTACTTGGAAATGTGTGTTAGCCTGGCAGAACATGAGTAACATTTTATTGACAGAGGACAGGGGCCAGTAAATAGAGCCACAGATGTGTTGTGATCCTTTCCTGAAATGCTACTGAAAAACTTCTGGAACTATTAGGGAAGGAGGACTGACTGCTGTCAGCCCTGAGAAACTTTAGTTCAACTCTTAGCTAGGACTACTCACATAATCATAGAATCTGTTCCTTTTCTTCCATGTGTCTTCCAACAGAACCAGTAGGGTGATTTGGGCTGATCTTACACCAATCAATAACACATCTCTTTATTAGCACTTCTACTTCTTAAGTTACCTTCCTGAAGTTACCTTTTTACTAAAGTGATGTCTTCAAGCAGTCTGTTAGGTAAACAAATTTAGATTAGTGGACATATCTGTTCACAGAATACTCCCTAGCATTCAAAATTGGTTCTTCATACATGTTAGGAGTGTCCCTGCATGGCTGGGCAGGGGCCAACCAGTGCTGTCTCTCATGATCAGCTCCCAGAAGCTGTTCAGGAGGTAATATGGCAAAGGGACAATAGACATAGACAGCTTACTGTTTTGAAGGGTGAGAGAGAGGACTAGGGTAGGCATAGGTCATTCCTTGCCAACAAGCATCACTGCCAGAGAGCTCTTCCACATGCAGTTAGTTGGGACGTGGCCAATGAAAGCCAGAGGTTTGCCAAGAACAGTGGAACCTTCTTTCCTCATCATCAACATTTTCATAGTGACTCAGGATAATAGCAAGAGTGCAAGTGTACTTTTGACAGGATTTAAGTGTTTTTATCCACCTCCGAGTGAGAACCATCAAATATAAAGACCTTCTGATTCGAGCACCAAATGACCAGAACCTGGAAAAGTACCCAGGGGAAAATGGTGCTCCACTCTCATTTCCTTATCATTTTCCCCATGCCGGTCCTGTCTGAGAGAGGGTCGTGGTCTGGATGGAGTACTGGGTCAACCCTCTGTAGACATCAGTAATGCATTGCTACAATTAAGAGGATTCAGACACACCAGGGCACTAAGAGCAGTATCCAGACCTATGCATTCACTTGTTTTGGTTTTATGCTTGCTTTCCTTGTGGTCCTCTGCCAGAGTACCATAAATCATCAAATAGCACAGCAGGGAGAATGCTGTTAGTAGAGCAACACTACGATTGTTTTGGTAGCATAAACCTTGAAGTACTTTAATGCTTTGTCCTTGCTGAGACATAGGGAGGAAAATAACTTATATGCAGTACGCAGAGGAACACAAATTATTGTTAGGATGGCATATCTTCAGGAAGTTTCCTTGTGCCAAGGCAGATGCTATAAAAGCAAAGGTTGTAAAACAGCTCATGGGGTTACAAATGTATATGTTCAGCCCTGAATTAATCAAGTGATGTCATTCCCATAGTCATAAACAAAAAGATTTTGTGAGCTTGTTTGAAGAAATGTAATTGGAGCTTGTTGTTATGAAATTGTCTTTGGTCTATGATTTGCGACTGACTGAGCTTGGTATTAGGGAAATAAATAAATCCCTGGGTGACCTCCGGGGTGAAACAGTGGGAGTTGCTCCAAGCCAGCCAGAGCAATGAGCTGGCTCTCCCGTGGACCATGATGGCTGCTCTGAGCAGAATCATATCAGGGATGAGCTTGGCACAGTGCACTTGTACAAGGAGGGAGTTCATTCTCTGGGACCCAATAACCACTTTGATCTACCTATTGTAAAATCAACCTCATCTGGTAAAGAATAGGAGGGTGGATGGATCTCAGAAAGGCTTTTGCTTTCCATCCTTATAATCTTCTGTCCTTGTGAAAATTGGACTATTTTATAACTTCACCAAGAGGACTGCATTACTGCTGTGTGGTTTTTCTACCTCAGAAAATGGCTGTATGTCCGTTATCCAGTTTACCTGATTTATCTTTAGTTCTGTTGAAATGACTATAATAGGAGCCTCCTGAGACACCCAAGGAGCTTCAGTTGCAATTATGTCAGTTTTCATTCTCCTGTCTTTCCTGTACTGTATATTACACCAAGCCAAACCCACTATCACAACTGAGATTCCATTAGTACAGTGGTTTAAGGGCCCTGACCTGCAGCCAGTGATGGTCATCAGACCAACACTTGGGGTCTTGAAAACAAACTTCTTGCTGTTAGGTTTAAATTCCTGGTATGGAATTCTATAGATTTGTTGGAAGGATCAAATTCAAAAGGATGGAAACCACTGAACTAAGGGATCCCCTGACTTCTGCCTTAAGTTACACTTGTTTTTTTGCACTGAAGTCAACGGAGAGTTGCTTTAAAAATCCTCTTTCTGTGGATACTGGAAGAATTTTAGACACTTAAAAAAAGATGTAATGGAAAGAAGACCTGTCTCTTTGACTTCAAGTTGACTGTCTGCTTTGTGGCCACCCGCCTTGCTACTTAACCTCCATACAGCAGATCCGACCCAGTGTGGGCTGGCGTGCTCTGGCATCCCTTTTTAACATGTTGTTACTGCAATTCCCCCATCCCACATTCACTAACTTATTCATTTTTTTTCCCCAATAAAAACCCAGTGTTTCTGAGAGGCGCTGAATTTGGGCAGGCAAACCTAGGACAATGAGTAGGAGGGGAAAGGTCGGGATATTCAAGTGAAGGTGAAGAAAGCCTTAAAGTTAGCACAATAACAGCTAGGCAACAGAAATATCCCTGTAGCTTTGCCTCAGTTCTCATGCAGTGCTTAGGGCAGATTAGTTACCTCTCAGTCACTGTGCCTGGAGGTGCTGACACTGAGGGACATGGTCAGTAGTTATGGTGGGATGGGGTGGGGTTGGACTTGGGCATCTCAGATGTCATTTCCAACCTTAGTGATTCTGTGATTCTACCTGGCTTGTGGTAACATCCTTCTTGTGAGCCAAATATCCTGAGGCTCTCACACATCAGATTGCTTTAAATGCAGAGGAGCACTCGATCTCTTTGTTTTACCATTTCACTGAAGAAATAGTGCACATGAGTTTAAAAGTTCTCCTGTTGGGGTGGTGATTAGGATATCCACCTTGTTGCTTATATTTTGTTATAACTGTCCCCTAGTCACATTTCTGGGCAGACCACAAGGTTCTTTTAAGTACAAAAAGGAAGAGAGCGTGATTGGACCTTTCCGCAGCCTCTGTTGCTGCAAGAACAGAACATTTTTTCCCCTTTACAGAGGGTACATTTGCATTTTGTTTTGCAAAATGTACTCACATTTTGTTCACCCAGTTTAGGGAATTGTTTTACACCCCTGGCTTTCCCATTTTGTGATTGCCTGTAGCAATTCTTGACAGATTTGTGCATCCTCTGCTGTGGGTTCCTCCCTGAGATGTACACACCATGCAAGGAAATGGGTTTAAGCTCAAGTTAAAACTGGGAAGAGTAGAACTTAAAAGTTTTTAAGAAAGGCCACGTTGGAAACCACCTTTCAACCATTCAGAGCAACCAGAGCCAACTTCCATTCAGACTTAGCCTAAATGTAAGCCTAAATAACTCGCAAGGTGCTGGTTGAACGCATTAACCAAGGAGGAGTCTGGTCCTACAGAAGCACTGGCTGACCCTAATGCTTACAGCTTTTAACCTGCTTCTCAGGGGCTCCTGCTTCGCAAAGCTGTTTTCCTAAAACGCTCTCAAACAAGTTGAAATGATAAATCCGGTGCTAAAATGGATGCAGAATATTTTCCTCTCGGAAAAAAAAGAAACCCAGATTCTCTCATCCTACTTTCATGTGGTTCTATCCTTCACAGAGGGTTGTGTAAATCCTCCCTCACACCTCAGATACAGCACATGTTCTGCAGGGAACTGCAAGTCATCAGGACCCACTTGCTGTAGGTTGTTTACAACAGAGCTGTTTCTCTTGCTGCTATGGATTAATCTTTTGATCGTTGATAACTTGATCTGGAATTTGCATTATGAAAAAAAATTGCACAATGTCAGTGTAAGGCTTTAAGAACTCAGTGGAAATTTCCAACTTAGGCCAAGGCAGTTCTCTGAGCATAGTTCTTCTTCCACCGCTGAATCATGTTCGTTTCACAATTGAAAAAAAAAAAGTTTAAAATATTAAGTAGTACAGAAAGTAGATAAATAGCTCTCACATATAAACGATGGATAGGGATTTTGTCCTTTATTTATCAGACAGATAAACTATACACTCTAATTTGCAAAGTTATTGCAAACACATTTGTAATACCCTGTCAGTTTTTGGCCATCAGTGAAAACATCGTAAGAGATAGGACAAATGGCACCACAAATTCTCTGGGTGAGAACTGTTTGTGATTGTAGGGATTTTTTATTTTTTTTTTATTTGCAGTTCATTCTGAATTGTACCGAATGGAAATGACCAGAGCTGCTTGATCATAGGCTGGCTAGAAGGCTGCAGTCCAATTGCTGACAAAAATACTCTGAGATTAAATTAAGTTTCTTAGAAACTTTACTAATTTATTCAAGAAGAGGTGGGGATTGATGGTGATTTTTTTTATTTTATTTTTTCCAGATCTCACATAGGTTCAACCCTTCAGAATAGGTTCAGAACAGTTTGGTCCAGTGTCTCAATTTAATTCCAGCAGATGAGCTGGGAGCCTGCTGACAATCACTATTAGCTCTTCACACGCTATCTTTTGCATTTTCAAAAGAGACAGTTTGAACAAAATATTTGCAAAGTCATTGAATCTTCTGCTTTTTTTGATATATATACCTTGGCATGCCTTATGAGATTCTAGCTCAGTGTGGGGCAGGGCTCATAAAAACTGCACACGTTAGAACAGAAGGAAAGGAGCAGGTGTGAGTGTGCTACAGGGCTACCTCAGGCTTCCTACAGATTTTTGATGCTCATTTTCTGTTCTGACGATAATGATCTTTGTTGTCATTGTTGTCAGCTTGGATTTTGCATCTAGTCCACAGTAGGAAGTGTTCAGTGATTGTGGGAAACGCTTCTAGAAAGGGAAATCACAGTTGAAAGCATTTCAGCTCTACAAGATTTCCCATCTCAAGGCATCTCCAGGTTTCTTACACCATCACTACGTATTACAGGGAAAGAAAAAAGGAAAACAAAATGCAGTATCTTTTCTTCTCTACTTGACCTTCCAAACAAAAGTCAGGATCTCACAGTAGCAAAAAAAAAAAACAATAGTTTTTGCAATACTGTTCTCAACACAGTAGTTAACAGCAAATCTAAATTATTCTGTTCAAAGAGCATCTGAATTCTCATTCTTGGTCATAATCACTAAAGGTGATGCTGGAAATAACCACAGAAAGCATGGATGGGATGGTACAGGCATTTTTTTTTTCAATCCAGACTATTTTGATTAACTGAGCAAAGTTAATATCATCATTTCAGCTTTTGCCTCTCTTTAACCCCATGCTGTTCATACTGTTTTCTTTGTAGTCACTGAACAAGAGACTAAAGTGCCCAAGAAAACCATCATCATGTAAGTGCTGATTTTTTTTGTTGTTGTTCTCTGGTAACATTTGTGTTTTGCCTTGATGCCTCTGCATGATCCAATAACAAGCTTGTGTTTATTGGCCATGCAAGTCTGTTCACACCTATTCCACCAGATCTCATGGTATTTTGTGTTATACAAAGCAACCACCCAAAAAATCTCACTGTCCCTTTCAAAGAAATAGCAATGTTGCAGCTAGACACAACGCAGGTCCAATTTTTGTTAGGACACAAAATAAGAAGTAATTCCACTGAACGTTGCAGGAGTTGCACAAGAGCTCAAGAAGGTAGAATCTGACTCCAAGCTTTGAAATAAACCATTGGGAACTGGCTACTCAAAAAGATATGCAAACATAACATATACAGTCTACCATGTTTTTGGTGTAGGATCTCATCAACCATTAAAATCTTTGAGTATCTTCTTGGTTTTAAGTACCATAAGGAAGGGTATAACTAAATTGTATGATACTGGAAGATGGACTTTGTCCTTATACGTTAGATTGTCAGAGCACCTTCAAGAAATTCAGGTCATGTCCTGTTGGCCACAGGTGACCAGGAAATTGGTATTTTGGGGAAATGCATTCCCACAAGAGTCATAATTTTGCTAAAACCAGTCCTTGGCTTGGACTTGACTCCAATAGTTGCCTTTGTTAGAAATAATTTTGTTATATGATGAGACAGATTTGTGAAACAACAGCTAAAATATGAGTAAGAAAGTGCTTTATCTTTCCTTTCTTCTATCATTTTCTGTGATGACTATCAGTTATCATCCATGCCATTTGGAGCCAGTGGTCTTTGTGAAGCCATGGCCCCACATCTGAGCAACTTCTACCCTGCAGAGCCAGTGAGGAGGCACAGAAAATGAAGGATGCACAGGACATAGGTTTGCATTTGACTAATTTTCTCAAGTTAACAATTCAAGTTATTAATTTTTTTAACTTTCCAAATATCAGAAAATGAAGGTGCAGGGCTCAGATTTCCACTTTGTAGAAGGAAGAGAGATATACTTCTTGATATCACATTCAGAAACATCCCAAGAAAGTCCTGAGCAAGAAGCAATCTCTCTCACCCAGACCTCATCTAAAGCTTAGTAAATCTCACCTTTCTACATCTCTGTGCCTGAAAATCACCTCGAAGAATGCTTTTTTCACATCTCATCTCAGTAAACTAGAAGTACTCCTTTTTCCCCTTTATGACCTCAGATCAGAAGAAGCAGTATTACTACTGGTTGATTAAATAATATCAAAATAATGCAAAATACCATCAGCTAGTCTGGCTTACAAATTTCTAACATGTTGCATTGGGCAGCTCAAGAACTGATTCCTAAATAAAGGGCTGCAGCCCCATGAGATGTCGGGTTGGTACCTTTATGTGTGGGATATCAGAACAAGGTTGACAGTTGGACTAGATGATCTTAGAGGTCTTTTGCAACCTTAAGGATTCCATGATTCTAAAGGAAATTGTCTTCCCTTTGCTGGTAGATGGGGTCATGAGTTTATCTGGGAGTCCCCCAGCTAGAATTAGGATAGTGATGGAGTAATGTTTGGGAACAGCTTGTTAAGGGCACATTGCAGCTTTTAGAACATAGTGAGCTGAGCGACAGAAGCATTTTTGAAATTACCAGAAGGAAATAAATTAACAGATAAGTTAGAGACAGGATTGAGCAATGTCTCTGTAAATCCCAGAACCAAAAATTATTGTAACCTTGCAATGTAGAGCTAAGTCTAGTGAGAACTCAAAGCGGGTTCATTTGTATCTGCATCAGAAAAGACTGGTTTTGGATAATTCCAAAGGTGCTGTGGTCATGATGAAGGCTCTGCAGAGCAGCAGACAAGGTCAGAGTGGGAAGGGGGAGTGGAAAAGTGATGCTAACATGTGGGAAAGAGTAAAGCACAGGCCAGATGCTGAGGCTGGTGAGGGAACTGAGAAAAAGAAGAAAGAAAAAGCTATTGTTTTGATTTGTAATCACTCCTTCCTGGATCTGGTGGTTGTTTTTATCCTTCCATTTGTTCTATTTCATTCTCTGTTGCTAGGAGGTAGAATGAAAATCTCAGGACAGAAACGAAATCAGCTTTGCCTCTTAGCTGCACTGTTCCAGCTACCTCTGCAGCCAAACGTCAGACTCCTTACACTTGCTAATCAAACTCTCTTTACCTTCATAATTTTCCATGTAAAAAATGACACAAAAAAAAATCAGCAGGAAAACTGCATGTTGAACATATAAATTAAGAACATTAATATCTGACCTTGGATATTCCTGTCCCCAGGTGCATTTAAAGTCAGTTTGCCATGGGATGGAAGTAAGCAATTGTCTTGATACAAGCAGGATATATCTATGCACAGGTGGTGAGAAATCCCAACCACACTGGATACCTCAAAGAATATAAAGATCATCAGAATTTCACTGAGAAATAACAACTAGGCCTCCCAGATTGATCTGGTATTCCTATATCTGTTGCTGATAGTAGGATCAGGCTGTGTCTGCAATAACAGTACTATGAAGAGTAAAAATAAGTATATTTTGGCATAGGTGAATTCTGCAGGAAGTATTCTAACTTTCCTTTCCTGGCTTCCAAATACTTAATGCCCTTTTACTGTTACTATTCTGCCTGTGAAAAGGAAGATCTCTAGTCTCAAAAGAATAAAAAAATAGAGATAGCATAGACTTACTAAAAGAGAGGAAATTACTGACCCTACTGTAATAAAAAAACATTTTACCATTTGGTTTGACCAAACCTAGATCTTAGCCAAGGACATTTAGGAAACAGGTAAACTAGAGTCAGTAAATCCTTTGGGTGAAACTGCTATTTGGGCACAAAACAGGTGTTCACTGCAAGCACATGAGATATAGTAGTGTCCAGAAGACCATTTCACATCTGGACGTACTTGTGTTTGTGCACTCAAGGAGGCTGAAGGAGCTGGGATCCACTCTGGGCAAAGAGGTTTTGGCTGATTCAGCAAGTAAGCAGCGCTGGGCATGCGGGCGTGTGCGTTGTGTGTGTAACCCTTCCAAAATGACATGCTTCACCCAAAGCTGGAGTGCACCAAAGACTAACCCCACTATAGCACCTTGATCGACACTGGCATGTGCAAACGGAGCGTGGCTCCCCAGAATGTCTTGTCTTCCTGCCAACTCCATTTCAACCCTTTCCCTCATCAGAGAGGAAACGATAACTACTGTGGTGAAGAGCCCAAGGCAAAGGGGAAGGGTTTCTCCTGCCCGTTCTTCTTCAGGCCATTCACCTTCACGCTCCCCAAGAGCGGAGCCAACTCCAGAGCCAGTTTTTGTCTCAAAGATCAGGCAGCCTGTCCACAGGCATGAGCAAGAGGCGACCTCGAAGTCTACTGTCCCCATGCTTTATGTCACAGAGCCAGAGGACAGGCAAGGAGCAGCAGCAAGAGAGATCACTGTGGAGACCAAGACGGAAGAGCAAAAGCCCAAATGGGTTGAAGTGGAAGAAATAATTGAATTCAAGGTGAAAAAATCACCAAAGCCTGCAAGGAAAAGAGGATCTTCCCCAGTCAAACAAGAAAAAGATGAGTCAGGAGTGCTAACATTCACTTTTCCCAGCTCAAGGCCAATGCGTTCCCCAGATGATGATCTGAATACAAATAATTCAAACAATAAATTGGTGGAACAGTCAAAATCTTCTTTGCCCCAAGAAAGTCTCTCTGAAGTCAATATCCAGCCTCTGGTGTACACAGCAGATCAGGAAGGACCTCAAGGCAGCAACGAAGACAGAAGCTCTCCATGTGAGTCAGAACAGCTAGGAAATAACTCATGTACTGATTGTGGATCTGAAGGAAAGAGCTGCCCACAGGAAACAAGCGAGCACGGTGGGGCAAGGGTTGCTTCCCCACTGCTTGCCTGCGGGGGTGAGCCTTTGAGCTTCAGGTTTGAGACGGCTGCAGCAGATGAGGATGGACTTCTCTTCTCACCGGTGAGGCCAGAGGTTGAAGAAGTGGATGAGTTAGATGCGTCTTGGCCTGCTGAAGAGGGGATACCTGAAGTGATTGAAGATGTCCTTCCAGAAGAGGAGAACATAATTATAATTGATGAACCAGAGGAACTACAGCCAGAAGACATCAGCACCCGGAACCTCAAAATTTTAACCCACAACGGCAAGATGTTGACTTTGGAGGACCTCGAAGATTACGTTCCCAGAGAAGGCGAGACCTATGGGTGCAACGATAAGAACCATACAACAGACAAACCCTGCGAGATCTCCGTGCTCCAGACAGAGATCAGCGAGCCCACCATTGGAAAGCCGGTGCTGCTGAACCTGGGGAGACCCGTGGTTTCCGAGCCCAGGCAGAGATTTCTCAGCACGTTGGAGGAGCACATTCCAGGGAGCGTGTTCGTCTCGACGTCTCGAGTAACTGGTGTGCAGTCCGTGGGCTCCTCCAACATCTCTTTCCATGTGAGTGATGCCTGCATGGAGGTGACGCCCGGGGTGCATGCGGCAGCTTCCTCTGCTCCCTCCTTCACTGTGAAACCATCTTTCTGCACTGAAGTCCAGCTGTCGGCAGACAACGGACAGTCGAGCTTTAAAACTGAAGTTTCCACGAGAACCCTCAGCTACGGGACTGTCGGTGAGCCCGTCACGTTGCACATCAGCACAGAAGACCTCTCCCAAAGCTGAGCAGATACAAGCATGATTTCCAACGCAAGAGAAAGCAGTGTTTTAGAACAACAGCAGCAAACAACAAATGATCAGAATTGTTGTAGGTGAGGAAAATTGGTGGGAGTGATTACAAGGTAACGTGTACGAGGGAATATCTGTGAGAAAAATATATTTAAATACGAGCTTTTCCAGTCTTAAAGGGAACATGTCTGTCAGATCAGTATGTAATTGTAAAAGCTTTGATTGAGGTGAACATATATCATTCCATAGGAGAGCTGTGGGGGTAGGCTTAGGAAAAGCCTGATTCTCCTTTCTGAGACACAGATACATATGGATAAATGCTTTTTTTTGTTCACAAACTTAAAAATTATTTCAAGTGCCAACCTGTAAATGATAGCATGGCAAGGAGGTGAAAGAATCAATGCTTTTCAGCATCCTCCAGCAGCAGCTTGGGAGGACTGTTCCCTGCTAAAGCCATCTCCTGCCACTACACGCACCAAAGGTCATGAAGCTTCACACTGCTTTGACTCTACACTTCCAACACCAGTTAGCTCTATCAAAAACCTCTTCCTCAACCTTTCAGCATGCACAGTCTGGTTAAATTATTATGAGTTTCTGCCACAGAGTGAGACATAGAGGACATACTGCATTTGCATGGAACGCAGAGGGCTGCTCAGACCTTCCAGCTGGAATCCTGACTTGTCTGAAGTCAGTGGTCCCAGCAGCACTGACTTGAGGAAGGCAAGGATTTCATTGCTCTCTTTTGCCTTAAGAAAAACTACAAACAAAAAAAATAGACCATTTTTAACAATGACTGCTATTTTCAAGTCCACACTAGATGTTGGTTTCATTTTTTTTCTGCATACCAGTGTAGTGGGTTTATAAAACATATGTTTTAAAATATAGGTTTACTTAAATGGGCGGCAGAAGTTTAAAGTGCTGCACAAAATGACTTCTGCAACTATAATCAAATGTTAATGCATACAAAGAACCACAAATGTGGTCTTTAGATACCGCTGGAAAAACTATCTGGTATATTTGGTCTCCTGTTTGTGCCAGTGGTGAAACTTTACTGTTAGCAGATGGATGCACAATGTCTCCTACTGTGATAGAAGGAATTCACCACAGAGCTGCAGCAAAGTAACAGGAGCAGAAACAGTTGAAAAAAAAAAAAAAAGAGGAAAAAAAGAACAAAACCAAAGAAAGCCACAAACAGATCTTTACCACAAATGCCTGGTTGAAAAATGCATTTGTTTGTAATAAATTGTGCTGCTTGGCAGCACAGCCAGTTACTATTGCTTCGTGTTATTGAAACTGTATATGTTGGATTGAATTGCAGAGGTCACCTTACTGCTTTCTGCTGAGTTTCTCTGCAGCTTTGCAGCCAGACTGCTGCTTGTGAGGCTCAGATGCACTGGGCATGGCCCATTTCAGTTGGCTTCACTAAAATGGATATTGCACAGAGGGCTTCAATGCGTTCCTCAGTCCTGGAGAGAGAAGACCAGGAAGGCCCAAATAGTGGTCCCAGTTGAAGTCAACTGGAATTTGTCATTGATCTCAGTAAGACCAAGAACTGGCCCCCTCTATCTGATGGAGGTGTGGGGTGGAGAAGTCCCCCTGCTGAGTGGTGTGGCCACGCTGTAATAGGAAATGTTCTCATTTAGATGGAACAGGGAAACCGGAAATGCTCAGATGCAGCTGAACTTCTAGGTGGCGTGAACAGAGAGGATTAGTGAGTTTTTGCCTTGTAAACATTGGTGTGTGATGTTCTGTCTCAGTGTTTCCCAACTAGATAATATTGTGAAGCTTGTTCTGGAGCCCAGGCAATATTCCTGCAAAGAGGGACTGAATTTACAAGAGGTGCTTGTAGAAAAGAATGCATTTTTTTCCTTCTGTGGCTGAACCTCGATCATGCAGTGATGAAAATGAATCCATTTCACAGTCTTCTGCTTTTCAAGATCCAAACAGGATATCTTCTGTAATACCATGTGCACTACCCTCAAGATAGAGGACACTTTCTTATTGATTACATGTGGTGAAAGACATGAAGCCTCTTTTGTGTTACTCTCCTGTTTTTGATAAGAGCTCTTTGGTTTATACTGTTTGTTTTATAAGTATGCAATATAATCCTCGCTTCGTTCATATACTGCACTCTGCATTGGAAAGTAACAAATATACAATAGGAAAATTCTTTCGAAAATGAAAATGTTTTTGTGTCAGGCCCGATTCTGATCTCAGCTCTTCAACTACCTATCCAGAGTAACTCCTAAGCAAGAAGTGGGTTTCTTTTGGATTACAGTTGGAGTGGATGATCTCGGAGGTCTTTTCCAACCTTGGTGATTCTGTGATTTACATAGACACTCCTGAGAAAGGAATTTGCTCTATAGTGGTTGTTGAAAACATACACTTATCCAAAAAGAACTGTAAAGAGATGTGGAGGTTCTATCTGATGTGGTTGATGCTCAGGTATTTATTTATTTATTTTTAAAGAAGCTGGAAAACTGCAGTTCCAATGGTCTTAGAAAAAAAAAAAATCATTAGCTCAAAGCAGTTAACATCAACACCTGCTTACACTTTCGTTTGAAATCTAAGCAAAAGAAAATCATTTGAAATGAATGTCTGAAATCTTTCATGGAAGTCTGTTCACAAAATGAAAGGTTTATGAGCAGTCCGTTACGTATACATTCAAAATATTTTCCTAGAGATTAAAAATTATGCTTGTAAGTGGTTAAATTGTGTAGATGACTAATGTGACGTGTGGGGGTTTATCTCTTGTAGACGAAAACATACAGCTGTTTTAAAATAATTTAATACAAGAAATGTTTTACCATAATACCTGCAGGCAAATGGGCATGAATAAAGTGGAAACTTCAGTTTGCTTGAGATAAAAAAAGCAACAACAAAAAAATAACAACAAATGCAAGATGCACTGTTAGATGCTGAGCTGATATCAATAAATGTCTTGCATCGGCTGTCTCTAAACTTGCTGGTTTCTGTGTTCTTCTCTGTTATCTGCATCTGATATTCCATCACTTCATCAGCTTCTCCCCTTGTCTTAAGTGGGAGCATAACTGCAGCCCAAGGATGGTAATGCAGTTGGGTTCTGGCTACCATTTTTTATAGACAGTTCCAGAAGTGTTGGAATGAAAGAACCTGTTTTGGTGGACACTTCCGTTCACCTGTAGGAGACAATAATTTTGAGCAGTTCTTTCCTCCTTGGGTCCCCTGAGGCTGATTTGGAACTTCAAAATCCACATGGTTCTTGTGTTTTTGGCTATTGGCTGAAGGAGATGTGAGGTGGAAAGGTTCATAGTCTTGATTTTGGAACTGGAAAACAGGCTGTCCATTGCAGGTGCATCATCAGCACAGGATTAGCTAGTACCACAGCTAATATTCATGCTGTTCAGGTCAGCAGCTTTGACCATAGCTTTGATCATGTAACATTACTAATAAGGAAGAAGGTGTTACTATTAGAGACATGGGGGAGCAGAATCCCATATTGTCTTGTGGACCAGGAGTGTTTGCAAACCTCTTGCATCTTAACTTGAGCTTATTATTACGTTTGACCACAATGCCACAAATCCTAGTTAGACGGAGTTGTATATGCTTCCTTTGGTGGGAATCACAACAGGAGCTCCTGGAAATCCAAGTCTTTAAAGATCCTTCCACCCAGCCCATTACCAATGGACACCGATGGGGCAGTCTGGGACATGTAGCATGAGCAAAACTTCCTTTTCCATCAGCAGCTCCAGAACAGAAATGTTCCATCATCACATTGAGGACACTGAAAATAGAATAAAATCGGGGTGCCCTGGAGATGCTCAAGGCCAGGTTGGATGGGGTCCAGGGCAGCCTGACCCTGGGCAGCAACCCTGCCCATGGCAGGAGCGTTTAAGGCCCCTCCAACCCAAACCAATCAATGATTCTATGTCTAGAACAGGGGCTGACCCAAACCAGCTTTCCTGCTAAAGTCTATCATGGGAATTTACTTCCTCAAGGCTGAGAAAGAAGCAGAACTGAAACAGAGCTGTAGGGCACACTGTATGTGAATGGTGTGAATTGAGTCGGAAGCATCTGTGTGCAAGTACTCTTATTTTTTTCTTTCAGTAAGCTCTCAATTGCTCTCCCTGCATCTTGGCCCACAGGTTTGCAGAGCTGTGCCCACTGGCACTTTCACAACACCACACATAAGGCTGCTGCCTACTGGGAATCAGTTCCTGGTATGGCTGTGTGTCATTTTTTCAGATTCATTTTTTCTTCTACTCATGGAAAATGTATTTCTATTCCCATGTGGAGTACATTTAAAAATAATAAAGGCATGGACTACCAGAATGGGACGTCCGAAGTGGAGTTTTTTAGCCAGATTTATCATGGACTGCATGTTTATTTGAGCTTGTACTCTTCCTTTGTGACTGTGATGAATAACTTTAATCTGATGTGGGTTTTGTCTTTCTTTGATGGGTATTTTGGTATCCTTAGACGTCTTCTGCTCCTTTGTTGTGCCTCATCAGGATTTGTGGAAGGAGTGCTGTGCAGGAGATTGGATAAGATTAGTTCCTGAGGTCCTTTCCAATCTGATTCACCCCGTACCCTTACCTTGGCCTACCCTCTGCAGTTCTGAATGGAGATGAGCGAGTGCTGTTTGTCTCCTGGGTGTATGTTCTGCAGTGATGTGCTTGAGGATCCATTTTTGTTCAGAAAGCTTTGTCATCTCTCTTCCTTCAAGACTGTAATTCCTTGAGGCAGAAGTTACATCTTCCTCTACAACACTTCTCTGTGCACTGTCACTCTATACCCAGATGACCTTGCCTCTAGAGCTAGCTTGCAAAAGCACCTTCAAGCTCAAATTTAAAAGTTTCAGGTGTTGAGCAAACCTAAATACCGCAGTATTTAGTAGGACAAACACGATCTTCTGCAAGCAGGGTCTTCTGTACAATCCTTCCTTGCAGGCTCAGGAAGCAGCAACCCCTATTTAAGGTGCACTGGTGAGTCTGGTAAGAGCTCACTCCTCCTTCCCCTTCCCTGAGGCAATAACATCCTCCTCACATGTAGCCTCTCTGTAAATGCAACGCATCACCACTGGCTTTGTCTCACTGACCCCAGTGGAAATGTATTTGCCAAACCAGACAACATAGGATTGAGTTGGGAGACAAATCCCTCTTTCCACTGTCTGGGAGTTGTCCTCAGCCTGGTGGGACACGTCTGTCTGAAGTCTGTGTGCCTGTCTCCTGATTGTGAACTCTAGCAGAGGGGAAGGAGGTGATGACAGATGTTCCTTCCATCTGACTGCAGTGGGTTGCATGTTGCCATTGTTTTCTTTTTGCACCAAAGAGAGAAAAGCTGTTCTTCTTGTCTGTAGGAAAACCATCCCCACAGTCAGAGCTGGAGACCTCTGTCCAGGCCTCCCTTCAGCGTGCTGATAAGGAGATCAAGACAGCTCTGAAGAAGCTCGTGGACTCAGCATCACTGCTTGTGGATCTTCCTCCAGATACACGAGGAGGCCTTGGCCAACATGGAGCAGTTGGGCCCCTGCTGCTCCATGAAGCTAGCACCCAAACCCAGGCTGCTGGGGGGCAGGGTAGGTCTGCAACGAGTCTGGAAAATAATGCATGGAGATTGATGAAGATAAAAAATGTTGAACAATTATTTTTTTTTCCCCCTCAGTTCTCTGCTTCATTGTTTTGAACAGTTATGGGTCCAAAAAGGACAGTGTCAACAAAACATGGGGGTGTAGGTTGGGGTGGGTTGGGTTGGGCAGAGATTTGGGGCAGAGCTTTCTGAAAACTGGATCTTGAAAACTGTGTCTCAAGCAGTTTGGTTCATCAACTGCCCAAAGTGAAGAAGTAGAGGATTTTTTCCACATATGAGCTTTTAATCTTTATTTTTTCCCCCTTTTTCCCTTTTCCTTTTTTTTTCCTTGCTTCTGTTTCCCTTTTATTCCCGGCTTCCTTTTTTCCTTGTTTGCCTTTTTCCTCTCTGTTGCATTCACAGAAGTAATTTGGTTTTGGATGTCCTGGGGTGGGGAAGGGCTATTGATTTTCTTATTGTCTGCTGAAAGCAAGCTGGAAATTTAAAATCCCTTTACCAACTGCCAGAGAATGTATAGCATGTTGGGCACAAGTTCCCCTGCAGTTCCTCAGCCCTGGAGTTGAAAAGGCTCAATCTTTTAACTGATTATTGCCAATGATGTGTGTCACAATGTCTTGAGCACAGGTTTCACATTTGTGTTGTTTTTAAAGCACGTGAGCAAGCTGCAGCCCTGCTGCTCTTCCTCCTGCTTCTGCCACAGCAACTTGTCTGTCTCTGTTTGTGTCAAGACAGAGCATAACGGGCCTCCACCAATGTAAACCTAAAAGGACAACGTCATGTAGCCTGCAGCCCTCAAACTAAAGATGCCATTTCAAAAAGAAAGATATTTTTTGCCTGAAGCTTTAGAATAGAAGCATTCCATAGAGTTAGACCAAAATGAACCGCTTAAAAATGACAGTGGTTTTAAAATCTTTTTTCATTTTTTTTCTCCTTTTTGTGGGAAATCATCCATGCAAACAATCCTGTGGTGAAACAGAATGACTCAGAAATCATCAGAAGTGGAATGTGAAATGGATTACATCTTTATTTTCAACTGCAGAGGAGTGAAGGAGATGGCTCTGCATTTCTTTCACTTGAGGCAACTAATTAAGTTATCAATAAAGGCATTATTCTAATAAGAAGTGGACTTGACAATCATCCCTTTGATCACATGAATAAAAAGAAGGCAAATATTTTGATAGCACTGGTAACCAGAAAGCCTGAGTCCATTCCACACCCAGATGGGATCTCTGACCCTGTTTCCTTCTTGTTCCTACTGACCACCCATCCTACCTGTGTCTGCATGTGTTTCCTTATAGAAAAGCTCATGTTGTCAGTCAGCATTGTGTCCATTCAGCCTCTCTGCTGTTATATTCAAGCCCTTTGCTCCATGGGGTCTCCACTTGGCTTCAACAATTGCGCTCAGCGGAGGTCAGAAGGATTCTGTTCTCACACAAGGCAGACGAGAGATGGCTTAAAATGTTTGCTCTGGTTTTCAGGTGTGCCCTCATAGCTGATGTGTCTAACTTCCCCTATTTCTGCTACCAGACAAAGCACAAAGGCAGATTCTAACTGAAGAACCAAGTGTACCCATGCCCAGCCCTGGTCTTTCCCATGAAAAGACAGCTACTGGAGCTGAACACACTCAGGAGCACACTGTTCCCATTTCCAGGTAAGCATACATTGTAATACACAGATTTTCCTCTGTAGGGAAGCTGGTGGTGGTTTGAGCTCACTCTTGTAGGCTGCTATCTTTAGAGTCCTGTTTGTACATGCATTGAGCAAGAAGGATGTAAAATATTGGAGAGAAATTAACTCCACCAAAGCAAAACTCTTATGGGATTAATTTTATGTAACTATTGTTTTGTCCAGTGGTGAAACACATAGTTCAATGGCAAAGTGTGATCCTATAGCTCTGCAGATGTGTGACTGTGTCTTTTCTCTTGGGCTTCATGAAAGAATACCACCAGCTGCGGGGACAGGAGACTGGTACAGAAGAGAAGGGGATGTGGTCTGGGACGTACACAGTGAAGTTTATATCGAGACCACGGAAAGAACTTGTGTGTATAAGACTGAGGAGAAGACCCCAACAAGTAAGGAAGAGCCTTGTCTTTATTGCTCAGCTTCTGTGACCATCATTGATTCCCCTTTGGGTGATATGTCTCGCTGACCGTGGTTTTCTTTGAAATAATTCAATTTCTTCACCAGTAACTGTTCCTTAAACAGAAAGTAACATATAAGCATGAAGAAACCCAAAAGTAATGCCAATATAAAGAAACCCAAACACATCGATGTGATATCTCTTGATTTGACTTCAAGCCAGTATCATACCCTGGTTCTGGAAAATCCCATTGGAGCCACTGAACCTGCAGCAGCCCACGAAGTCAAGGTAGGGTGAGTACAGCAAACCATTGTGTCTCACCAGGTCCTCCCTACATGCAAGTGACAATAGAGGATGTGCAGGTGAATTCCGGGGAGTGTGCCAAATTTCAGGCGGTCATCGAAGGAACCCCTCCACCTACTGTTCTGTGGTTTAAGGTAAGGGCAGATGTTTCCCTGGCTGAGAACAAGCACCACTGAAATGACTGCAACACAATACTTCCGTGGGGAAAATCTTTTTGTTCTGTCATTCTACACCTGTTACCCTGAACCTGGGTCTTATCTGTACATCTGTAGATGTCTTCTAAATTAGCTGCAGTTGTGCCTGGAACCACCACACTTGAATTTTGCCTTGTGATGGTTCCAGTGCCAGTGGGGTTCCTTTCACAAAATCATTTTGGGTACCTAAGTAGGTAAGAAGGGAGACTGGTGTCTGTCTGAGAGCCACCGGGGTGTGTGCTGTCCTATTTAGGCTCAGGAATGGGATTAAGAATGGTTTACTCCTATTGTTGATGTCACTTTTAGGCTGTGTACCTTTTCCATAGTTACTTGGTAAACTGAATGCAAGGACAGTAAATAATGCAATAGGAAGTAGGAGAAATAATTTATTATTCCCCAGAATATTGTTTCCCCCTTCAAATATTGCATCACTGTTAAATCTGTCTGTATTAAATTTCATCTGACATCTTCCTGCCTGGTCAGGCAGCCTTGGTGTGCTGGAAAAACCAAAGAATGAACCACGTCACACGGGGACCCCTCCCCAGCCCTCATTCTAATGAATAGGCTCTGAAACAGAAATGTTGTATAAGCAGGGAAACATTTAGCCATGGGGACTTCTTCAGCCAGCATTTTGTTGGAGCCTTTTGCTAGATGGAAAGGTGTGTGTTGCAGCTCTGCTCGTCCTTCTCATTTCTTGAAGAGATGTCTGTTTCCATCTTGGTTTTCCAGTAACAAAAAGTGGTTCCATTCTTCCAGGGCACTACGCTGCTGACAGACAGTGATAGGCTCCAACAAGGGAAGGCAGGAACAACCTATTTCTTAATCCTAGACAACGTTGTTTCAGAAGATGGTGGTGTTTATACCTGCGTTGCCAAAAATGCAGGAGGGGAGGTTTTGTGCAAAGCAGAGCTCGTTGTACATGAAGGTAACATCATTCTTTGAGCTGCATGAATTGCTTCAATACCCTCTGCAGTGAGTGCTCTGTCATCCTTCTCCTTTGGCACCCATACAATATCTGCCATGATTTCCAACTTAGCATTCTCGTATTAGCAATATGTCATGATCCAGTATAAAGGGAAATCTTCTAATGACCTACACAGATGAACAAATTAGTTGTGTTGTTTTTTTTTCCATTTCTTTATTCTCTGCTTGAGACAAACTGACACAGTGGACCTCAGAAATAAGCATGGCCATGTCCCAGTGAGTATGCTGGCAAGCTGTGTCATCCAACAGCTATACCAAACTCTGTGCAGAAGTTAAGAGGAGCCCTGTATATTTTCCTGACTTAAGCCGTCCTGAAATCACTTTGTACACCATTAGCAATCTGAATATTATTAACCTTTATATTTTTCTTCATTTCCAAAGCTAAGAAAGACCAAGCAGCAAAGAAAGTGGCCACACGGAGAAAACTCCATTCCTTGTATGAAGTTAAGCAGGAGATTGGAAGGTAAATGGATTTTCCAGCATCCAGCATTTTCCAGCACCCAGTTGCCCACCTGAGCTGCTGAGCAGGAGGAACAAGAGGCAGAACCACAAATAAATCTGAAGTGGTGAAAGCACTGGCAGAATTGGAGGTTGCCTCGATAAGGGGGTGCTGATAAACCTGTCCGAAGTTTCTGACATGCTGGGAGAGTCGATGGAGCTTCAACTGATGTAATGCTTGGAGGTTTTCAGGATAAGTCACACTGAGTGACATGGTCTACAGCAGACACAGGCATGGGCTGATGGTTGGATCTGATGATCCTAGCGGTCTCTCCAACCTTAATGATTCTATGAACACGTGCCCAGGTATGGCCCTTGGGCAATATGAAGCTCAAAAGCCCACAGCAATGTAGGAACCGGCACCGTGTCCATCCAAGGGATATGAGAGCACAGCCTTTGTCAGCACACATCTGGAATGGGTTTCCCTTCAAGGGAAACTCACTGTTTAGTTTTAGAGACAGCCGGGAGAGGGCAATAGCAGCTCACATACAGGGAAATAGAATGTAAGCCCTGAGCAGCTGGAACTGCCAAGGCTGGGGCGAGGAAAGGTCCGCACCCGCTGTGCGAGGGCTTTGAAGTGGGGCTGAGCCGGGCTTGTCCTTTGATTCTGCACAGGGGCTGCTTCAGCTTTGTGAAACGAGTTGTACACAAAGGGAACAGAGTGTCTTGTGCCGCCAAATTCATCCCTCTGCGGAGCAAAACGAAGGCTCGGGCGCATCAAGAGAGGGATATTCTCGCCTCTCTGTCCCACGACAGGATTACCAGGCTGCTGGATCAGTTCGAAACACGGAAAACCCTGATTTTGATCTTGGAGTTGTATCCTTTTCTGTGCTCCTCCTCCAAGGAGGCTGGAAAGTAATGAGCACACCTCGTTTATTAAGTAGCTGTGCAAATAACCGATGTTTAGCTTTCCCTGAGGTAGCAGAACACACTCAGCCATTCCCTGCACTGCAAGATAGCACAACTCTGTATGTCCTCATTGAATTACTGTGTTTCTGCTGTTTTAGGACAAGCCACGATACCTGCATATACCAGCATGCATGAATGAGTTGTTTTTCTGGAATGTCTGGAAGGGAATGACTCTGTTCCCAATGGGAACCTCCTGATAAACAGAACCTGAGGCTCTTCAGGCAGGCAGACCTTCACACAAACATCACTGAGTATGAGAAGTTTCAGCAAAACGGCTTGTTTGTAAGTGGGAAGGGAAGATGAGGTGCTGGGACTGAGAGGACACAAGCCAACACTGCAAGCTGGAAACCCAAATCCCCAAACATAGTGTTTGGTCTTTGTGTGCACTTGGTTTTGAGGCAGTAGCTTTGCATAAAGACTTGGGACAGCATGGGCTGAGTAACGGGGAGATGAGCAGAACCAAGGCCAGCCTTGCTCTTCAGGGGAGCAACCACAGTCTCCTGAGCCTTGAACACGCGTTCAAGAAACGTGCAGGTGTGGCACTGAGGGACATGGTCAGTATGTTGGGTTGGGGTTGGACTTGGGGATCTTAGAGGTCTTTTCCAACCTGAGTGATTCTATGATTCTGTAACTGTGGTTGTATTTTATCTTAACATTGTTCTGAGATGCTCCAGTGAAGAGCTCCTCGATCGTTTATTCAAGAAGAGTGTGGTCACTGAAGCAGAGGTAATTTTTCCTTCTTATTTCAGTGTTCAGTGTTGGTGGGTACCATCTGATCCTTCAGCACAGAATAACTTTCATCTGCATTTTCTATTTCCAACATGAGAAATATATTTGAATTAGTGATAATTTGTCATAGCAGAATCAGGATTTAAAGTGCATTCCCATCAGCTTTCAGTACTGAGTATATTCAGGGAAAGACCAGAAACTACCAGTGATTTTGAACCACTGGCATTGCATTCAGCCCAATACAATCCATATTTGCTGATGTACCATTCTTTTGCTATGGAGATCCTATATCTTCACTTGCCTAGTAACAGGTAATGCTTTGTCCCCTTAGAATTGCACATGTACCCACTTCCTTTCAGTCTCCAAACCAAGTTCTGAAATGAAATGATGGTTTCTCAGATAGTTTTTGTTATTGTTATTATTGAGTGCTCAAAGCTCAAAAGGTTTCACATCTCCCATCTAGAAGCAAGGCTTTCCCCTATTTGTAGGGAAAACTGATTTTTCTTGAAAATGTTCGGAGGGAAATGTCAGCAATCACTTCAGAATTGAAAGGTAGAGGACTTGGAAAGTTGAAGGTGGCTGGTTCAGTCTGTCCCTCTATCACATAAAAGAAAAACAACAAAAAACATTGGTGGAATCGAGGCCCCTCTGTATGTAATATTAATATTCAGTGGCTTAATGACCGATTGCTTAAAATTGGATTTATTTTTTCTAGGTGAAATTGTATATAAAGCAAATTTTGGAAGGAATCAGTTATCTTCATGACAACAACATCCTTCATTTGGACATTAAGGTAACGTGCAGTGGCAGGACTAGCTTGTCATAGCCTCTGGTTGGCTTAGGTATTTTCCATTTGAATTATCCATATTTGCAACTGAAAATATTGCCTGATCACAATAGAAGCTTCTTTATATTTTATTTTATTTCATTTCATTTTCCAGCCTCTGAATATTCTCATGGTTTACCCTGAGAGGGAAGACCTTAAGATCTGTGACTTTGGGTTTGCTCAGAAGATCACACCTTTGGAGCCTCAGTTCAGCAAATATGGGTCTCCAGAATTCGTTGCCCCAGAAATTGTCTCTCAGTCACCAGTGTCGAAAGCAACTGATATCTGGTAACCTGCTGTCTTTCTACAAAGCTTTTGCACTGAACAGCCTGAACTTGGGGCACATGGGTTAAGAGAAGTGTTTCGTTATGAGTATGTAGTGGTGTTACTGTGTGTACATTCACAGCACAGGGTAATTTATTGCAGTTACATCTAACTATTTTGCAGTGGATAGGCTTTGTTTTGTCCCAAGCTCAGTCCCTTTGGCTTTGCCTTTGTGTAGAATTGAAATGGGGAGTCTGCTGTGCAGAATCCTGTGCTACTGAAAAAACCTGATAGGTCTGCAGGGTAGCAACTGCTCCAATGTACCAATTGTTTACACAAAAAGGGCATCAATGAGTGAAGAATACCATATGTTGGTAGAAATGGTGCAGTTAATCAAGGTGCTTCCTTGACAAAAGAGAATAACAAGGGAAACTGAAAGTGAACAATGAGAATCCAAAACCTACTGGGGCTATTTAAAGCTCTTTATTTATTTGTTTGTTTGTTTGTGTTTGCTTATTTTGGTCAACAATAATTGATGCCTGACAGCTAATTAATGCAAAGAAGCACCTTAAGGAGAGTGGTCTTCAATAAAGAGGTGGCAGCTCAAGACCACGACCCAAGGAGACCTTCTAGAAAAGAGAAACAAACTCCAAAGAACTATTCTGAGCCTTCTTCACTTATGCTTTAAAAATGAAGGGACAGTTGAGGCTAATTTTATCAAAATGCTGAAAGAAAGGAAAAGAAACAAACAAAAAAGCAACAAAGGGGAAAAGCAAAATCTTTAGGGATTTACCACACTGGAAAAGAGGCAGTGTCCTTGAGAAGGAGGGAAAAAAGGAGGGGCATCTGACATTTTTGTTTCCTCTCTCCTCAGGGCTGTTGGAGTCATCACGTATTTAAGGTAAGAATATCTTCTTGGATGTACTTGTTTGATACCCTTTTGTCAATCAGAGCCCTCCAGCTCCATCAAGTGTGGGCTCTAAGGGAGCGAAGCATTGAGTTCTTCAGAGATTTATTTTGTAACTCCCTCTGTTGGCTGCTCTTTCTGTGTTGCCAAAGGTCTTCTGGTCGTTGTCCCTATGTAAAGTCTTGAGTGCTCAGGTCTTCCTCTTGCCATTCTACTCATCATCCTACTGTAGCCATCAGCCTTACCTGTCAAACAGGGATAAGTAATTCAACTGGATGTTGAGAAAGTGGGTGAAAAGTTGCTCTGTAGTGGATGTGCTGTTGGCAAGTCCTGCAAGTCCCACACATGGAGTCCCTCAAGCACTTGAAAGCCCCATGTAGATGTTTGTGCTTTGGTCGTCTGAGCAGCAAACACAAGTCTAAAGTCTGTCCCCTTCTATTTCACGGTGTTCAATAAACAAGCCTGACGTGCAAGTCTCCATTTGCTGGGGAGAATGACAGAGGAACACTTCTAAATATCCAGAAGGGAGACGTTTCATGGACCACTCCTGATTTTGTTCACCTGAGTGAAGATGCAAAAGATTTTATAAAGCGGATCCTACAGCAACAGCCCAAGTAAGTGTGCTTTGGTGCTTCCTGCAGGCAGCCCGCTGAGATACCGCGATCTCAGGGGATCTGTGGGGACCTCAAAGTGGGTCAGAAGGGTCATTCCACCTCAAGGGAAGGAAACCTGGGGCTGAACGCTTCTTTCTGGCTGGCTGGCTTCTCAGCTCCAACACAACGTGGGCACCCACAGGAATATTTCTGATTGAAGTGATTTACTACTGACGTGGTGTTCTTTCCTCTGATCAGAGACAGGCCCAGCGCTTTGGACTGCCTTTCCCACAGGTGGTTCACGGTAAGTTTGTCCTGGTTCCTTAAAAACTTTTTTGTTTGGAAGAGACCTTTGGAGGGGCAACTCTTCAGGCTGTTTGAGGACTGTTTGCTTTTTTTTTTCTTCTCTCAGTCTCCCACTTTCTGTCCTACATAGAAGTGCAGGAATGGCTCTCAAGAAAGAGGAGGAACATTGGTGTTGACTTGCCAGGTTACCCTCCCTTTCAAAAGATTACTACTCACATGAGTAAATACAACATTTCTGTATAGAAATGTGGCTTTGCAGAAGGAGGTTAAGTTTTGTATTCCAATGGCTTAAATCCATATGGGCAAAGAGATAAAAAAAAATTGTCATAGGGACTTTCCCACATGCATTGAATGAGGTTTGATTTTATAACTGAAAACTGATGTTGCCTACAATAATAGGCTTGTAGAATTTGATCCATTATTTCTCAAAGAAATAATGGAAGAAGTCACTCCTTTAATTAATAATAATAATCAGGAAATGTAGTTAGGATTTTTTAACCACTGATTTTCCTCTCATCCTACCTGGCAGCACAACCTCCCCCTTGAAGCAGCTCATTTCATTAACAGCAAGCAGCTCAAATTCATTGTGGCTCGGAGCAAGTGGCAGGTGAGTTGACCTTAAGGTAGGTCGGCCCTTTTTAGTTACTTATTTCTTAACTACATTAGCATCTTTTAAAGTCTATTGGGCTAGGACAATGGGCACAGCAGAGATCTCAGCATGGCTACAAATAGGGAATAAGCCAAGAAGTCAATGAATATGGCAGAAATAAATTACCCAGGCTTTATTGGCATCCTGGGTTATGTGCAGGGCTCTTCCACCACACACTGAAACAACGATTAAGGCACTTGCCTTCAGGTGGGCAGATATAAGCAGGTTTCAGCATTCCTGTTCACAACAGAGAGAGCAGTGGAGTCAGCAGAAGTTTTGTCTTTCATTTCGTTTTTATGTTTGTTTGTTTTTTTTTTTTCAGTATTTCTATGACATACATGGACTGTGCCACTTGCAGTCCAGCATGTGTAAGAATAGCATAGGACAGAATAGAACAGAACGTAATAGAATAGTTCAATTGGAAGGGGACCTAAAAAAATTAACAAGTCCAACTGCCTGACCACTTCAGGGCTAGGCAAAAGTCAAAGCATTATTTGAGGGCATTGCCCAAATGCCTCTTGAACATTGACAGGCATGGGGCATCAGATGCCTCTCTAGGAAGACCACCCTTACAGTGAAGAAGTTTCTGTTGCTATCCTGCCTGAACCTCCCTTGGTGTAGCTTTGTGCTGTTCCCACGTGTCCTTTCACTGGATACCACGGAGAAGAGACTGACACCTCCCATGATGTAAGTCAGTCTCAGTAATGTAAGACTTGGAAATTAAAAGTACTGAAAAGCAAACACAGTGGAAATGACCTCCCCAGTGCAGGTGCCCATACGATATGTGGTTGTGTGTAAGCTAGTTCCCCTCAGCTGTCTTTGCAATTGGCAGACTGCAAAGAGACATGTCCCAGGAAGTCTCCCCTTTTCTTGAAGTCATCTAAAATAATCAGATTGACTGCCTACTGTGGATGCCCAATTCCCTCTGCTGGCTGTAAATGAAGGCCAGCTGCTCAACTTCAACTGCCATGTCTGATGTGGCTGAAGTTGGAGCAGATGATTCCCGCTGCCTGCAGTATGTTGGGGCTTCTGTTGGCTCAAGCCACTGCAGGTCATACCACAGTCAGTGGATTTAAGGCCATTTACTCCAGCTAGGTGCTTATCTAGTGTGTTCAGTTAAAAAACCTTTTTCTGTCTGCTTTGAATGGTTCAATTGTCTTTAAAAACCCAAGGCTGTGTTCTGCTTCTCTTATCACAAGAAATGTGCTCTGAAGCCAATGTAGTTTCACTGCTGCAAGTGAGAGAAGAGGAATACTCAGAGAACAGCTAAGGCCTAAACAAACTGTTCTACTAACGGGTGGCAACGTGCTATTAAAGTAGTCTGAGCGGTCTTTGAAAAGTGCAGGAAATCATTTTCGTACTTTTGCTTTACCGTACTCCTCACACGTTTCCTTCTGATTGCACCGCATTTTGTTTTGGTTTTCAGCGGTCTCTGATGTGTTATAAATCCATCCTGGTGATGCGATCCATCCCAGAAATCCTAGAGAGGACTCACGACAACACCTCCCTGGCCATCTCACGGCACCTCATTGAGGAGAGCACCTCCTCCAGTACCAGCGGCTCGTCTTCGGACAACGAGAACTCGCACTTCCCCAAGAAGAGGCATTTTGGTTCCACACCTGAACTACACCTGTCCATATTTGATGCTCCAAGCAGTCAGGAGCTTCCAAGGCGCAAAAGCGAAGAAAAGCTCTCCGCATTCTCAGTCCCTCCAGTAAAACCCACGAGGAGGAAGTATGCTGCAATGAAAAGTGAAGCGGGGGACAAATCACCTACAGAGAGCCAAGAGTTTGGGGCGAGTATTTTAAAAGAGGAAGGGCTTCATTCCATGATTCGAGATGAAAGAGGAGAGCAGTCCCAGAGAAGTCATGCAACTGAGCCTTCATCAGAGAAGGCTACCACAGAAAGACCATCAGATCAAAAACAGAAGCCAGACGTAGTTTTGTCTGAAATGGACAAAGTTGAAAAGGCCGGGGATGGGACAGAAAAGCCACCTGTATGTGTTCCTAGACAGAGTGTCATTAAAAGCACTTTCTACAGCCAAGCAGCTGAGCTCCCTGCGAGGGCACCTTCCTCTCCAGGCAGGGAGCTCAGGAGGCATCTGGACAGGGCCAGGAGGACTTTTCGGAAAGCTGGATATTCCAAGGTGCCCCTCAGTGGTCTCCGTGAACCCCTTCTGGAACAGTTTGAGCTGGAAGAAGAGGAGAGCAAGGATGGAGATGAGCACAGGGAGAGTCTGCTTGGTTCCCTGACCAAATCAGCTTCATTTGATACTGCGAGGAAACCCCCGCATCCTGCCATTGCTGGCTCGAGCCGAAGTCACTCCCTGGATGACTACAGGCTGAGAGCCTCCAGATCCGTGAGGGAACAAGATATTTTGGAAGAAGACTATGATATCATGGCACAGGAAAGTTGCCCTGAAGGCAGTGAGCACTGTGACTTTTCTGCAAAGCCAGGCAAGGGAGGTACTGCAGAGCAAGGAGACATTAGGACAGCCAGCAAGGACTGCTCTGAAGAGCAGCCCTCTCCTTCCACACACTGTGAAGGCAATGGGTGCCCATCTGCTTCTTTGCAACAACTAGAGAGACTTCCAGTGTCACCTCATGGAAGCGAGAATAGGAAGCATTTGCTGAAGAAGTCAAAAGCTACTTATATTGAGGAGGAAGATTTGGAAGGCCAAGGCCCCGATCTGTCTGCCCAGCACTCAGACCTAGCTGTGCCAACAGCTCAAAAACATGAAATCCTGAAGGCTGGATCCATCCCTGGGCCTTCTGACATGGCTTTGCAGGAGGGGAAGCAGTCCACTTTGGCTCTGCCACAACCAGAGACCGCTTCCAGGTCTGCCCCTGGAGTGTGCCCCCCACCCCAGAAGTCTGCTCACAGCCATCCTGACCTACAAGGGGAAGGCTTCCTCATCAAAAGGACAGCCCCAGCTGCTCCCTGGATGGACAAAAGGCGGAAACAATCCCATGAGAAGCCGCCTGCTCCCAGCGCTGCCGAGTCTGATCTCACGGAGCATGAAAGCTCTGCTGCTTTAACAGGCCTGCAGACAGAAATTGGTTCTTTTCCAGTATATAAAGACAAAACGCAGCAACTTGCTGATGAAAGTGTTCTGACGCCTACTGCCTTGGAGGGCAAGCAGCCTGGTATCCTACCCATCCTGCAAACAGCTCACAAAGATGCTCACCAGAAGCTGAAGACCTCTAAAGAGGTGAGACCTACTGTCCTGGAGGATGAAGGACCAGCTGTTGCAGGGATCACCTCACTTGCAGCCCGTGATGGTGAAAGTCAAGCCCACAAGAAGGCCTGTGCTCATGCAGACACATCAGTCATCCCAAAGGGGGAGCATCCAGTTGTTCCCAAAATCCCACCACCAAAACCGGTGCGAACTTCCATCTCTGGTGGAGCTCGGCACGCTGAATGGCCAGCTCACAGCAAGGAGGGGCTTGCTGCTCTGAGGAGTGAAGGTCCATCTGTTGCAAAGATTGCTCCCAGTTTGGTCCACGAAGCTGAAATCAAGGGAGTTGAACCTCAGAAGGCTCCTCAAGGCAGTGGCACAGTGCCTGCTGCCCTGGAGGGCAAACACCCAACTGTAACCGCTTCATCCCAAAAACCTCATCTCCCTTCAGTCCATGAGAGTGAAAGGCAAGAACACCTGAAGGTATCACTTCCCAGCAAGGTGAGATCCATCATCACAACGAGTGGGAGCCCAGAGGCTGGACAGACCTCATCTGCTCCATTCCCTGGGAGTGGAAGTCAGGTGTTGGAGCATCACAAGGCTACTTATCCTAGTGGGAAAGTTTCTGCTGCTCAGGAGGGCATACACCCAAGTACCTTAGCTGCTCTGCCACCAGAAGTTCAGTCTCCAGCTTCAGTCTATCATCTGGAATATGAGGAACAGCTGATGGTTTATGGAGAGGACAGAGACACTGCCTTGGGAAGTGGAAGTTGTGATGCTGGAAAACCTATTCCGTCGTTGCTCCGCAGGGATGGAAGTCAGGAGCTCTCACAGCACAGGTCCTCTTTTTACAGTGATGAGGAGTCTGCTGCCCTGGAGGGTTTGGTGGATGAGATGGTTTCCCTGTCTGAAGAGATGAATGTGTGGGCAGAGTCAGTTGCTGGTCAGGAAGAGTGCGGAAAGTGCATCTCTCCTCTCACGGATACGTTCTACAAAGGTCCAGATGGCCAAGCACCTACAGACATCTCCTGCCATTCCATTCAAGAGGGTAAAATAGGAGAACTATCAGAGCTGGACGATCTTGCTGAATCCTATTTTGCCCTGAGTGAGGAGCCAGCAGTACTGCAAGGGCAGCAAGCACAAACAGTTCCTCGGGAATGTGAACACCTGGAGGACTTAGCACTCGAGAGCCCCAGTTCCAGCCAAGAAAGCATTCCCCCGATGGACACCTCCACTGTTGGAAAAGCCCCCAGCCAAGCACCAGCGAGCAAGGGCACTGGTAGGCACCCAGAAGTTTCTTTGGTGAAAATCAAAGACCTATCGGATGAAACACCGTGTCTTGGAAGTGGAACTCCCAAACTTGACATATCGGAGGTAGAGCCTGCCTATTTGAATTTCTCAGACTTGTACGACATTGTCTATTTTCCATTTGAATTTATGAATTTTAGGAAGCCTCAGCCCAAACCCACAGGCAGACGGTTCATACCTTTAAGTGAAAGGGCAAGGTCACCTCCTAAGGGACATCTGCATAAGGATAAGAGGCTGTGCATCAGGGAAGAGGCAGAAGAAAAGAAAGGGAGGAACCATTTGGAAATACGCGAGGATTCAAAGGGAGCTAACCTGTTAGCCACGGGAAAGGTGCCAGAGAGCCATAGGGAAATGTATGGCCCCCAGAAAGACTCGAGTGGTAAGCAGAAAAGCTCCTTCTACAACAAACCAGGGCTCTTCAGACCTTATGGAAGGTCTCACTCGGCAGAGCGGTCAGTGGAGCAGAGTCTGAAGAAGAAAGTAAAAGCTTCTGTTGCCCATATTTCAAGAATCCTAAAAGGAAAGATATCTCCAGAGCCAGAGTCAGAGGAAGGTAAGTATTTCACTCTGTGCCTTCACAGGTTCACTACTATCACCAGGCACTGCTACATCTGCCTTTTTTTTTCTCTAGAGTATCTGAGGCTGTGGTTACACAGTCATTGCAAAACTCACTTACTTGCAGAGTCAGCTAGGCTAACCTGCTGATTGCAGCAGCTGAAATTCCCCTGCCTGAACTTCACAAAAGTATGTTGGGGCTGGATGGCACTTCATCCCTGTAGCACCTTCTGCAGTTATCACCTGACCATGACAAATGTTTAAGACTGGGCAAAGTTGGTAAACTCTGGCTGCCTGTCTTGGTGATTCTCAAGTCTGGACAACAGAACCTGTCCTTATTTCTCTGTTGTTCCTAGATATGGACAATAGAACCTGTCCTTGTTTCTCTACTGTTCCTAAGTACCCATGCTCTCCCCATCTGCCATTTTCCTTGTGATGGTTGTCACAGCCTGCCCTGTTGACCGTAGGCACGTTGATAAGGACGCCCCTCACTGCTGAGCTATTTACATGTGAATGGCAGAACTGTCTGCTTTAGATGATAAGGAACGATGGACTTGAATGACTTCTCATCCTTTCTCTGAAACAGAGTTTGGCGAGCTGGGAAGTGAGGCAGTCGAAAAAGAGCCCTTAGCAGGGGCTGAAGGATCTCTGAAGTGGAAGTCGGGACTTCCTTCATTCAAATTACCAAGCCTTATGCCAAAAGAGAAAGGTACTGCTGGTGCATAAGTAGTGTTGTGTACATGGAACTGACCGGGGCCTCTGTGCTCGAGTGCCACATATTTCTCTGAAAACGCACAGTCAGAAGAATGCGAGAACAAAACATTAACTCATTGACTAAATAAAAATGTTTTTCAGTGTTCTTCTCGCACCTACTCCCCACTCCTGTGTCAGTGTTTGTCTCTTCTTGGCAGCACCCTCGTTCGTTGAGGAGCTCCTGGACCAGGCGGCTGCAGCAGGACAGTGCGTGACGCTGTCATGCCGGACGGCCCCTCACTCCTCCCTGCACATCCGCTGGTTCAGAGGTGAGCTTGCACCCCTCTGCAGGTCCCTCCTGGATGGGGTGGCATCTCTGGATACGTTGGCAAGGTACTTACTTCTCATATATTACGCCTCACAGATGGGATACCAGTCCACAGCAGCAGTCGGATCCTCATCTCATCCACACTCAAGCACTTCCAGCTGTTAACTATTCTCTCTGTCACTGCTGAGGATTTTGGCATTTACACCTGCATGGCCACCAGCTCCCTGGGCTCAGCATCCACCTCTTGCGTTGTAAGGAAAGCAGGTAACAAAAGGATCTACATTTTTATGCTGTAAGTGCTGATTTTGAAGCTGAAGGCAGACCCACGTGTAGGGATGGCAGTACTTCTGTTCCTGTAAAGCACCTGCAAGGTCAGATTCCTGCAGATGTGTTCTGGGGGAAGTTTCTCCCTTGCCTGCTCTAGTCCACAGCCCTTGTTAGCTGGTAGCATGGCACATTTTGTAATGATAATTTGTAAAATCATAGAATGGTTGGGTCAGAAGGCACCTCAAAGCCCATTCACTTCCAACTCCTGCCATGGGCTGGGTGACCCTACCAGGTCAGGCTGCCCAGGACCCCTTGGGTACCTCCAGGGATGAGGCACCCAGAGCTCCTCACTCCCTCCTCTTCATACTTTAACATCCCTCCTGGATTCAGAACTTAGCTAGTAAACACATGGATATAAAATCAGACTTCAAAACCTTAATATTTATTTTAAACTAGGCACAGTTAAATTTCTGTTCTGTGAGGAATAGTCTCATATATATATATATGTATGTATCTATCCAAACACATATATATTTGAAGTAGAATATGTGCAACACAGAAGCACTATCTGTACAAAGCTAACAGTTGCTGTTTTTTTGCTTCATTTCAACAGAAGTTCCTCCCAGCCCTGCGCCCCCAGACATCGTGGAGGTGTATGAGGATGGAGCACAGGTGGTCTGGAAACCCGTGGAAACCAACACTGCCGTCCGTTACACTGTCCAGTGCAAGAGTGAAGGTAAGTGTGGAATATCCCAAGCTGGAAGGGACCCGTAAAGGATCATCGAGTCCAACTTCTACAGCTGAGCCCTGACTTTACACCTAAATCCCAATTTGTGAGACTTCTCTACCTGCTGGATATATTAATTTTATCCAGAAACAGCCTCATTTGACCTCTGTTGTTCATAGTTGGGAGTGAAATGATTGTACACGAATAATGTTTCAGTGGCAATGACAAAGTGTGGCACACAGCATTGCATGAAGCGTTTGCTGCTGATCTTCTATTTCACACTTTAGTCGCAAGGCAAACCTACAGTTTTATCTCCATAAGACATCTCCTGAATGTTATAAAAGCAGAGAGAACTTGGCCCCACTTTCAAGTATTGGGTTGGCTTAGGAGGGTGTTAATGTGCTGAAATCCTGTCCTCGAGTTTGCTGTTGCATTCAAGACAGAACCAAAGGGATAAAGTAGGTGGCCTCCTTAACCCTTAGTTCACAGCTCTTGAGGTCTACTTCCATCGTTCTTTTGAAGCAGTGTTGTCACACCTTTGACTGATCAAACAGAGAAGTGCTGACTTCGGAAGAGGTACTGGCCACATTCACAGCCAGTTGCACCACACACAAAAGTGGGTCATATCAGATCAGTTTTTCCTTCACTTAGAGATTCCAATGGTTTTCCATATCACCAGTGCTGTGAGTTAAGTTGGAAAAGAAGAAACAAGAAAACAAAAACCAACAACCAACCAACCAACCAACAACAAAGAATGACCATCTGAAATGAGTCCTAATCTCTTTCTTCTGTCTTCCTTGACTCAGATGGGGAGTGGAAGACTCTTGCTGCTGACATCGCTGACTGCTGTTACTATGCCAAAAACCTCTCCAGAGGCGTTTCCTACTGCTTCAGGATAGCCTGCACCAATAAGGCAGGAATGGGCCCTTACAGCAGTCCATCTGCCACAGTGAAAATCACAGGGAAGGACCAATTGGGTAAGAGCACTGGGAGAGCATTGTGCTCCTCCCACATCAAAATAATTGCACTCTTTGTTTCTTCTCTGAATACTGCGTAATAGTCACTTAAAATAAATAAATCAATAAGTTGCATGAAAAAAATACCCTTACAACAAAATGTTTTCTTTCAAGAAGCGGAAGGATGAACGAACTGGAATTTCCTCCCAGTGGAGAAGAGTCCTCTGTAAAAATCTGTTCACAGAGATATTTTTAACCCACCCTAAATCATCTGTTTTCCTTTGGCCCACGATTCATCAACAATCATACTTTGCAGTCACTTCATCCAAGGCCCATAGCATCAAATTCCTTCATCTCAACGTGTCCAGCATTCCCGAGCAGACGCTTGGGAAAAAAGAATCCCCTCTGTCGCCTTTATCTTTGTGCATAGGTGCTGGAGAGCAGCTCAGAGAAGCTCTGGTTTCCACACAGAATTCTTTTCCCATGTAATCGTTGCCACATTTTCTCCACAGAGCTTCCTGCTGCAACACAGAACTTCCCAACAGCTGAGGAAGAGAGTGAAATAATTGCACCACCCGAACCTTTCCCAACCTACCAGACCTATGCCTTCCAAACAGAGATCAAGAGGTAGAAGATCCAACCGAGCACTCAGCCAGCCAGCAGGAAGTGCTGCATGTGGCTAGACTTTAGAAAAATTACATTGATCAATTAATTGCTCAGCTAGAGTCATGGTACTTTGTGAAAACACCTTGATGTGGTGGGATTTAAGCATGGATATTCTGGGAGAGCAAAAGGGTCTGTTGGAGCACTACATGCTGGATAACAAGCCCTGTAGCGTATTGTGGTGTGATCCCAGAGTTAACAAAGTCCCCTCTCCTTGTTACACCCCCCTTTGCAGTGACTGGTTTCAGACATGGGGGTGGGATTCAGCTTTCTTTGTCTAGGAACTAAGCATCAAGTCCCAAAAGGATCCAGGATCCTCTTGCTGTCACGAGGAAGGGGCCGCTGCCCACAGGAGCTAGTTCTCTTTCTCCAGACACCATTGTTCTGTGGGAGTTAGGTTTTCACTCTGGTAATTTCAAGTGTCTATACAGTTTAGAGACACAGGAGGATGTGCAAAGTGTGGCAATTGCTGCAATAACTCAACAGAGGGGAGGGATGAAAAACACAGCGTGGGATCCTTGTGATTTTGAAATACAGAAGCTCCTGGTTCTTCCAGGAGTAGCAGAGAAGCTTAACTTGCCTTTGTGTTCCTTTGTACCAGGGGGCGGTTCAGCATCGTCCGACAGTGCAGGGAAAAAGTAAGCGGCAAGACTTTAGCTGCTAAAATTATCCCTTACTGGCAAGAGGACAAGCAGAGCGTGCTGCTGGAGTACCAGGTCCTCAGGAAGCTTCATCACACCAACATAGCTCAGCTGAAGGGAGCTTATGTCAGCCCCCGGCACCTGGTGTTGATCCAGGAGATGTGCGTGGGACCAGAACTACTCCACTCTTTGGCATTACGGTAATCATAAGTGGGGGGATGGGTTTTCCTGTCAGGGCTGGCGTAGGTAACAAAGCGTGTATTGCTTCGCTTGTCAGGTGGGATCACCTCTCTCCATCTGTCCCAGTGTGCTGTCATTGCATAATTGTCATTATACATATCTCATAGTATCAGGAAGCCTTGTTTCCCCCCCCACGTTGATTCTCACAATGGCAAAAAAATGAATCTGCTGGAATCCTCTGATTTAACAGGATGGGAATGGTGGGCATCAAATCTGCATTCTGACTTCTGCACAACCACTGCTTTCTCTGATGTGCAGCTCTCACAGCCCCTAGAACCTCTTGAATCCATAGGCCTCACACAACAGGGGCAAAAATCTCTGTATAGATTAAGGGAGTTATAGAAAGGAAGGAGATTGACTTGTTATGTGGGCAGAAGGTGATAGGATAAGGTGGGATGACTTTAAACTAAAAGAAGGGAGGTTTAGGTTAGATATTAGGAGGAAACTTTTACTCAAAGGGCAGTGAGGTGCTGGCACTGCTGCCCAGAGAGGTTATGGACCCCATCCCTGGAGGTGCTCGTGGGCACCTTGGATGGGATTGTGGGCAGTTGTTTCCTGGCTCTCAGGAGCCTCATGTGATCAGACGACCAGAGGAGGATGATAGTGGGGGCAGAAAGAATGCTCTTGGGCATGTAGATACAACACTCTGGTTTCTATCCTCTTTCTTCTACCAGGACGTCATACTCAGAGGTGGAGGTCCGAGATTACCTGTGGCAGATTCTCAGTGCACTTGAATACCTCCACACACACAGCATCCTGCACTTGGATCTCAGGTCCGAAAACATGATCATCACTGAGCCCAACCTGCTGAAGCTCCTGGATTTTGGCAATGCACAGTTCTACACAGAAGACAAGGTCATTACCATGGACAAATGCATGGACTATGTTGAAACCATGGGTGAGTACAGAGTTCATTCACGGCACCCCTTGATGTTGTATGCAATCTGCAGTAAACAGAAAGACTGAGCCATCGGGCAAGGCACTGAGACTGCAGCTGGCCCCAGCAAGAAGTTTCCCAGTGAGCTGATGGACATGGTTGGCAGTGACAGCAGTTCCCAGGCCATTGAGGACAGAGCCATGACCAATGCCATTCTGGCTGGTGTCTATGTGTGCTAAGCTCAAGGTTGTAGTGTTACTGTCAGCAAACCCCATGGTTTTAATGTTCTCAAGGTTTTGTTTCAGCCATGACCTACAAGGGGTCAACCAACCTCCCTGTACTAGAAAGATTTTCCTCTTCATCCTCAGTAAGCTAGCAAAGCATAGAGGTGCTTTTGTGCTGGCTTCTGTGCTGTAGCATTGGAGGGGAGCTTGGCTCACACCAATTTGCTTTTCTAGCTCCAGAACTGCTGACAGAGCAAGGAGCCCTCCCACAGACTGACATCTGGTCCGTTGGAATCACAGCATTCATCATGTAAGTCAGTCCTCCCCTGCCCCTGGCTTTAGAAGTGAAGTTTCAGAGTCATCAACAAAGGGAGATGTATCCACTCAGACATTAACCTCTGTAGTAGCCTCTCCCTTGAGCAATGCCACCAAAGACATGTGACAGAGGCTGTGGAGATGGCTGCACCGTGCAAGGATGCCCAGTCCCAGCCACGTCTCCAAGTGGAATAAGGAGCTGGTTTTACAGCCCAGCGGCTGCTGCATTTCTTGCTCAGGGTCCTCTGAAAAAAAAAAAAAAAAAAAAAAAAAAAAAAAACACTTTAACAAGAAAATTCTAATTACCCCAAGCAGAAAAGCAGCTGGAGTCATGAAGCCCACTGAAGAACATTGACCTTTGGGATTCAGTTTTCCATGTGATGTTTGTGTGCGCTGCCGTGACCTCCCTCCAGATGGGAATTCCCAGGAGAAGGAGCATCACAAGCGATGCCTTTTGTGCTGATGGTTCTCTTGTTTTGGGCTAGGCTGAGCGCCAACTACCCCGTCAGCTCTGATGTGCCCTGCGAGTTCCTGAGAACGACCAGGAAGGGGAAGGTGAAGCTCACGCGGTGCTACGCGGGTCTCTCCGGGGGAGCAGTGTCATTTCTCCAGAGCACCTTGTGTGCAAATCCCTGGTAAGGCAGCGTCTGCTTCCCTGGCAGTTTGTGCAAATCCTGGCTGCCGCTCCTTCTTTTGCTCCCAAATGGGAGAAACCCAACTGACCTTCTCCCCTTCATCTTAGGGGAAGACCGTCAGCCTCCGAGTGCCTTCAGAGCCCGTGGCTCCAGGAGACAGGTTTGGACAACAGGCAGCAAGCGCTGGTTACCTTTCCCACCACCAAACTGAGGAATTTCCTCACTGACCGAGAAAAGAAAAGGGGCCTGCTGTGCTCCAAGTACGGCCTCATGATTGCACAGTGAAGGGGATGTGGTGACAGGCATGGATCGTCTCCCGCTCCCCTTCTGCTCTCGGTGTTTGGTAGCAAACTGTTCTGTCGAGTTACTGAGCATCAGCTGATCTGAGCTGACTCTGTTCTTCCTGAATGCAGTATAGCATAGCTAAGCAAATTAACCCACTGCCACATGGTAAGAGCTGAAATACAAACAGTTAACGTGGCTCAGCTGACAGACGGTAACTTGACAGCACGTGGGTCACTTGGCTCTGTGCTTCCAGGAACAGCCAGGAAAGATTTGCAGAGCCCTCTCTCAATGGGATAGCTGCTAGCCCTGAGCAGCTTTGCAAATCCTTCCCTGAAGTCAGAAAGACTCCAAGTGTGCAAACAGTGGGCACTGACTTCTGCCCCAGCCCCAGGACGCTAGCACCATGCACTTTCAGATGTTACTGGACCGCTTCTCCCATTGCTACAAGGACTGGGAGACTGGTGGGCTTCCCACCTGCCTCCTGGGGTTGGACTTGATGAGCTCCAGAAGTCCCTTCCAACCCTACAGTTCTGTGATTCTGCAAAATACAAAAGAAAATGGAAAACACTGTAAAACATCTCTGATAAGGAAAGAGCTCCAAGGAAGTGATCGTGGGAGTGGGGAAACAGAAAAGAAGTCAGAAAGATTCACTGTGGGGAAACAGTGCAGAGCACGGCGCTTCTGGGAGCTCGTGCTAGGCAGCAACGTATCCTAAGGCTTTGGATGTACGGACCCAATGGACAAATCCCTCAGCAGCTCGGTGTGAGCAGATGGTTGAACCAGGGACCTCCTGAGTCCTTCCCAACGTGACATGTCCTGTGTTGCCATGTCTGTGACATGTGCCAGACACAGGGTCGGGTGATGGGATTCTGGTGACATCCATTGGCCAGGCTCAACACATTGCACCCGTAGCACAGGGTGAGTGCAGGGAGGGAAACAGCACTGGGGCTTTCCAGTAACTGATAAATTGCACATCTGTGCCACCCTAATCCTGTGCGAAGCTGTAGCCTGCTCTCCCTAGGGCTCAAGTTAACCACCTACTGTGGAGCCTACCATCTCTCCATGGGCTCTTGCACTGTTGTTGCTACAGAGCTGGTCTTGTTTCTTAAGGGGTTCGTGGGGTGCAGACACCACAAAACTTGTGGGGTTTTTTTGGGGGGCGGCGATTTGAAATCTCCCATTAGACCTAGATGACTGGGCCTACCTCTCAGATGGGACTTTACAACAACCCCTCACTGCATCTACATCAGTTTGTCTTCAAATTCTTCAGGAAAGTCCAGGGCATCCTGAACACTACAGTCCTCTGTCTTCAACATCTGCTGAGGAGCGCTTTGTGCTGCAGCAGATGGCGTTCACTGCGTCGTTGCTTTGTACCTATAACCTCCGTGTTCCTTTGGGTTTCTCTGATGTGAGTGATGTATCTATGGGTGCAGTTGGGTTTTTTTGAGTTTTCCCTACACGCAGCATTTAAGCAGAGGCTTTCCCCGAGCCACACCTCACTGTGTCCAGAGGGTTGAGGATGGGAAATCAGTTCCTACTGTGTTACAGTTCAATACTAGACACGATGATGTTTAGCCACTGGGGACCTTTTCCAGCACATTTAACCCATGTTGCCCCACATCTGAAGCTTGCAGCACCATGCTCCTCCTGCACCGTGTGGAGCAAGCTGGGAGCAAAACAGTTCCCACTGTGCTGTGCAGAGCAGATGCTGATTCGTCAGACTGTACATCTCTGAACATCAAGGTAATGCTGTCTTCACAGTGCACCTGAGAAAAGCAAGGTCTTAGGGCCAGATTTCACACTCAGTTCTCTTGGGTTTTGAGGAGTTATGGAAGACAGTGTGATGAGGTCAGGTCTATGAGCTTTTCAGGACCAGTAAGGTCTCTGTTGGTACAGGCTGTTTTTTTTCCTCTTGCTGCTACGCTTTGGGATGGACTGCCCAGTGCCAGGGGCCAGCCCATCCAAGCATAAACGTTGATTGCAGATTAACCCATTTGGAGCTTTTACACTATTCCTGAAATTAAGTGATTTTTTGCTTCTCCTACTTGCATGCATTTGAGCATGTCTGAAATCTTTTACAGACTCAATACTGTTTTGTTAAATTATCTATTCTGACAAGGAATTAAAGCCAGATTTTTCTGCTGAATCATTGTCATTGTCATTATTTTTATATCTCTTTCCCAAATGCACTCCATGTTTGTTCACAACCCACCCCTCAAATCTGACCTGAGCTCAGTAGTAGCAGTAATAAAAAACACACACCGGCTGGAGTACAGATGAGAAAACAAAGCACTAAAATGCAGATTATTTTTTTCCTAGGGCAGCTCTGCCTTCACCAGGAGGAGAAACCACCAGAAACCACCCAAGGAAGCTCAATTTTTTATTTTTATTTTTTGGCTAAGTCTCAAGGCATGATTTGAGGTACCAGCACCAGCTGCAGGGTCTGGCCCTCCTGGAAATTAAGGTTCTTCAAAAGACTATTTAGAAATGTGCTGCTTTGGTTGTCCATGCTGGCACACAGGCAGCACAGCCCTTACCTCAGCTTGGACCTCTCCAACTATCCCAAAGCTTTGCTGGGCACGGTTTGGAATCACAAAATCATTGAATCACAGAATCGACAAGGTTGGAAAAGACCTACAAGATCATGCAGTCCAACTGTCCGCCTATCACCAGTCATTCTCTGTAAACCATGTTCCTCAACACGACATCTAAACATTTCTTGGATACCAGCAGGGTCAGTGACCACCCCTGGGCAGCCTGTTCCAGCACCTGACCACTCTTTCAGAGAAGAAGTATTTCCTAACATCCAGTTTGGAAGTTTGTGAAACTGGCCAGAACTTGGGAAGGGCTCCAGCTCATTGATTCTTGATAGCAGAGCAAAGAAACGAGAGAAAAGCCGTAGAGGGAAGTTGTGGAAAGGGTCTGGAGTTGAATCAGAAGTGTTGCAGTCAAGTCCTGTGCAATTACTGGTAGATGTGAGTGGTTTTTGGGGGCTCTGACATTGCTACTTGATAGTTCCTGTATGAGTTTCTGTATGAGTTTCTGTATGAGTTTTCTACTGCTGACAATACTCAGCAGTAACCTCGGCATGTGATAACAACATAGCCCTGTCCTTCACAACAGAAAGCAGAGTCTGGCTCTGACGATTTGAATCACATGAAAACGTTTGAGTTGTGGTTTTTGATTATACATAACAGAGGGACTCAGGCAAGCTCAAAAAGTGAGCACACAAGAACCTGATGAGGTTGAACAAGGCCAAGTGCAGGGAGTTGCACCGGGGTCAGATATGAGTGCAGACAGGAGAAGAACTCACAAAGAGCAGCACTGCTGAGAAGGACTTAGGGGTTCTGGTGGACAAAAAGGTGGACATGAGCCAGCAGTGTGCTCTTGCTGCCTGGAAGACCAACTGCATCCAGGGCTGCATCAACAGAGGGGCAGCAGCAGGGCAGGGAGGGGATTGTCCTCTGTGCTCTGCCCTCATGAGGTGCAGTCTGGAGTACTGCATCCAGGGCTGGGCCCCCAGCACAGGAGGGATGTGGACCTAAGCACTTCGGTGATTCTGTGATAACCTCCAAAGGCAGTGCAGCATTAAGTTGGTTCATTGTGCTGTGACTTAACCTCTGCGGGGACTGATGTTCCCTTGGGTGCTGGAGGTAAAGGAAAAGGGGAAGAGGTACCCCAAAAGGCATTACATGAGAACACCACCAGTCCATAAGACTCGAGTAAAAGTTGGGGAGACATCAGGAATCAGATTCATGCACCAGATCCCAGCTGTCCCATTGCAGAAGGGCAGTTCTTAAGGAAAGGGATTTAATAAGAAGCTAGGACAGGCTGTGCAGATAGGGTACAGTGTGAAAGGCAAGAGTATGGATGAGCTGACTATTTCCACACACCTGCTCATTTTTAACCCCTTGCATCTCTACTTTCTTCCCCACAACAACTAAATCCCTCCTTTTCTCCATCTTTGGTTCCCTCCTCAAGCATCTCACCATAAATCCTGTGCAATCCCCACATGCCCCTCCTCTGCACCTCACAATACATCTCACCCCTTAGCAGCAACCCACCTTAATCCCAGTCCCTGGTGGCACATCTCAGTGGGCCTCATGCCTGGACTGTGGGGTTGGTACTCTGGTGGGACAGTCCCAAAGGGACCCAGTAGTCCTTAATTTGGGTTCTCACCTGCCATTACATCCCCATTCTCCTCTTGGCATGTGCAAATTGACTTCTAACAGGCTGGCAGCCCTAGTGAAGGGTAGGGAGTAGCCCAGCAGGGTATAACTTGGGGTCCTCCACCTCGCCATCATCTCTCTGGGCTCCCCTGTGTGCGTGTGGGTGAGCTTTTACCACATAACCTAACTGAACACGGTAACAGGCGATGCAAAGAAGACAAATTAAAAAGCCACAACACTGTTAAGCAAATGAGAACATACTGGCACTGGCTCCAGATGGATCCAGCAGCCATCAGCTCAGGCAGTTCATTTCACAGCAACATCTGAACAAACAGCGCACCACGGCTTTCTCAAACACGCTGCCGGTATCTGAACTGAACATCACGAACAGGTTGCATGGTTCCAAATCCCCAGCGGCTCGTATCTATGGCTGGGACCTCTTCTTTGTCATTGACCAGCTCCAGGTCATAGTGAGTCAGCATCAAGGTCACAAACAATTTGATTTCAGCAGTGGCAAAGAACCGCCCGGGACAGATGGATACACCGGCTCCCCAAGGCATGTTGAAGTATTTCAGCCGTTTGCCATTCTTGTAGAAATCTTTCTTGGTGCCGTCTGGGTTGACAAAGCGGTCATACTTAAATTTGTGAGGCTCAGGGTGAATTTCTGGGTTCATCTGCACAGAGAGGTGTGGGAACAAAGCCACCTGGTCCCCTTTGCGCAGAGTGTACTCTGTGCCACCACTCGCCTTGAGGCTCATGTCCTGGAGGATGGATCTGATCAGGATTGGGGCTGCCACCAGCCTCAGGGTCTCCTCCACAGCACTGTCCAGAAAAGGAGTGTGGTCTAACATGTCTCTGGTGATGTTAACCGGTGGGCTCCCTGGCTTCACTTCTTGGCCATGCTCCCTCAAGACTTTCTCTACTTCTCCCTTCACAGCTTTCATAGCCTCTGGATGCTTCATGAGATACAAGAGGAGCCAAAAGGCAGTAGGACCTGTATTGCCTTGGGATGCCCACAGCATCATAAACTTGAAGCGGTCCCGCATGTAGTCAGGGACACCAATTCCTGCCAAAAACTGGTCTTGTTCACTTATCCACCTGCTAACATTGTCCTTCTGACAGCCCTTACTCACAGACAGAGTGTCCCAGAAGAACCTCTTAAGCCTCTCGGCTTCCGCTTTGTCCTTGGGAAGCAACATGCCATAGGCCAGGCGGGGGAAGAGGCGGTCGTACTTCCGAAACTCAGTGAACAGCTGGTTGGAGTGGATGAGGTCTTGCTCATGAGCTTTCTCCTTGTTGTCCGTCGTTTGGTATGACTCGGTGCCGTAAAGAGCCAGGTACCCAGCTCTGAAGACGATGTTGTAGCAGTAGTGGAAGAGGCCGGCCTCTTGCCATGGTCGCTTCTCCTCTCCTGAGCTCAGCTTGAAAAGCATCAGCTTCTGGAAGTTATCCATGGTTGCTTGTGTCAGGAGACTGAGTCCATCTCCCATCAGATGCTTCATGCTAAAAGCATGTATTGTGCTACTTACAGCCTTTTCGGTCTTGTAGCCAAAAACCCGGAGGACCAATTTAGCTGCAAAGGTCACAAAGTCTAGTTTCGACCGTGATTCTTTCACAATGGCTCCAAAGCAGAAGGGGTCCAATACAAAGGTAAAGTAATAGCCTCCGATCAGCACTGTGAAAATATCTCCATGTTTTCTCTGCATCTTACTTAGAAACCCTGAACTGTCCTTTCTGAAATCCAGTGCGTAACCCAGCCAGGGAATGATGCCTTTGTCCAGAGGTGGCTCATTGGGTCTTCGTCTCCGAAAGGCTCCCAGGAGGTAGAGCCCCCCAAGCAGCAATACCATTAAGGTGCAGAGAAAAGCTGCCCAGAACGCCATTGGAGCCCTTCTCCTGGTCAGGGGTATGGCCCAGAGTGAGGAGAGTGCTTTTTATTCCCATTCAGCAGCTGATACGCAGAGGCAGAGCTGAAAGCATCTGCCCTGATTGGTAGCGATTATTTGTTTTTCCTATTTGGAGTGAGGTCATCTCTTTTCTTGGCTGACACACAGAGATTTTTAAGGTGAAAGGTACGTTCGAGTTTACTGCAGTCAATGGACTGCTGCATAAAGTGGATGGGTGTCAGCATGGGCTCTGCAGCAGCATTAGCCAAGCTCCTTTTCTGGGCTGCACTGAGTTTTTTAAAAGGGGTCTTTGGAGAATTCTACTCAGCAAATTCTGTTTTTAACATTAGGCTACAGACATGCGATGCAGGCTGGAAAAAAAAGAGAGGAGGAGCAGATGTTTGAAGCGCTGCTGGAAGTAAATACAGGACCGAGGGGATGGGCAGAGCTGAGCTACTTTAGTCTCAAACGCTAAAAGAAGGAAAGGGCTCCGACGGCTCTACTCACTTTGCCTTCTGCTCCTCGCTGCCTCCTGCTGGGGTGAGTGGACGCCAGGGACCCCGACCTTTTTGCCCAGTGCAGGGCGAGGCATCCAGCTGCTGGCACGTGGACCTTGCAGAAGCCTCATGTGGTATACAGAGGCATTACATGGTGAGAGAGTTAGGGGAAAGGATTTAAGGAGATGACCATCCACAGGGCAAGCTGCTTTGGCTCGCTCCCTGCCATCCCACCCTCGTTCCTCCCCAGTTCATTCCTCATTTTCTCTACCTTCACCTCTTCCCCTAAGTGTCCCACCATAAGTTTCATTGGCCCTCCCTGGGTAGGTCAGGAGATGAAGATCTCTCTCCATATCAGATTTGTTTCCCAGCGGTTCTTCCCTTCCACATTTCCTTCCACTGACCTGACCCATGGAGTGAAGACCACGTTGTAGCATCAGCTAAATGGTCTGAACTCTGGTGCTGAGATGATCAAACTATTTTCAAATCAAGGATCCATCCCTTGGATAAACAAAGTGTCCTGCTTAGTGCACTTCTATGCGGCATACACAGTTCACTGACCCCCAATGGGTCAGATCCACTTAAAAGCGCCTATTCCTCCTGTAGTTTCTCCTGGTAAGCAAAGGTGTGAGCCTGGCTGGATGCATCCCCTTGACACACAGCAAAAGCCAGTAAGTATTTAATCATGTGTTGTTGATGCTCAACATTTCTATCTGAGCAGCGTATCTGCTGCAAGAGCGGCTTGTCTCTGAGAGCTGGATGTCAAAAGTGCTCTTCCTACAGAAAGCCTGAGGGATCTTCCGTAAGTACAACCTGAATCGTTTCTTCACAAAAGCATAGAGCATGGGGTTGAGGCAGCAGTGGATGATGGACAAGCTCTCCGTGATCTGCATGGCATAGTCCAATTGCCTACTCTTCTCACAGCTCTGGATCAGCCCAACATATTGCAGGGAGTGAAGGATGAGGACAATGTTGTAAGGGAACCACAGGACAAAGAATACAGCCACCAGAGCAAAGATGAAGCAGAGTGCTCTCCTTGAGCCAGGCACCCGAGACGTGGTGAGGACACACACACTGCGGGAATAGCAGAACACCATGAAGAGGAAAGGCAAAAGGAAACCCACGATGTTTTGAGTGACCTGAAAGACAACTTTCCAAAATAAGTGTTTCTGGCCGTAATCATGAGTGCACATGATGGTTTTGTTGTGCATTTCCTTCGTGCTGCTGAAGAGGGCGTCAGGAATGGAGAGGAGTATGGAGAGGACCCATGCCACCAACAAGATGAGGAAGGACTTCTTCCGTATCATGGAGCTGAGAGGAGAACAAGCATGAACTATCTGCAGATACATGTCCAGACTCATGCAGCTCACAAAAAAGATACCACTGTAGAAATTCATGATGTACATGGCATTTAAGACTGGGCACAAAGGATCCCAGGTCACCCACTGTGAAATGAACAGGGCCCAGAAAGGAAGGGTAAGCAGCAAGAGGAAATCTGAAACCACCAGGTTCAGCAGATATATCTCGGTCATCTTCTTCTTACTGACATACATGAGGGCAGTGAATAGAAGAACGTTCCCAGTGAACCCAACCAGGAAAATCACGGTGTAAAAAGCTGGCAGGAACACCTTGCTAAAGGAGACCACCTCTTCTTTACTGCAAAGGCCATAGAGCATGTAATCCTCCTCATCCAGGTACTCGTACAGGTAGTTGCTTGAATTGGCAGTGTAATCTCGGCCATCCAGCAAGGCTGCAGCTGTTGTTGCCAGCTTGGAAGTTGCGTATGGCAAGTGGCTGCCTAGAAGCAAAAGACAAGAGAATGGGATCACCAGGGCATTAAAAAAATGTCACTGCAATTACAGGAGAAGAACATGTAGAGTGTTTTCTTCTGTTCATAGGTTTAAATCCATGCCATATGTCCTGCACTCTTTGGCTGCTGCCTACAGCATGGAGCCAGACATCTACAAACATTTAAAATAATTTTTTAGGTTTTCCATGCATGACAAGCATGGCCTCCTCTGAGCTGATTCACCACTTCCCTCTGACACCACTGCAAACTTTTGAGGAAGTTTCCACCCTAAATGATGTAAAGACCAGCACCACACCCAGCTGTGTACTGCTCTGCGTTCACCAGGACTGCTAGAAAAAGTGGCATAGAATTACAGAATCCTTCAGGTTGGCAAAGACCACTAAGATCCCCAAGTCCAGCCCCAACCTTTCCCCACCATGCCCACTGACAGTGCCCCTCAGTGACATGTCTACCCTTTTCCTGAACACCTCCAGGGACTGGGATTCTACCACTGCTCTGGGCAGCCTGTGCTGGTGCATTACCAATCTTTCTGAGAAGAAATTGTTCCTACTATCCAACCTGACATCCCCCTTTTCAGCAAAGCAGAACATGCCACCAGCACCTTTATCTTGGTAGCACTGCTCTCAGAAGCAAAATACCAAAAAGTAACAGCTCTTGGTGCAACACTGTCCCCTCTTTGTGCCAATTCTAGGAATCAAAGCATGGGACAAAACGTGGGTTGAAGTCCTTACAAAAGGCAGTGCACTAGAGTTGCTCTTCCTTTACCCCAGAACTGCAGAATGGTTCCAACAGCTGCAGTCCAGACTTCAGGAAACGGTTGATAATTGAGAGAACTTCCTAATTTCAGAGTCTGATTGTAAGCACACTCCAACCATGAGAGCATCACGAGAAGTCATCTTCCTGAAATCACCCGAACGGGGGCAATGTCTGTCACTGAAGAGATGAAATCTCCCGCAGTGGGAGATGAAATCTGCCTGAGCCACCTCCCATTGGTACCATGAAGGTGAGAGTGGGTTTTACAGATCAAGACTAATCTCCAGCTATTTTTCCTAAGATTGAACCACTGAGTGAAGAGAAAATGAAGCTGCTGGCCCCAGGGCAGGATGTGCTAATGCAAACACTACTCATGACCAAGATTCCCAAAGGCAGCCAGGGCCAGAACCAGGACTTCCCCCTGGAAAGGGCTGAAGCAGAAGCCCCTGCACCTCAGAGCACCCAAGGCTCGGAGCAGGGTGCTGAGAGTCCCTGTGGCGGAGATCTGCGAGTGGTGAAGCTGCAGACATACCTGTTGTGATCCCATGTCTGTGATCACCTAAAGTATCCATCCCAGGCAATTGGAGCTGTCTGAAAAGGAAAGAAAGTTTGGTTGGGGCAGGGCTCTGATGTTTTCCTGCTGTCTCACTGCTCCTTTGCGAGCACCATGTGGCACCAGATGGCAGTAGTAAAGGATGCACAGCACAACAGCATCGAAGAAAAATTTCTGGGAATGAGTTTTTTTTCTTTTCTGCTTCATGTTTTGGAGGAAACTCATCTGCAGCTGAACGCACTTGGGACTACGCGTCCATGGGAGAAGTAAAAGCTTTCCACCCACTCTGACATACAGTGACACTCCCAGACAGCTCCAGCACCGCCTGCACCCACAGTGGGGCAGCAACCCCACAACCCTCACTTCTGGGGCTCTTTCAGTCCTCTGAGACACTTCTTCTCCCCCGGCTGTGTCGTTCCTCCTCCATACAGCCCTGGCACTGACATTCACACCATAACCCATGTTGCAGAGCTAAGAATCAATTAATCCCCGCAACAAATACATGGGCTGAGCTCTGAAATTAATCCCAGCTCGAAGGAACCTCTCCAGGTTTTTCATTATCTACAAGTGGAGAAGAGAAAATGCACTTACAAGAGCCGCTGCTCCACGGCGGGCAGTTCCCATTATGCCTGAAGCTTGACTCAGGCTTCTAGGAACAAACCTCTCGGTGCAAGAGGGAACTTGACCTCAGCCCCGCCTCTATTATGCCCTTCTTGGAGAGTGTGGGTGACACAGCACTGCAGTGCTGACACTACCCCTGAAAAAAGCTGGGATAGGATTTGTAAGGAGGTGAGACAGATCGGGCTTACCCAGCCTAACTGCTTGCTTAGAACTAACCGGCCTCTTTTCACTGTCTTCCCTCCGTTTTGCCATGTGTGTTTGTCCCCATCCATCCATGATCCTTTCCTTCCTCACCCCTCTCCTCCTTGCCTCTCATTTCTTTTTCCTTGTTGGCCTTGGGTTTGCTATGTCACAACCCCAGATGTGGCAGCACGCTCTTTCCAATTCATTTATTTTTTTGTAAAAGCTTTAATTGCTGGGAACATCCACCATAGTCCAAGACCTACCCAGTTCAGTCACTAAACATCCCATATTGCCGTGTCTGCATGTCCCCTAAATAGCTCCACGGATAGGGACTGTGTGGAACAAAACAGCACAGCTTTTGGGGAGTAAAATCTCAAGAACGGAGATATGAGGTGGGTGTCTTGGAGAAACTCAAGGTCAGAGGATGGGGCTGTGAGCACCTGATGGAGCTGAGCATGTCTGTGTTCACTGCAGGGGACAGGACCTAAAGGCCATTAAGGGTTCCTTCCAACTCAACTGATTCTGTAATTCTGACACTATTCCATATCACTGTTCTTAAGGAAACAACGGGAGAGTAGCAGAGACCTCAGAACGGGCTGAAACCTCCAATAAGTGAATAAATAAAGTCCTTACAACAGGGAACCTCCATGGTTCGGGTCCTGCTCAGCACCTCTGCAGGTGACAGGGACACCAGTAGTGCCACCACTGCTGATAACATGGGCCCAAATCGACCCCAAAGCACAGTGGGATGGAAATGGCTTCTCACAGAGGCACCAATCAACAGGAAACCCAGTGTTACCAGCTGGAGAATGTCAGGAAACCATACTGCAGCAAGATGTCTGTATGGTAACAGTTGAATCACAGCCTGAACCAATGATGGATCAGCTGAGGTGAGCACTGAGTCAGCCACGGGAGCACAGGTGAAGGCAATGCACCTGTGTGACCAGAAGGGGTGGAGCCTGGCTCCACCTCTCCCAGACCCCATTTAAGGGCCGATCGCCTCTGGGGAAGGATCTCTCTCTGGTTGTTGCTCTTTTGGAGCTTCTTGTTGTGAGCCTAGGACACAGGTGAGCATTTCTCTTATTTCAACTGTCTCTTTTCCATCTCAATAATCTTTTTGATTACACCATCTATAAAGTATCTTGGCTAACAATACCATTTGGTATTATTCATTTTGTTAACTTCATTCCTTATGATGTCAAATGTCACTGCTTAGGCACTGGGGCTGCCACCAGCCTGGCCCCCGTGATATCCCTGCACTTGCTCTGGTACTCTGAGACACATTTTGTTGTTTACTTCCTTGCCCCCTACTCCAAAATTTCTTCTGAATGGAAAACATGGATGTTACTGACTTAAAACACATTTCAGGGAAAGCTTATGAGTCTCTCACAGCACATTCCAGCTCCCCCTAGCTCTGTCCTAGCACCAAACCTGTGTTTCCCTGTAATGCTTGTGCCCCATGGAGGACCAAAACCTGCTTGTCTCTACCACCTATGTAAGACTCAGGTTACCAAAGGAAACTAAGCCAGCCATTTACCCGGTCAATTACTGCAATTAGCTGCTGCAGCTGTAGTAATGCTTGTAGGCCTGTACAAGCCCTTGAGCATGTCAGGGCAGTGTACACATTAGCAGGGAGCAAAAAGCAGAGGGTCTGATGGGGCTGCTCCAGGTGACAGGAGCTTTGTTAGCCCAGTGATGAAAGCCAAGTGAGTTTTGATTTATAATTGAATTTCTACCCTAGAGCACAGAGCTCAGAGCTGTAGGGAATTAAATGTGTCTGTAACAGCCATGGCCAAGAGCAGCCCTTGCTGTCATTTATTACCAGATTTTAACTCAATTTGAGAGCTGGTAATTGCAGATTTCTTTTTTTAATTTTTTTTCCCTTTTATACTCTGCAGAGCCTTAATGGCTCTGGCAATTAATGTAACCAGATTATCGGTAATGGAAAGTGCATTAAGGAACATTCAGTAGCACGAAGGAAGCAGCAGAGCTGCTTGCTTCCCTGTTGGCTATAAAAACTGGGCTCTGCTCTTCCTGGTGCCCTAGCTTGCAAGAATAGGGTGTGGTGTTCAGCTTTTCTTTGCTGTTTTGCTCTGACAAGTTGCCTCCAAATTCAGGGGAAGGTTTTAGACACCTCCAGAATCTGAGGAGATTTTTGCTCAAGCTCCTGGATACTGCTTCCATAATCAGGAACAGTTTCTGTGCTGTCCTTAGGCTTTAAAATCCCTGGCCCAATGTAAGGAGGAGGCAGACTGAGCTGAAATTTGGAAAATAAACCAAAATAGAAGGTTAAGAAAGGCAATTCACTGCCTGGTGGAGGAAAATCAGATGGAGGGAAAGTAGGGCCTTGCTTTCCACTGGAGGACTTCAGTTTTATGTGGAATGTGGGTTTATATCAATATAAGATGTTTTTGAAGGAAAAAGCCAACAAGCTGTTGGAAACACCATGTTCTATTTTGCTTCCTGAAAACAGAAGCTTAAAAAAACCTGCTCTTGGGGATGCAACAATTTGCTGAGTTCAGCCTCAAATCCCTATGGTTTTACAAATCCTGTTTGTTCTTAGTGGTGGAGGAAATATTAAGGACAAATAATAATAAGGACGATCTGTAGCCAAGCACAGGCACTGCCTTCAGTCCCTGCTCAAGTCCTGGGGCAGGCAGGGTAATGACAGCACTGGTGGCATCAGCTTCCCTGCCTCTCATCTGAGGCCTCTCTGTGGTCATACACAGCTGCTCCTGACCCTGAGGCCATGCCCCTTTCTTTTGGAGGGGGTTGTATATGTTCAGTATGGGTTCTATCAGCCGCTGAGGACAACGCCGCGCTCTCCCACCACCACTACCCAGGCCGGGGTGCGGGAGGAGGGGGGGAGGTGGGACTCCCGCTTAGTGACGTCACGCCCTTCCCCCCCCAGTCCATATAAGGACATCTCCTCCCCCGGTGAGGAGGTGAATGCTCCGGATTGGCTGTCGGCGGGCGCGCGGGGCTCTGGGAGCTGTAGTTTTCAGGCGGGGCGAGGCTGCCAGCCAATCAGAGCGGGTGGGCGGAGCCTGGTGCCGCAGACGCCGGCCGGTGTCGGGGAGCGAGTGCGGAGCGGCGACTTCAGCGCGGGCGGAGCGGTGGGAGCGGGGCGCGGGGGCTGCGCGGCTGTTTCCGGGCTGATCTCTTTCCTATCTTCTTTCTGGTTTGGTTTCTTCGCGTCCGAGCGGTTCTCACGGGGCGGCCTTGAAGGCCTCGGCGTGTCCCGGGTGTAGGGCAAGGTCAGCGCGGGCCGGGGCGCGGGGTGCTCCCGCTGCCTCGGTTCCTGCTCCCCGCGGGAGGAGGGTAAAAGCTCACGGGGGACTCCTTGTCTCTGCAGGCACCATGTCGTCCGGCCACGACCCTGTTTACCCTGAGTATGAGACTGAAGCCAGCCAGACGTCGAAGCTGCTGCGGAAGTTTAAGGAGACGCCGTTCGTACCGATTGGTGAGCTTGAGTGTGGATGTGCTTACATAGGCTCTCTCCGCATGGGAAATCGATATGGCAAACACAGTCACGCAGCGGCAATGGGTAATCGCTTTGAAACGATTTCCTCTCTGAAATGACTTCCTCGTGCGGGATTCTGTGCGGTAACAGCCTGGGATGGTATGTGCTGCTGCGTAGAGAGAGAAATTGATGGGGTCACTCTTAAATAGCAACCCCAGAACCTGCAGGAAAAATAAAAACCAGCCCAAAAACTTAGGTGAATTTCAAAGAAAAAGGACTCAGGTGATCCTGTAATGTGGCCAGGAGTGTGCCTGGCAGCTGTTGTAAAGCAGTTACTGGCAGCCATGGGATTGCTGCAGTGACTCTGAAGCTAACCAAACAGCAAACAGGTATCTGGGATTCATCCCACCCGCTGAAGGTTGGATCTTTCTCCTTTGCTTTCCCGTGGTTGGGAACCGCCTCTAACAGGAGTCGGGCTGATTCCCAGCTGCCTTAAATGGACGGTGTGCGGTCAGTTGGGGTGAGCTGTTCCACAACAGCTGATTGCTGCTTTGGTTTCTGTGGTCGCAGGACTTTGCTCTGTGGTTCACTGGAGCACTGCGTGGGCTGGGTTCCCCCAGGGCAGATATCTCACCCTGCTTCAGAGCTGGCTTGCAGGCACTAGAGTTCTTAATTTGTGTTTAATGAAGCCATTCTGTAAATCATGCACGGAGAAAGGCTGTTAAGTTCTCAGGTGGAACTGGTAATATTCTTGTTCAGGTAGCCAAGCTTTCTGGGCTTTTGGCAGTAAAACATACACAACCCTTCAAACTTGGCAGCCTTCCTTGAGCCGTGTAAATAATCATCCTAAATGTGGATTGAAGTGGCAGGGATTGGGAACTATTGTGCACTGCTCTTCTGCAAGAGCTTTTCTGTATACCAGCAGGAAAAGGCACAGCCTGGGCTGTTTGCTTTGTAACCCTGTGAAGAGACCTTGCTGAACCTCTGTCCTGTAAGTGTGGAACAGGGAAGTTATGACTTGTGTCCCAGGCCAAGTGTGACAACACCCAAAATAACATCCTTGGTGGGCAGGTGATGTGTTAGGACACGTCCATGCACCAGCAGCTCTGGGTGTCCCAGCCAAAGCTGAGCGCTTTGCTTGAGTGTGAGCTTCCTTCCAAGAAAGCAAGCAGCACTTTTGCTTCCTGACAATTACCGAAGCAATTCTGACACCTTGAGAATGATCCCTGAGTTTCTGCTGCTGTGTTTTAACACCTCTGGAAATTGTGGCTGTGCTCCCTGCTGACTTGTGATTTAAATGAGGTGGAAAGCAGTGGGAAGGCCAGAGAGCCGTTAGCCAAAAAGATGCTTATTCTCAGGACTTCTGGAGGCAGAGCAAAGTCACCGAGATGCAGGAGGTGGTCCTTACACAGATGTTTCTGTCCTTTGCAGGGATGGCTGGCTTTGCCATGGTGGTGGGCTACGGGCTGTACAAACTGAAGCACCGGGGGAACATGAAAATGTCACTTCACCTCATTCACATGCGCGTGGCAGCACAGGGCTTCGTTGTGGGGGCAATAACGTGCGGTACGTACTGAGCAGGGAGTTGTTCCTGATGTGTGCACCGTGGGTTGTGGAGACCTTCTTGCACCCCTTTTCCTGCTGGTGGATGTTGTAGTACATGCGTTGAGTATTGAACTCCGCTAGCTTTGAGAGTCCAGCTGGTAACTACTTTTACATGTGAGAAGCTTCTGGGGATATTGAAATGAGAGGCAAAGAAAAGAAAAACACCTGCTGGTAATGTTTTCCCCTGTAAATATGTTGTCATTTCTGAACTTAATGCACTGGAAAGTCAGCTTGCATAGACAGTGATGTTATTTTCAGGACTAGAATTGTCCCTGAACATACTGAGGGATTTGTACACTATTTAAGTATTTCAGCTGTTCATATGCACTGAATGTGTGTCCCATGAAATGCTGCTTGCCTGCACTGCATTCCCAGTAAAGTGCAAGAGCAAAGTTCGACTTTGGCTGCAAAACAGGCTACAGCTGGCTGAGATCTGCATACAACCACACAAGGAAAATATCTGTATATAAAAAAAGCCTGCAGTGTTCATCATGGCTAATTAAAACAAACAAAAAACAACCAAACAAAACACAGATGATAGAAGAGGAAGGGAAATGCTATTTATATTGCTCCGGATCTGTGTCCAGCTTTCTTTTTCTCATACTGTTTCTTTTCTGTCACGTAGGTGTGCTGTATTCCATGTTTCGGGAGTATGTGGTAAAGCCCAAGGAGTAATAGAAGGATGACCTAAATCTGTCCCGGTGGTGGCCTGTGTACTGCACCTATAAACCTCATATCGAGGGGTTCTTGAGGAAAAAAAATATATTGTTTTAGAGAATTGCCCTTTATTTTTGTATATGGTACATTGTTCTGAGGCTGGCAGCCTAACTGATGGCATACTAGGTGTATGTGAATGGCAGTTGTCTGGTTGTCTTTGATTGGCACTGCCATACCCTGCTTTTTAGGACACCCATTTTTGTCCCTTTGGCTGTTTTACTCAGCCCTACCGTTGGTGACTTCTCTTGCCACTGTTGCCCAAAATGATGAATCTGAGCTAACTTTGCTAGGCCTCAGCCAGGGTGTAGAGCCTGTGTCTGTAAGACAGCATTGTGTTTTCATGTCACCTCTGCCCCGTGTATTTGCCAGCCTCTAGCTTTGTAATTTAGAAGCTTCTAGTAGCACTGACTTCTGAAATAGAGAGATCTGTAAACATCTCTTTTATTTTTTTATTTAAGCCGTGAGGTATTCAGTGTGTTTCAGCTATTTAAATGTTATATTTATTCATTGTTAATGAAGACACAGTCTCCCTGTTTTTACCATAGGCTTTCAGAGCTTTGGACTACTGTATTTTTGTAACTTTATTTAGTGTTCTTCTGGGTAATATTTAAATGTAACATTTAAAATATGTCTGTTTTTGCCACTTTGAAGTGGGATCTAGCTCTGATTTACGCAGTAACCTTTCCCCATAGGAATTTTGAAGTGTTTGCATCGGGAAAAACCCCTTTGATGAGGTGTAAAACCTTTGTCAACTGCCAGTGTGCTTTTTACGCAGGAACCCCTTGTATCTCTTCACAGCAGTCACGAAAAATAAATGCATCGATGAAGTGAGCTGGTATAAAATGGAAAAAGCAGAAAAAAAAGCTAACAACCCTGACTTTCTGTGACTAGCCTACATTCCATCGTGCCAAGATGATGTTTAAAACAAAGCAAGGTGTGCCCTCCCCCCGTGTGATTTGTCGTGGGGAGCAGTGTGTGATGCAACGTGAATAAACAGCTGAGAGCACTGCAGCGTTTGTGTAAGGATTTCCTGCGGGGTTGCACCGGGGAGGGGTGCGCTCAGAGCTGGAAAGCGTTCCCCCAGCTGCCCCAGAGCCGCTCCTTTCCCGTGAAGGGCAGGTGGAGACTGCTCCGCTGCGTTTAGCCGTACGCAGCCCTCTTTTTTTTTTTCTTTCTCCCAGAAGGGAGAAACGCCCGCTTCCCCACCAGCTCAGGGCGCTAAGATGGCGGCCGCGCTGTGGAGAGCGGCGCTTCGCTCGGCGCGCATGCGCGGCCCCGCTCCTTCCTCCGCCGCCTTGTTGCTATGGGAACGGCGTGGGCCGGAGCCGGCCACGGCCGCGGGCCTCAACGCGGGCTCTGAGCGCTCCCCCGCCGGCCTCGGGGTGAAGGCGGAATTCATCCCCAGCGATGCTTGGTGCTGGATGAAGTTCCTCACGGGCAGGCACGCTGATGCACTTTGCACTTCATCGGGCTGCTCGCTGCCTCGGGGTGAGATAGGCCCTGTGCTAATCGCTCTCTGCTGGGCGTGCCACTGGGAGCTGTAGCGATTGGGTTTGTCGGACCAAAGGTGTGCTCGATTTTAAACAGGAGAGAGGGCTGGGACACACCGGGAAGCAGATCACCTTAGCCACAGTGAGAGAGGGGTGTAGGCATTTAATAGCAATAGCATTGTTTTAGTGTTACCACCCAGGGGTTGGAAACTGGAGGGGAGGTTGTAAGCCACATTCTTGGTGCCCAAAGGGAGCGTGAGGATAAACAGGGATCTCTGTTTCACCATCAGTCCCAGCATGGGGGATCAGCACCTTCCTTTAAAGCCTGGGGACGGACCTGAGTGGCAACCTGCCTGCATTCCTTTCAGCCTCCATAATGTGATTGCTCTGCTGGCTTCGATTCAGCCCCAGCTTGCTCTTCCCTAAAAACTTTTGTTTTAAACACTCTAAAACACTTCTTTTTTTTTTAATATTGAAAAAGACCTGAAGATTTTTTTTCTGTTTGAAAGGCATTTGTGGTGAAAGATCATTAAAGTGAGGCTGAAGAGCACAGTGATTTAGAGGTGGAGGTGGTGACAAGGAGGCTTTCAGAGGTCAGTATGGAAAAACTACAAAGCAGCTGTTAGAAGAGGATGTTTTGAATGTGATGGTGATCTATGCTCTCTGTTGCTCTTTATTTTCTCCTTTTGTTGCTTGTAGTTAAGCAATGGAGTCAGACATAAATGGGAACGAACACTTTAAAAGCCAGTTTAAAGCTCTTCAGGTACAACAGCAAAGAAGACTGCAGAGTCTAATGGAGAGGAAGAAGGAAAAGCAGAACAGTCGGAAGGGTAACAATGGAAAGGAGGCTTTCAATGTCCCCAGTGATCTAAACTTGTTTGAAACTGAACAGCCTGTAACTGAAGATGACAACAAAAGGTAAAAGTGTAGCAGCACTGCTCCTTCAGGAGGTCAACAAAAGTATGTTTAGCATATGATCTTATGAAAGTCACAGTAAAAGAGCACTTTGTCTTCATGTGTTACATTTTCATTATCCTAAGAAGACTCTCACTGTGACTGACATGTGTTGCACTGTGATGTGCTCTTTCACAAGTAAAGAACTGCAGGACAGAGGGGTTAAGGTACCAGGTAGGTACTACCTGACCATCTCCAGTCACTCAGGGTGACTGTGAATGGCTGGTTAGTTCCTGCCTAGCCTTGTAAACAAGTTCCCTACATGCATCGTTTCCAGAGTCTGATATGTGCAAAACATCATGCAGCTAACAGGTATAATCCCAAGGCCTGAGGCCCAGAGAAGTGTTCCCCCACATATCTTTCCCATATGACATGATTTAGTGGATCAAAAGACAGCCATAGGAGATGAAGTATATGTGTAGGAGAGTATCATAGATAAGGTTGCCTCATGGGTAAGATACTTGACAGGGATATACAAGGTAGGATTTAAATCATAGGTCAGAGGTTTGGGTCTTATCTCACTCACTGAGGGAGTATCTGGATTATCAGGATACTAGACATTCTACTGTGGATCTTCCTTTATCTTGCTTTTGGAGCTGAGTGCACAATTCAGTTTTCTGGGCCAGATTTGAAACCCCAGCTCAAATAATTCATCTTCTTCCTAGGAGGTAGTCAGTGTCTCCTGACACAATTTATTTGTATTTTAGCAAACTAGGACGGGTTTGGAGTTGGACAGATCCCGAAGGTGTCTACTGTTACTAAAGTGTTAGCTATTGTGTGATTTTCTCCCTATTAAGTGGTGAAGACAGCTTAAAAAATTCCTGCTTCTACTCGCCACTTGCAGCTATACTGATGCAGCTGTTTTCAGGGCTGTGCTGGAAACTGAACTCACTTTCTGAGACAAGGGGATTTTTACCTCAAGTCATTTCAGTGATCCGGATTATAGCCTTAGCACCACGAACTCTTTTATTGCTGCTATGATAGAGAAGTGGGCTGTGGTACATGGGCGGGTAGAAGGAACTGCCAGCTCTACCAAACCAGCAGATCACAGGTGGAAAACCACACAGTGAGGTACGTACCTTTGAGACAGTTTTCCCTCCCAGAATCTATAGTGGGGAAAGGCAACTCTAGGAAGTCTTATCAGGCCACTAACCAAGCTTTATTGGGCCCTAAATGCTGATCTTCCCTCTGTGTTACCCTGGGTTGTCTGTTTTCTAAGATTGCTTCACACTCAATTACATATGCTGTGGCAGAACCTGGGAATGAACCAGTGAGCTTTTCAGGCACATCTGGGAATGTGGTTGATGTTCATGCTGCAAAAGAAACCTGTGTGGAAGCAGGGAGCTGAGCTTTCAGAAGGAAACTGGAGCTCTCTCTCTTGCTTTCTGTGCAGAGATGGAAATCTTCACGCATAGGTCCCTCTCCATGGCTGCCTGATTTGCCAATGTAAGCTTCTGATCTGACCTCTTACCAGTTGTCCCCTTCAACATTTTTTGTGTTAGTATGTAAAGACTACTGTGGAGATTTGATTTATTCTTTTTGGCAGAGGGAAACTGATTCCCACATTTCAGCTGTGAATTTTATTGGGTATAAGGGATCTCAGGAGTTGCTGTGGCATACTGGTGGAGTGAGGTGCAGAGCACAGGAGGGTCCCAGCAATTCTGGAAATGCATCTCTGCCATTTACAGCTCAGTAATTTAGACCTGAGGAATTTAAGAGCTATTACCTAGCTCTTTCTTGCCATAGCATTGACCACCAGAAGTCCTCATTTGGCACACCAAGTGTAGCAGACTACAGATTTATCTGGATTGTCCTTTGTTCACGTATGTCTACATTTGGCAGAAGAGTAGTTATCAAATCCAGGCAGGATTTGCTTCGGGAAAGGATTCAGCATTGTATACAGATATTCTATTGCTGTATTCCCATGACAACACATCAGAAAGTTGTTCCCAAGTAACAGGACTCCATCCATATGGTCTGCAGTGGCAGTGATTTCTGTATGTCCATATAGTTTACAGCAGCACTTCCTCCTCTCAGTTGTCTGAGAGCCTTGGGAGTTCATTTTTCCTTCCTTCTGTTCCTCCTTCCAATTTTTGTTCAGGCATGTCTCTAGCTGACATTTCTGTCTGTTTTTCTGCAACTTTGTCTGTTTAGTGCCTTTAAGATTAAGTAGTTTTCCACATCACATGGAGAATCTGAAACAGAGTTGGGAAAGACACCTGAATGTCTGTTGTAGAGCCAGGGGGATTTTGTGAGCCATGTCTGTTTCCTTGAAATAAAGTAAACCAAGTTAGCTTTCTGCAGCTTGTTTCTTTTGACTGATTTTCCATAGCTGAACCACTTGGGTGGGAATCTCCTTTGTAACACATAGAGTCACTCAGTGGTGGGGTGGGAAGAAGTCTCTCCAAGGAGACTGCAGCTCTGTACAGATGGGATTCACAGCCATTTTGCTGCAAGTGCTGCTTGTTACAGTTCTGAAGTCAGCTCTGAGGAAGGGATCTCTGATCAGGTGTGCTGTGAGCTTAGAACCTTGTTTTCATGTTAATTTCATAATGGTTGACAATGTTTTTGTCCATGTGTCCCTCATGAAATCTGCACAGTTTTACTGCTAACCTCTGTGTGTAGTACGTGTGGGAATAACTTAGTTTTGTCTTTTCTCTGCTCAGATTGCTGCTTGTTTTCTTCTGCTTTGCAAACAACTACCTTTGATCTCCCTTTAATTTTTCAGCTTTGGAACAGAAGTGCATTGCTTAATTATGGATTGTGAATCATCATTTGTCTCTGTAGTTTATAACAGTGCTTTAAGGGGTCATTTATTCTGACATGCACATATGGAGCATGCCTTTAGGTGTCCGGTTTGAGCAAAAAACTTGCTAAAACTTTTGAGAGAAAAGAGGTGACTGTTGAGATAGCTGAGGTCTGGCTGAGGTTGTGCTTATAGCCACGTACTGAAATGACTGGCCTGCATCCAAACTCTGTGATCATCCAGGCTACCTACTTCATTCACCAGTTGCAGGCTGGAACAATCCATCTGTAGGCTAAAGGCGTGGGACTTTAGTTCCAGATTAAGTCACCAAATGTATAGATCCAAGGTCAGGTAATGAGAATCTAGGGCTTAATTCAACTGCTTGGTGAAGGTGCCTAGTGCTATCTGGGATGCCCTAGGGTATCAGTGATATCCACAGGGGAATGACAGGACACTAGAGACCTGTGTCCTTCAGCAGCAGCAGCAGCTGGGAGCTGGATGGGCAGCTCAGATGGCATCTGTGTGTGGAGAATTGAATTGCATCTCCTCACCAGACAGTGGGCTCAGATAACTTTGGGACATGTTGGATGGATGCCTGTGTTTCCACAGTCTGATTGAGCCCCCAAGGCCCTAACTTAGAGATTTTACATTTGGAGGAACCATCATGAAAGGACAGCAAAGAGATTAAAGTTATCCATTCTCTGGATGTCTGAGAGAAATGAAACCCATAAATGTTACTAAACGTACCAGAGAATTGGAGGAGCAAGGCTATTTCCTCCCATTCTGAGGGCTTTTTGATATTCTTTCTTCCTAAACGAATTCCAAAAAGTAACACTAAAAAATACAAACTGATGGTAGTCCATCCTGGTGGGGTTCCAAGAAAATCAGATGAGAACGCAGGAAATTGGTCTTTTCTGAATTGCTGTGAACCATTCATTTTGGAAGAAAGAATCTCAGTTGCAGCTTTTGTAGTTTGTGCTCTGTAGGTAAGCATAGAAAGTAAAGCCTGAATGTCACAGGTGCTGAATGGCAAGCCTACCTGGTTTCCTCTGAAGAACCAGATAGGTAAGTCTGAATGAGGTGAGTCTATTCAGCTGCCTCAGGAACCCTGGGAAAAATACACCTGCTCTGTGATGTTTTGCTCCTGAGAACACAAAGAAATACAGAATTTTTGAAAAAGGCATCAGCTAACTGAATAGATGAAATATCAGATGATCAGCTGGTGTTCAGGATGTTCTCCTTAACTCAGTAAACTCATTCCTGGTGAGCCCAACTCATTCAGCATACAGTTGTTTCATGATGTTATTTCTAGAAGCATTTATTTGAAACATGTTCTAGTGACGACTGCCATTATGACTTGGTTTTTTTTTGGTCAGATCGCTTGAGATTGAGATTGAACAACTCCAGGACCAGCTCCGAGAGGTCCGAGATGAGAACTGCAGACTCTACAAACTGGTAACAGAGAAAGATTTTGAAATAAAGCAACTGCAGAAAAAAATACAGGAGGATAGATTGGCTCTGTCAGGTAAACACAGTAGCTTTGTGTTCATGCTATGTTAGTTCCAGTGTTTCTTGCTGCTGATGGCAATAGAAGGAGGATAACAACATCACTGTGAGATAAATAAGCCTCCTGGAAGTAAAATATTTATGTGACATCTGTTTTACCTGCTCTGTGCTAAAAAGGGAGTATTTCAGGCATATTGTGGTTGCCTCCATTTCCACTCCTTTAATAAACTTCTGCTAGAAGGATCCAAATTAAGCTCTTTTATCTGAGAAAGGATTGTGAGGGCCTAAGCTGACACTTTGGCATTTGCAGTTACCTAACCATTGATGTTGCTCCCACCTGAGAGTCTCACTGGCAGTTCTTGCAGTGAACACACAGATTGGCATGCGTGCTTACAGGTCTGTGTCTCACTTGCATCTTACTTCTTACTCTCCTTCACTTTGATGAGCTGCAAAATTTGAGTACTACTGCTCCCCTCCTTAGGGCTACTTTAAGGACAAAAAGTTGTCTGATATTGCCAGACATGTCAGACCAAAGACACAAAGTACTGTTCTCAGTAATTATATGCCCCTTTAAAGAATCATAATGCTCTTTTGGGATACACAGGAATTTGTGCTCCTCACAGGTCTTGGACAAACTTGTGGCTATCAGCACAAAAAAATGATGACTCGGAAATTTTAGAAGCTTTTTTATTAATGTCAGAGAGCAGTGTTGAAGATTTCTCAGCTACATAGTGTTAGATTCCTTATTCAGGCTTCTTTTGTTTAAATGCCTGAATAAGACACATGCAGAATGCTGGCTCAACAAAAAGTCCAGCTTTTAAAGTTGTTCGGGTGGCCTTGGAAGATTGAATTGTGCAGTTTGAACCTCCTCCACTGGGTGCCACTCTTGTGCAGGACAGCTCTGATGGCCTGGCTGGTAGGGAGAGAAGCAGCAGTAAGCAAAACCAAATAATGCATATCTTACATCTTCATTCTTAGTAATTATCTGCAGCTTGAATTTAGGGTAGATGATATGCTGTTACTAGGTCAAGACAGGAGTCAGAAGTGCTGCTGCAGCTTCTTGGCTGACAGACTACCAACCTGTGGCAGTTTGCTCCATACCTCTGTCTTTCTTGTCTACTTTGTGATCAGAGACTCCCACGCTTTTTAGGAAAAGAAGAATCTTTAAGTACGTGTGCCATGTGTTTGAAGACATTGCATGGGAGTCTGAGCCTGTTTCTTGACTAGTTCAGTACTTACTGTGGTCCTTAGCAGCCATTATTTGCTATGAAAGCTAAGGAATAAATAGCTGCTACAGGAAACACATCAGATGTAGAAGCAAGAACAGTGGAAATGCTTTTAAAAGTAATGCACTTCTTATTTTCTTTACAAGGTTTTAAAATAATGACATGGGGTCACATTCTTTTCTCACCTGTATTCTGCATAGCTCCTGTGAGGTCCCCAGAGGTTTTATGGGACTCAGAGTTCACTTAAGAGTAGTCTGTTGTCTTTGCCTCTCACACCAGTTCTTGGATATAATCTTCACAGATGTTACCAGAAGAATCATTAAGAATACTGCAGAAGGATAAAAGAGTTATAAAGAATAAGAACAGCCCATTCATTGTACATATATCCCAGTCTTCATCTAGCCCTAACATAAGGTGTTATTGCAGGTTGATAGTCACAGCTGGCTAGAGGTGTTGTTGGGCACTATGTGTAATTATATCAATTTTGCACTTGTATGAGAGATTTCTTTCACCTGTGTGATATTAGCAAAAGCCAAGGACACACAAGGCATTCCAGGGATCTCTTTATCTGTGGCACTAATCAAATGCTCTCTGATGAGGAAGTGGGTGAAGTGTCTGTTTAAGGGATCACAGTAATGCAGTAAAGCTCCACGTATAATCACAAGGGACACATAAATAGACACAAAGAAATCTCCTGGAAGTCATTCAGGACCCAACTGCAATAATGTCCCCTGACCTTGAAGGGCAGATGTCTACCAAAGTTTGCACCTCTGGTTCAGCAACTCCGGAAATAAACAACTGGTGCAAAGTAGAGTGATGTCTTTTTCTGTAACGTGCCACAAATGCCACATTATGCCACCTGTTCATAACAGTCCTTCACAGTGATGAGCAGAAAACACCTCAACAATTTCCAAGTAGTAATAACTGCTACTGTGGTCTTTTTCGTGTCTGAAGTGTGAAATGTGGCTTTGCTTGCCACAGTGTGGTGCTTGCTAAAAGGAACAAGCAATCCAGCTGGAATCATTGTCACCTCTTTTCCCTCTCTTCCTCATTTAAGTGCCTGGCACAGCACTGAGCAATGGCTTAGACAACAACAGTGCACTGTGTGCTGGACAGAGAACAAAAGCATAATCTATTGTGACTCTTGCCTGTAAGAAATATCCTTTGCTTTTATGTGTACTTTCCAGGGACGTCTGGTTTAGCAGGGGATGTTGCAGCTACTAAAATAGTGGAACTGGCCAAAAAGAATCGTGAGATAATTGCCGAGACTCAGAGTGAAAAAGCCAAAGTGAAGCAACTGAATAACAAAGTCAAAGAGCTGGAGAGAGAAGTGAGATGTTTTTCTTGTTTTCTTTTCCTTCATGCTAGAACACAGAAGTCCAACTTTTGGGATTGAGGAGCTGTAGCAGCTGTGGGGTTGATTCATATTGCCATTTTGAATTTGCTCTTGCATCCGTGCTTGGAGTTCTCATCATTTTTGTCCATGCTAGGAGGGAGGGATGTATGCCCTCAGCTGTTTCCACCATTGCAGAAGGGAGGAGTTAGGAGTGGACATCAGTAAGTTACAATGAGTCAAAGATGTGTGAAATGCCAGTTAGGAATGTTCGCTTGTATTTTGAAGCACAAGTGGCATAAATACTGTCTGAACTGAGGAAGGAACAAACTATATCACTTAAGGTAGCAGATCTTCACTCAGGTAGGCGTATTTTTCTGGTTTGGTGTGACTTTTTTATATGGGCTGACCTTTCACAGGACTCAATTTTCTGAGACAAAATGAAAATTAGATGCCCTGATCTCAGTGTTTACTTTGTTCATTGGTTGCTACTGTTCTTCCTTACGCAACTTTGGTGAATTTTTGATCATTTTTGACATGGTCTACTGCACTCTGCCTCCTCAGAAAACATCATTTAAATGTATCAGTAACATTTATTTTGCTACCTGACAAATGCATTTTGACTCCATCTTCTGCAGTCACATCTTTTCATGAATCGTTCATCTGTTTGAATTGTACCTATCGTTTGAAAGATGGAGAAGTGTTGGATGAGATGTTTGAGAACTGCATAAATCAAGAGAGTTCTGGTCAGAAGGGTCTTGTGGAACAGTTGGCTGGCTGGCTAAGAAACATCTGGCGTAGCTGGAGACCTCCAAAGTCACACACATAAGGAATCAAACCATACATAATTTCAGAAAAAATTATCTTGGTTATAATCCTCTGCTGAGGAAGTGTGATGACCATTATTCAGACAGAAACTTAAAATATTCTCAGGTATTTACTCAAAAGAAAGGGACTGCAGACACTTTGGGAAACGAGGTCAAGAAACAGTAATTGATGGTCAAAGCAGAGGGAAGCTTCTCAGATATGAACCAATCTGCTCCTTGGACACTAGGACCATCAAAATCAAAGCCCAACGGAGCACTTTGTGGCTTCTGAGATAGGGATGAACTACAGTGTGGGAGTATCTATCAGAAATGTTGAGTGATGTGTAAGAAGAGCTATCACAGGTAGGAACCTGCAGAGATTCACATCGATTTAGTAATTTGAAGCTAAGCTGGTGATTTGCACTCATCTTTTCCAATGATTATAGAAAGAACCAGGACAACTAAAGTGCATTTCAGTTCTCTTCTTGTGGACAAAAAAGTACCATTTGAGGCACTGCTTGGCCTCTCAGATTTCCATACAGGGCTGTTAGATGTGACAGGACTGGCAGCTTGGGTATAATAGTTGTAGGATACCTCAAACAGGACTACAAACAGCTGTATGTGGGCAAAAACAGAGTCCTCAGTTCATGCATCTGCTGGACCTAATGCAGACCTGGCAGAAGAATAGACTTCCATTTTATTGACTAGATTCCATGAATTATAAATAGAGACATCCACACTAAGAGCAGCAAAAGCATTGATCAGTGAGTTGAATCTCATCCCATATGCCTGCTCCTAGGTGGCTTAAACTCAGTGAAATCCTAGAATCACCAAGGTTGGAAAAGACCTCCAATGTCATCCAATCCAACTGTCCACCTGTCACCAATAGTTCCCACTAAGCCATGCCCAAAATGAGTGATGGTGGTGGTACCTTACAAACACATCACTACTATACCAGTGGAAAACACTGTTATTTTATTGTTAGCTCTTTGCTTGCATGAGAACTGAAAAATATGGAAATCATAAGTGTTTTAAGATGTGTTCCCACAAACAAAATGCAGGGTGTGGTCATTGAGCAGCTGCTTAGCAGAGAGTGGTACTTATAAACAAAGACCACAAATGGATGCTTGCTGAGAACATGATTAGAATTTGACCTAGCAGCTGCCACCAGCCAAAAGAGTTTATGAACTGGATGGAAGGGTGGTCTAAACATGGATTTATTTGCAAAGAAAAACTCAGGTGGCCCTGAATTATACTCTTTCCAGGTACAACTTTAATGAAGTAGCTATTCCTCAGAGCCTTCTTTTATTCAGGCAAATAATCAAGATTTTCTTCCCACCTCAAATAACAAAATCTCAGCCCCTTAGAGCAACATTTCCCAAGCTTTTATGCTCCAAACTCTGTGCTCTGGTCCTGTAAGAAGTCTTTGCAGTCTCAACAGAACATGATTCCGGAGTGGTAGTTGGCAATGTGTCTGCCTTCTTATTCTTTGTGCAAGCAATAGCAGACATATGCTTTACACACTGAGGGATACTACTTCAGAGCTATACTAGCTAAAGAAAAGGAGTGTTGGCATCATTACTAAGTTGCAGATGTAGGGCATTAGGTGCTCATTTCTCCTTTTAAATTCCTCTGGTGAACAGAGGTATGTGCTTTTGGTGGAATATCCTCGTTTTATTGACTAGTGAGTAAACTGGCAACAACATCTGATCTGTACTGTTCTGGACATTCACTGGTATGTATAAATACATATTTTATGAACCTGTGATGATAAAATCCACCAGAAATCACTGAAGTTATTCCACAGTAAAATAATACAGGTTTCTTTGGGAAGCATTTCAGGACAAGAGTTTCCTACTGATTGTATTTAAAATACAAGGGAAAATAAGGGCTTTTTTTTCTAGTGTAAATATTCAGGATTGTTACAATTGCTGTTGGGTTTTTTTCTACTTAATCTTCCATTAAGTTGTGCTCTTCACTGTATCTGATCTATAATAGTGCATTTTTTTTTCCAGCTACAGACAGCTGTGGAAAAAATACATTCTCTTGGTGGCAATGATGCAGGAATCAAGCAATCATCTCTGAAGAAGACAGAAGAAAACTTGGTATGAATTGTACCTGTAGAGAGGAAATCAGATCAGAAGTAACAGCTGATAACAGTGTTTTCCTAGTGTGCATTCCTTACCTTATGACAGGGATGTACTCCCATTGCTAGTTTTGGGGGACAGCCAGATTGCTGTCCCCCAAAATATGCTGATGATTCTGTTTTCCCTTCCTCTGTACCCTAAAAAGTAGGAAATGCATTTTCATGGGTCTGGAAAAAAGATTCTGTTGGATCTATGTATCGTAATAACTTCAGTTTTTCACTGCAGATTCTGTTTTTACCAAACCCATCCTTTTCTTCAAAGGCTGAAAGTCCAGAGGTGAAAGCACTGCAAGAAAAGTTAACTACAGCCAACTTCAAAGTGCTGGAGTATCGTAACCAGCTGCAATCTGCCAAACAGGAACTGAAGATGACCCAAAAGGTACTGTTCCAGGATGCAGCCTGAGGCTGGGATCCTGGGTAAGATCTCTGTCATGAGAAATCAGAAGGTGGCTTCTTTTTCTTGGAGCTTTCTTTAGCCTCCATGACTGCAGTGAACTCTAAGAGACCATGGATATAGTGGTTGCCTTGGAAAGATTCTCACATGGGCTTGCACCAATTTCATACTCTGCCACCATAAGGTGGATGAATGTGGCCATTATTTCTGCCCTTATCATGGGCACAGATACTTGAAGGTTTCTAAGTTCCAGTCCACTAAAATTGGTTTTGGCTGACCTGAAGCATACATTCAGATCTATTCCTCTTTCTTGAAGCATTTAATTATGTATTTATTTTTATTGTAGGTTTCAGTCCCATGGGCTTTAATGAAATTAAAGATCATACTTGAACTAAAGCAGGTTGAAACAGCTTGGTGGAGTGACATCCAGAGTAACCTTTTCCTTTTTGATTCATGATGGATTTTAATGCATTACTCTGTGCTCTGCTTCCTTTAGTTTCATTACTTTGCGTAAGGGACCTGCAATGCAGATCAGAGTAGAGAATATGGTTCTAAAAATAGAATTGTGCTGACCTTTTTATAAATAATTTAAATGCTCATCATACTAACTTTAGCTCTCGTTAATGTGGCTCTTTCAGAACTGTGTGAGAGAGACTGGCTTAATGCCTGATTGCAGGGGTGTGTATTAAGACAACATCTCTACTCTGTTCCTGCTTAGTTCTAGTTATAGAGCATATATAAGATAATTAAATACTTTGAAAGCTGTTAGTAACGCTTAGTAAATCTTGGTGATGAATTTGAAATGCTCTTTGTACAGAGGTAGCACAGTTTGACACCTTTCTCCTGATGCCAGGGGGACAGGCAGATTCTTTTGGAGATCCTTGGTAGAATAAGGGGCACCTGCAAGTTAGTGGTTATAATTAGAGCTGCGTTATTGTATAAAAATCTTAGCAACCATCATAGCTTATTGTTACATAGATTTTTTAGTAAGTACTGTAGCTTATTATTTAGTATTTTTAGTCACGTGGATCTTCTGCAGATCAAATTCCTATTAGCCAGCATGTGATGTAATAACCATAGTCTAGACTCAGAATTCACCTACAGAAGCATGAACCCCTAGCTCAGACCTTAGAGAAAGAAGGCACTGGAGGTGGCAACCCCAACCATCAAAGGGGTCACAGGCTTTGCCATCCAGCAACAGTTCAGTTCTAAGTCCCATTTAGGACTTGCAGCTGCTTGATTTTGTAGTCAGTATCTCGTGCTTCCGTTCCCTAATGAGTGTCACCATATCTGGGTGACCCAACACCTGTGTATGAATAGTTCTTATCAGTATGCCAACAGCAGACTTGTCTGTTCTATGACAGGGGTCACCACATCCTGGTGGCAGTGCTGGTGGGCAGATGTTCTCATCACAGGGCAGAAAAGGAGGTGGAAGGTGTCTGATGCGTGAGCAGGCCACTTGCATATTGTGGCCATGTGATTAATGGAGCCTGTTATGCTAACTATATTAGCAGATGTCAGGAGTAGCAGGTACTGCTCACAGCACCCAACTAGATACCACAAGATAGTACTGTTTGGTACTGTACTAAAAAGACTAATACTCTAACACTGAAATACTAAAATATCTACCTTAACAAATAAAGCCATTCATGTTAGTCAGCCCCCTCCTAAGCAGCAGCAATCTGTATGTGATAATGATCTGAAAGAACGCCCATCAGGTAGACATCAGGTACAGGTGATAAAGGCTACAGCGTGTATATAGATGCAGTGTTCTGTGTGTACCTCTAGAGAGAGCAGCTTTTGCACCCCTCTCCCAACATGTATGTTTCAGCCTGGCCTTACTGCTAATGTTAATCCCCTCTTTGTAGCTCTTAGCAAATGAAGTTGGTGAAGATGTGAATATCCAAAGTCTCTTGACCAATTCTGGCAGCTGGCGTGGACGAGCCCAGCAAATTCTTGTTCTCCAAAGCAAGGTGAGTTCAGACCCTGCACAGTGCCATGCCAACTGGGTGCTGGGATGCTCTCTCTAGGAAAGATGTCTGAGGGAAACTGGTACTTTTTAAAGTCATTCGTAACATCTGTACCTGCTTATGTGCCCCAGTACAAAGTACTTACTGCAAATAAATGACCAGTCTTTTCTGTGTTGAGGAAAGCAATTGTTCATATAAAAAGTTTTAGGGTAACTTTTGGTTTTAGTGCATGGCTGTGCATGTGTACGGTGGTGATGTGTTACATTTTAAATATATATTGATGTGTGCAATCTTTCAGAATTCCTACAGACTGTATTCATTAGACTACTGCAAACCTGCAGACCCCAGTATTTAAGCTGGGTAACATCTGTGTCAGAGGAGAAAGTTCAGTGACCTTGGAGAGCTGTGGCAGCTTAATTAGAATCCCAAGGTGTTGTGAAGGTGCCTCTCCCCACTGAGTACAGAAGGAGCCTGTGCTCTGCTCAGTGCTTGAAGAAGAATTGAGGCCAGATAAGATTTTCAAGTTGTTCCCCTAGGAAAAGTGAAGTCTTTAACTCTGAAGAGCACAGTTGTAGCTGAAATGTCAGATCAGGACAGGGAGACAGTTTGTCAGCATCTTACATAAAACTTCTCTCATGTAATGTGAAACATAATCTTCCTATTTTTCTGATATTCAATTTTATGGCAATGAACTGCGATTTTTGTGCTCTGACTGACTGAAATTGTTAATGTCTGTTTTCCCACAGGCAAATTACATTTTCCTTTCATTAGACCCCCTGGCTGAGATTCATCCAAAGTCTGTACATATTGTACTGTACTGTACTCTACTGCAGAAATTTCTGTCTGAGCAGTCTCCACAGCCCCCTTTTTTGTCAGTGGGGATATAGTATTTACAGTCAGTGGATCACCAGGGTGCATCTCGTGTCATATCTCCTCCCTGCACAGATGCCCTAGACAGCCACATTTGTTAGCAGCTAACAAATGCATATGGTTTTTTTTCATTCACTGCTCTGTGTCTGTTAGCCATGACAATATCAAGAAAGAAATGATAAGGTGCTGCAATCTGAGCTCCCTTTGATTATGTGCTTTTTGATTCTTTGCCTCTGTGCTGTCCCTTAGGTTAGAGAGCTGGAGAATCAGTTGGGCCAAAACAAGAGCAGAACATCACTGAGTGAAATGGATGAGGAGTTGCTGGCACTTACTGATCCGAGGAAGTGCTCAGCCCAAGAGAAGAACTTGCTGAAAATTCGGAGTTTGGAAAAAGAGAGGAAAGAAGCCTTGGAGGTAAAATCCTGTGATCTTACCTGAGCCCTACTGGGATATTTAGTGCAGTAACCTGCCTTACCTTCAGGGTATATGTTATATATCCCACCTGGAGACTGTTCTGGAAGGCCACCTGATCTGCCTGAGGAAGTTCTGTCATGCTTCACAGGCTGAGCAAAAGACATCCACGCTTGTTTTCTGCATTGAACTCTTGTGTAGCCTGGCAAACCTTTCAGTACACAGTTAGGTCTTCCCTCTGCTTCATGATTCACATCAGATGCATCTACTTGGCCTGAAATATGTCCACCTGACAACTAGGCCTGGTGCATAATATTAGGCAGTGGGAGAGAGGAACTGGAATGCAAGCTTTGCATTGAAGTCACGTGTAGGAAGAAATCCCTGCTGCATCTGGATCCAATGTCTGTAGCACCCCTCTCTCCTTATGTCCAGGTGTGCATTCTTTATACATTGTTAAGTATTAGCATCCCCCTTACACCTCATGTGTCTTTATGGTGATGGGCTGAGAATTGCACCAGACTCATTTCAAGAGGCATTTTCAAAATGGGTCTTACTCTCCATCTACTGCATTTAATTGCTACAAAAATACGAGACACCCAGTGTTTATGGGTTGAGAAGGGCTACAGCTAATGAATATGTAGTAAACTCTGAAATGAAAAGGATACGAAGTTCTCTGTCCACAAGAAACATGGGGAGCATGGTGTGGGGTGTCAACTGTGCATATGCAGGCTTGAAATGTATGTTTCCCTAGGCTCTTTTCCTGCATTCACTTCTGTAAAAACCACCTGACACTATTCCAAAGCTTAATTAGTTGCTGCTTTTCTCACCACAATTTAATGTGCAGTAGAGTGAACAGTGGGATAATACACACCTTTCACTCTCGGCTGTGAGAATGAAAAAGATTTATAGCCACAGGCATGCAGCACAGGGAGGGTTTCCCTTGATAACTGTAATCTGCATGGCTTCACTCTGCCTTTGTATTTCAGACTTCACTCCCCCAAATTCCTTGTACTTGTCCATTACTACAGGACTACTAGCGTGCTCTCTGACCAGTTCCAGCTAGGTGAAGGCATGGCTCAGGAGACAGCATTTGCAAGGCACTGCTTCTAGTAGGCACTGTGACATCACCATCCTATATCTGGAAGTAAGAAAGTTTTCCTGTGGAGGATAGGGAGGCAAATGAAAGAGCAGGAGCATACAGAATTACACTGTAAGACAAAATTATCATGTGCTTCCTGACACACTGAATCAATCCTTTATTTCTGATCAGACTGGCCTTGTTTTGATGGTGGCAAACAGACAGTGAGTGGTACTACTTACAGTTTCTACTTAGGGATGATACAATATGCCAGTGCCTTTTTTCTTCCAGTTTTTCCAGGCAACGTGTGACTCCTTTAGCTCACCAAAGCACGCAGGGCTTGATGATAGTTTATAACTGACATTTCCTATGATGTGTTTGCATCACTGCAGAAACTCACTGTGGAACATGATGCTCTCCAAAAAAATCATGAGGAAGTGAAGAAAAACCTCGATGCATCGAAAGCCAGGAACAGAGTGCTGTGCAGTGAAGTGAAAACCCTGAAGGGACAGATCATAACCCTGCTGGAGAAAGGAAAACATGATGATGAGCTCATAGATGCCCTACTGGTAATGCCCTTGTAGTCAGCCCTCCTTCTATAAGTGATGAAATGTCGTGTCATTTAAAGACACAGTGACTCAACTTTAGGGTGTACAGGAACTGATGGATCAAACGGTAGTGGCCAGAGGTTTCACAGTTAGCTAAAGACCTTCTACATTTTGGATCAGGTTATGTGAACCAGGCATGACAGCTGGAATCAGGTGGCTCTAAGCTGTAAGCATTGAATAGAAACATTTTGCAGAATGGTGGAAATTAAGAAGTCTGGTAGTGAGAGGAAGGGCATCACACCTGACTCAAAAAGGTGGTCTGTGTTTTCTATTTTGATCTCAGACTTGATTTAACTTTTTTTTCCTCTGAAAATGCTTGCAGTCTTGCACTTTGGTTCGTTGTGTTACACAGCCCAAAACACACAAGACCTGAACCATGAGTACTACACTGTAGGCACATCTGGTTGCAGTACCTGAAGCTAAGAGGACATGGTGCCTTCAAAATGAGGAGTGCTAAATAGGGACTCAAGGTGCGGTTAAGCTGAAATAAATGCCCACTGTCATGCTCTTGGAGATCTGTGTTGTCCTACCGTGGTTCTAAATGGTCTTCCTCAATTACAATACTGAGAAAAAAAAATAGGAAATATGCCACTTCCTAGTAGGATTAGGTCTGAGACTCCTGATCCAGCACCTCACAAGTTTAAAAGCCCTTACATTTCCTTGATTCTGTATGTAGGTTTTAGCTAATGACACCTTTCTATGCCTTTCTAGCAGTCATGAGGGGAATATGGGCACTGACAAACTCCAAAACCGACTGGCAAAATAGTACTCATACTGCTCTCTTCTTTTAATGTCGCTGTCACACAGTTTGATCATGATCTGATGTCTCAAAAAGCACATTGAAATCTTCACTTTTATCCAGATTATGCAAAAGTCACTTTCTTTGTCAAAAGCCTGCTCTCTTTTCTGCTATGCTCTGTAGCAAAGCTTCCAGCAAACTGAATCTCTCAGTTGCTCGGATCTTTCTGATTTGAACCATCCTAAATCCCTGATATGACCAGTGAGGACAGACTGTCTTACCCAGCAGAACACGTCTGGACATTACAAGCAGATGTGCTGTGCAATTCTTTTAATGGTTATCTGCTGGGAGAAGACAAGGTGACCTCACACTTAAAACATAGTGGACCAAATAGTAGCAGCAGTGACGTCAATTTGCTTACACCAGAGAATGATTATGGCAGGGCAGTGTTTTGCCCTAGCACTCCTGAATGGGTTCTTTTCTTCGTGGATCTAAAACGTGCACAGAATCTTACTAATCACTGTATACACTAGTGTATATCTCACTCATTATTTCTATTTTATTAGAGCCAACAGAAAGAAATGCAGGAAATCTTAAAGCATCTGAGCCAGCAGGATGAGAAGAACAAAGAATCCCAGCAGTTGCTAGGACAGCACTTGAACAATGAGGCTCAGAAACAAAACTGCCTTATAGAGCAGCTCAGGCAGATGGTGGCTGAACGAGAAGCAAAGGTTAAAGAGCTGGAAGAGGAGATTGGTCAACTCACCCTTCAGGTAGTCAGAAGAAATGAACTAGAAAAGCACAACTGTAATCATTTCAGATCTGCTTTTCCATCCTTCTCTGATGTTAACCAAGATGGTACCTGCCATGCTGACAGTCACTTCTGCTGGAATGATGAAGCAGGAATTCTCTCTTTTAACTCTAATTTTCTTTCTTTGTACACAACTTGTTTAAACAGCAGAAAACATAGAGATATTAATGCCATCAGCATGTGGCTCAATGCCAAGAATGTCATACTCCTCACAGCAGGGTTGGGGCCACAGTAAGGATTTCTCAGTATTGCCCTTCCTTGGCTGCTGAAGGATACAGGCAGGCAGATGTAGGTGAGGCCAACATCAGCAGTTTGCCATGATGACCAGCTACAACCCCTCATGGAGTGACAGGACCCCATAGTAAGTTATTCACACTGTAAACCACTTCAGAAACTTCCTCTGATCTCCGAGGTAGTGATCAGAGCCTGATGAATCTCAGCCGTGTGCAAACTTCATTGTACAGATGAAAGAATCTGAAAGGTTGGCTGCTAGTGAGCTAACGTCTTAAAGGGTCTTCAATTTTTATGTTTCAGTGTTGCAGACCAACAATGGCAAGAGGGTACTATTGCTAGATCGCAGGCATAGGAATTGAGAGGCAGTCCACAAACATATCAAAGACTTCTTCTGTGGTCTGGTTTTGTTAAGAGTATCTAGATAGCCAGTTCCCATAGATTTAAAAACCTTGAGGGTTATGGTGAAGTTGTGAAACTGTCAGATACCTTGGAAAAGGGGGCTAAGAGTGTTGAATCCAAGATAAATCTTGTGACAGGGACACAAACCAACCATACTGGCAGTGGTGGTGCTGCACTGTATGTTCTCTAGAGACACTGTGTATACCCTATGATTTTATATGAAAATTCTCTTCTTGTTGACCTTTGTTTTGTTTCTGTAAACTGGTCTTGTAAATTGAAAGTTCTGGCATGTTTCTAACAATAATCATGATCTGCTGATCAGGCATAGATGCAACTCTTTTGCTTTGAACTGTGTAATTCGTTTTATAACCTGCTCCAACATTAACAGAAGAAATCTACCCATCAAGGGGACAGTTCAGGAGCTGTTGTTACACCACCCTCTGCACACTCAGAAGATCTACATTTTACTGGGCTTAAGCCTCTGCCATCAGCCAGTGATCAGTTTGGAAGGGTTGCATCTGCTCGGTAAGAAGACCCTAATGTCAATTTTTAAAACTGCTGTGAGTTATTCAGAATCATGGTTTTCCCAAACAACTTTATCAGGCCACTAATGCTATGTGCCAGTGGTTGTGGCAGGCTGTTTACGGTATATGGGAATCTGTGATCACATTGTCTCTTGGACATTTATCCTGGAACAGAAAAGGATACACAGACTTGCAGACATTACTACATTTGGCATGATGGTAGTGCAGCTAATTCTCTTTCTCCAGCTCGGATAATGTTTATGTGGTTAGCTTAAGTGCCTGTGATTCTTCTCTCTTAGGAGAAACAGGGCTTCTAATGAGCAGCATTCTGAAAATAGGGTGGCAAATTAACACACAACTCCATTTTAGGTAAACAGTAAATCACCAGTGCATTGCTTAAATCAATAAAGATGCTTTGAGCAGGATTTCCTTGCAGAAATGTTGAAAACACACCACCTTGTTTACTCTTAACAAGCATCCTTTTAAAAGCCTTACTGGAGTCCATGTAAGTTACGCTCATCGTAATACAACTGTAAGTCTGATTTTTGCTAGCACTGACAGGGCTGTGGCTCACTCTGGCTCTGTGAAGGTACCATAACCCCAGGGCAAGCTGTATTCATTCCTGTTTGAATGCTGGGTTTGTTGCTATGAGTTGAGAGTTAAAGTTGCAATTAATTTCTCTTACAAAATCTTGATTAGACTGCCACATTACTTCAGACACCGAGACTGGCTTGTCAATTGCCTGGTGTCTCCCTGTGTCTAAGTAGAACATTACTACAAAATTGAAACAAGTTTCTTCAAAATGTTCTGAACACTAGAACACTATCCTTAATTGGAAGTTTCTCTTGCAGAGTGGAGGCATCTCCAGGGTTCTACACTCCTGGTTGGCTTTATTCTCTGACTTGGAACTTCACACATGTAGTACTCTCATAGAACAAATCTATGTTTTATCCACTTTTTTCTTTTTCTTTTACCAATTACTTATGTCTGCTGATAGTAAGCAGGAGGGTGAGGATGAAAGCTGAGCTGGGTACAGGCTTTGTAGGAGCCCCTAAGTGCAATGCATAAATTATTGCTTGTGTACGTAGCTAATGTAGTGCTGGCCAGACAATGGCTGATGTCAGGTGAGCAACAAAGGAGTCTGAAACTGCAAGAGCTGTTAATAACGTGGTCAGCAGGGCTCACTCATTCCATTAGCTTTAATATGCTGTTGAAACATCTATTCCGTTTTACTTTAGTGAATCATTTTTTCCTATCAAGAATGATGAAATGAAAATTGCTATAAATAGGATCTAAAGCCCCTTGGAAACATTAAAGTAAAAATCTACAGTTTCAGACTGGGCCATGTCTGTCATTACCAACCTTCACTTGGTTTTAGGATGGGTTGGCCAGTCACAGCCTGGACAGCAGCTCTGCCTTTTCCACTATGTTAAAGCTTTATCCTCTGTTAGCTGCAGCTTAAAGACCAGGAAAGATGGGCTACATCTGCAGAGAATTGCCTTTAGATAGTTGAACTCAAGGCTGGAAGACAAATACTGGAGTTTTGTGTCTCAAGCACATAGGGTTATTATGCATAAAACTCATCTAGTCAGGAGGTGATACTCTGGTGTTATCATTTGAGTCCTCTTATCACAGTAATCCTGGCAGATCATCCTAAGAGTGGAGGAGTTCAAAAAACTTCTTCAAAGTATGTTGTTAAAGGCATCTGGAAATGAAAGTTCTGCACCTCGTTGTGGAGCAGGGGTTAGGTTGGTTCTGTGGCTACTCATGACATCCACATGCCATGACATAGTGGTACAAAATGCTGGCATGGCATGCCAGCAAAGTACCCTCAGAAGCACAGAGATGAAAAACTGAACTGCAGGTTTTTGTACACTGAGCAGTCAAAAAAGTGTTTTTGCAGGGGTTAGATAGCAAGCTGAGCTATGGTGTTTGCAAAGCCTGTGTGATACCCCCTTAGGAGGCTCTAGAAGGCTCTCCCCTGCAAGGCAGTAATAAACACAGAAAACCAGAGGAGTTCTTGGAGACCTGCCCTCTGTAGAGGCCAGTGTTTAACAAACAAAGCTTCCTTCCTTCTAGCACGGTGTCCAAGATGGGCCATATGCTTGTAGAGTCAGCAGCTACCAAACCTTCCCTTCTCTGCAGTAACATCACACCTGGAAGGTATGTGTATCAACTAATCTGAAACAAGAGAGAGAACCTGCTGTACTCCACAAACTGTTGGCAGCCTTTAGCTGCCTTGTTTTAGTAATGACAGCTTCTTTTACTGTCTCATGCAGTTGGAGGGTTCTGACAAAGGCTGTGGTGTCTTCTTCCTGTCTTGCTTTTTTAATCAGTTGCTAGTTTTAGGCCCCATTTTTCATCCCCAACCACCAAGTTTTCTCCTGCTTTTGACCCTAAAGGAGATATTCCTGTATACTCCTAAAAGGAGAAATGAAGTACATAATAATGGGATACATGCAAAAGGTGCCTCTTCATTTCATCTCTTATTAGGAGTAAGAAAGGCCATTTCACTAATGCTGCCTGGAGCCTTTCAGTTAGAGGAAATCAATAGCATGCCATTTAATATCTAAGTGAAGCACTTTGGGGAATCCTCATCTAGGCCTTTCTTACTTTGGTAGCAGTAATGGGAGGAGAATCTGTGAACTGATGGTGGGGAAAGTTTGTTTTGAAGGGTGATGGGAAGGGAGAGCACTGTTGCAAAGGAAAAGGCCTTTCTAGTGAGACTCACAGTAGCTTTGTTTCCACATATTCCATATATTGCAGTATGGGGACTGATGCTGGGGGGAGATAGTGAGTGTGGCTGTGCATACTGTCTGAGCCTTCAGACTAGTATATTTTTATGTGGTTTTTTTTGTTTGTTTGTTTCAAATGCTGTCATTTCTTTCATTTGTGAAATGGGAAACAGACTCTTTATGCTTCTGCTGCTTTTAGGCTTGCTGGCACTGACAGCCTGGATTTCAAAGTGCTGCAGACACAGATCACAGAGCACAAGGCTCTGTGCCAGGCTGCAGAAGTGGAAAGAGACAGGCTCCTGGAACTGGTCACTGTGCTGCAGAAAAGGTAGGAATGATTCTGCTGGTGTCCTGTATGGGATACTGTGCTTAAGGAGTGGCTGAGACATGTGAGAGTCTGTACCATGCTCTGCCAGTGTGATATGTCCCTTAAATAGTGGCTTTCATATTCTTCTGCTCAATTTCACTGCCTAGTTGATGATTTATTTTCTTTATTCTCTTAATGTGCAGAAAAAATGCAGTCATCTTCAGGCCTGCTACACTTAGATAAAACTGGAGTTGGTGTATTTATGTATGTATGGTGTTACTGAGGCAGCAGTATTATTCATCAGTATGAAATATTGTAATTATAACCTGACTTCTGTTTCAGAAGCATTTCACAGTCTTTTAAGTTTCACCATATCCCCTTCTAAATGAATTTCTTCTGGTTTAACTGAAGCATAGTGGTGATATTTTTGTTCTCATTATTTAATTCAATTTGAGACAAGGTTAAAATCAAGCTATGCTTGAGGAGGACAAGCAAAGCACTCTTTCCTCTTTAGAAAGCATTCATCTTCTAAATTTTCCCAGTCAAAAAAGTATATAGCATCTCTTTCCCAAATCTCTACAGGAAGATGCATCTTTTTCTCTGTGTTTTTGAAAACAATAGTAACTATTTGCTTGCTTGCTTTATTTTGCACTAGTTATCATTTCCCACTTAGCTAATTTTTGTCCTATACAACTAGTCACAGCCAAAAAAGAACAACCTTTACCACAGTTATAAAATTCATCACCTCCTGTGCTTTTAAGGAAAAAGTCCTAGAAATATGCACTGGGGTAATTTGGTTCCTGTCTGTAAGCCCAGTGACTTTAATAGAGCTATGCAATTAGATAAGGGTGGAGGTGTGAGTGATTGGGGCCATTGTGAACACAGGATAACAAAGAACACAGAGGCAATGAAATGCACAGTTGTAAGTAAAATGTACCACAGACTGATGATTCAGCAGCTCCACAGTTATCACACATTTATCAAGAGCTCCTGCAGGTAAAGTAAATTTTGTGAGATGGTGTGCAATAATTCTTGAAAGACCTCAGGATAGTATAATATCCAGTTATATTTCAACATGAATATATGTAAAAAAGTGAGGCATTCCTCCTCTCCCCTTCCTCTATTGAAGTACAGATCAACAGATCTCAAGGAACATATACAGTGCTTAAGCCAAGAGGAGAGCAGTGGGAATGGTTACACGAGCAGGATTTTTCTACAGCAGAGTTTGGAGTTTTAAGACTGTATTTCACAACTGTTTACTGCAGAGCAGAATATCCTGTCAGAACACACTGCGTTATTTACAGGTTGTAGGATCAGGCCCTGCTTTGGGAAGGGGAAAAGCTAGAGCAAGATTTCAGTTTGCTGCTTATATTGGTGGAAGATTGCATAAAACCCAACTAGTCTTGTCATTTCCCTCCACTGTTTGTAGTACAAGATGCTGTGGGAACACCTGGTCAAACAATAGTTGAATGAATTGAGAACCACCAGGAGAAATATAATTTCACATAGCTTGCCACCAGCATGATATTTCACTGCTGCAGGAGGTCAGAGTCTTGCCTGTCTCTAGATTTTTGAATGCAGTGATATAATTTTATTACAGTTGTAATATTTTTTTAGTTATGTCAGTTAGGAGGGAAATGAGACTAATCAAGTCTTTTGATTCAAGGAGCAATCAGCTATCACCCGTGAGGTCAAGGAACTTGTTTCATTCCATGCTATCCAATACAGCGAGTCCAATCAGGATTCTCTCTAGCTCTAAATTCCTCTTCATCATTTGATGTCAGACTCTGCCCCCAGGAGATGCACCACTGACTGCATCTGTGGGTGCACACTGAATTTTTTCAGTTAATTTTCTGAGATGTTATGTGAGGTGAACAGAGAGGTAGTCTACTCTTCCTTACTGTATTGCAGAGTGAGCCACTGCCTTCTCTTCCACTTTCTTCCTTCCACGGTGGTGTCTTATGGCCAAGTTTATTAAAAGCAACATCCAGCTTCTTCTTGTACTTGCAGATAACTGATGCAGTACAGCTAAATGCTGGACAGTGCTTTTATAAACTATTTTCCTTCCAAATTTCCTTCTCAATGTTTAAAAAAAAATGTGGTTTATTATTCCTGTAATAAAAGATCTCCCCTTGGCTCTCTGCAGTTCGCCTGCTCATCTGAGGAGGAAGTTCACACAAATGGACAGTGCTGAGGGATCTAGGCAGCCTCCATTAATGAACCTATTATTTATAATTATATTCATTAGTTAATTCTGTTTTTCAAATTGAAAGGATGTCATCTGGAAGAACTGCACTGGGATTTCTGCCTTTGGATGCATGGAAAACTCTCCCATTCCTTCTGTTGGGAGCTATGCAGCATGAAGTAGGATTCAGTGCTAGGATTCACTGATTCTTTATAATCATGGCATAACTAAGCTTTGAATCACCTTTTCTTTTTGCATATCAGGGTAGAAGAAGGCAGTGATAAAGTCTTGGAAGCTGAAAAGAGACTTCAGGAAGAGCGGCGGCGATGTGCCATTTTGGAGCAGCAGCTTGAAAAGCTACAGATGGATCCAGGGAGGATCACAAGTACACAGAAACCTCCCCTGAGGAGCAAAACAGGTGAGGAGGAGCTCTTACCTACACCTTTGTCCCCCATCTTGCCTCAATGGTTGATAGCAGCAACATTTGGACTCTCATCTCTCAAACCTACACAAGTGCTTGACTTTACACGCAGGGATTTGGACCAATTTATTGCAGTGGACTGATCCCAAAGATGAAATCCTGGCCACTCTTTGTTCAAGAGGACTCTGCCATAGATTTAAGAGGAACCAGGACTTTGCAATATCTTGTTTTCATGGGGTTGGTGGTCTACAGAAAGAACTGTGCCCCTGTCATGACCACTGCTGTGTTCTCTTTGCAATTCTGGGAGACTCATCTGAAGGTTAAGAGCAGAATTAAAGGACGCATCCCAATTTAAGGCCTGTCAGCATCTATGAAAAACTATTGCTGGTGATGTAGTAATTAGATCTGGTGTAATTTATTATCCCATGAGCATGTTAATCTCCTGCTATAAATATGAAAGCCTTACTAGCATAGTTAAAAGAGGAGAATTCATGGCGGATGTTAAATTTTTATTTCCCTGATCAGATTCTTTTATTGCTTAAGGACTCTGATTCTGTAAAGTGTCTAAACCAATAAAACGACACATATTCTAAAGGAAACTTTTCCAGAAATTTCCATTTTTATATGTATTTTCTTAAAGTAAAAAGAGTTTAAATGCTCACAGACCATCAGTAGTAATGGGAATTTCAATTTGACAAATACTGGGATGCCATCAGACTGAGTTACACTTATTAGAGAGATCACAAGTCTCACTACAGTGCTGGTACATGCTTTTGGCCTGCCCCACACTTTGGCCATAGAGCTCAGTGGATGCATGGCGTGGTTTTCTGTAGTGACTGCATGCAGCACTGCTTTGTGTACTAATCCCACCTGGTCAGCTTCTTACAGCTGGTCTGCATTGAGGACCTGTAGGATCAGGGACCTCCCTTTCCACCTGTTGTCTTGTTTCTCCTTTGGTGTGGGTTAGGCAAGGTAAGAAATACTACTCTGACTGCATTGTTTCTTTGCATCTCCCATTATAGTGCTCTTATTGTATCCTTGTTTGGCAACAGAATCTCTCTGGAGCTACACAGTGGTGCAAGAAGTCACTTGGTGCTCACTGTGGTTCATCCAGGGGAGTGAGGGCCCCCAGTGTAAGGTGTACACAGTGCTCAGGACCTGTAGTGAAGCACTGCCATTCACTCACCCAGCACAGAGAGAGAATCAAATTCACAGCAACAGGATTCAGAGGAACCTTTTCCCATATAAGTACTGAATGATTTCTTGGATCCTGCTTCCCTCTGTAAAATATGGATCCGTTCCTTGGAGCAGAACTGTTGTGCCCTTGACAAGAGTCCCAGCCAACACTGGCTTATTTTCAGGTCTTTTTCTGCTGCCACTGACTTTTAGAGCTGCTTTAGCTGTAGTAACTGACAGAGTAGTGCAGAAAAGTTTAGATCCCAGTAAAGAGACTCCCTCCTGAAAACAGAAAGCTGCAGTTCAGCTTCCAGCACCGTATCAGTCAGAAGAGTGCTTGGAAGCCAATTGCTGCAGCCTTTGGGCTTTAAGATACAGGACATTCATTTTGATAAAAGGGCAGTGCTGGGCCTCACAGAAGTTGTATCAGGGGATACCACTTGTGATTCTCAGTAGGAGTTGGATGTAAGAGGCGTTGGAGCCCTCAGATGGTTCCTGAGGAAGATATCAGAATGTGAGTAGGGATAGGCAGTAGGCAGCTGAGTTTGGGAATAAGTCATCAATGCCAAGCTTTCTCTTCTGACCCCCTGCCTTAAATTGTAGAGGGGCACCTTGATGCTGTCTTCTGGAGGAGAAACTAACTGATTTTTTGAGCTTAAGCTTTTATACAACCTGGTTGTGTTATTCTGCTATCCTGCACATGCCAAATTTGTATTTCCCTTGCAACCTCAAATTGATACAGCTATAAAGTCTTCAGGTTCAGAGACATTTTGGCGAAGTACTGTTGTATAGTTTGGTAACTCACCTCTGAGAGACTGGAATTTCAGAGCTGAAGGAAGCAGGCTGCAGCTTGGCAGGTCTCTTCTCACTCTTATCTTACTCTTCTTACTTTAGTTCATTAGCCATGTCTGCTTAAGGACTAAAAGCAAATGTAGAAAAGGATTGGCAGTGAGATTAGTAGGAAGAAATCCTCTGTAAGTCCATGAGATGAGGAGGTAACAATCTTTCACCACAGCTGTTTGAAGAGAGCTCTGCCCTTCGTGATGTGCCAAAATTCTCTGGAGTTTGTACAAGAAACAAGTCTACAAGTCTGTAATATCTCTCTTCAGCAAAGCATGTAGGTTATATAAATTCTTTCATGCCAGATAATTGAGGAAATAAGGGATGAAAACTTGAGCATAAAATAGAGACTAGAGAACCCACTAATTAACATAATATTTTCTTTCTGAAAATGCAAAATTGGAGAGAGCTGATCTAATTGCTGATGTAATGTTCCTAGTCTCTTCAATTCAAGGGATGCTGAGTAGTTAGAAACAACCTAGTTGTGTTTTAAAATTAATGATGCTTTGGGTTTTTGTTTTTGTTTTGTTTTTTTCTGTCTTGTCCAAATTTGTAAATTAGCAAGAAATAATCCCAGAGGAGAATGGATAAGTAAGTAAAAGCAGGTTTTCCTCAGTCCTGTGAAACATGATGTCAAGTTCTGAACCATTTTATGGTTACAAAGTGTAACCTTTCTCCTCCTACTTTTGTACTCAGAGTGTTCCCTGTCCACGTTCTTTCAGATATTCCATATGAGAAGGATTCAATGTGTTAATTGACTTATTTGAAGGCATTTGCATTATGAGGGATTTTAGTTTGGAAAAGTGATAGAGTGAAATCACAACGCAAGTACAGCATAGCAATTGCAACATACAGCTGAACCATGGTTAACATTACTGGTCTAAGCATCGTGATGCTGGGTGTCCCCACCTACCATATGTGGCTTGAAGCCTTCTCAAGCCCATTCTTCTCTTCAAGGTTCAGTTTGTTGGTTGGTTGACTTCTATATGGTTTTGGACTGAGCCACACATGCACTTCCCCCTGTTGCTCTGTCTGGCTCAGGCAGGCAGTATATTCTATGGATTGTTTTAGGGAAGGCTGTTTATATTTACTCAACTGACACAGCTGTTTATCTACAACAAAGGACACCCTCTGGTGCTGAGAGAAGTTCATTCCCTTTGGTGTTGAGATTAGTTCAGCTTCTCTTCTGATAGCTATGGTTGCTTCCTACATTATTATTTACTGAGCTTCGTGAGCACACTGTCCTTGCCTGTCTTCTCTGAGCCTCCCGTTGTAGGGATTCCTTGGTCACTCCCAGATTTGATTCTCCAATCCCAGTGGCAACCCTTCATATATAATCCTGAAATAAGATTTTGGGTCCATTTAAAATCACAGGAACAGCACTGCGTGTTCCGAGAAGGCTTTATTTTGGAAAGCATTCTCAATCTACAGTCTTGTTTTGAAATACATGTTTAATTACTTTACTGAGTTTAATCTAGATTATGTTTATGCTGAGGATCAAAAAGTACTTTCAAAAAGCTGTCTCAGTGTGTGTGCCCCACACAAATGTCATCACTGGCATTCAGTAAGCAACAGCTGTCATAAGCATAGATGACAAGATTGACATTAAAACCATGCTTTTTGCCTGCTTCTAATCTATTGCCTATTGTTTTGGGCACTTGAATATTTTGGATTGTTTTTCTTGACTAGAAATGTAAACACACACATTACTGAACACACATTTAGCCCCGAAATGCAAATTCATCATGCTTTATTTTTGCTGAAAGGAGGTTAAAATAAAACTTTGTCCTATATATTTACGCTGTCTTCTTGGATATGCATTGAACTGTGTTTATTCACTGTTTCCTGGGATTTAGATGAGGTCTCACAAGGTGAAAAAGATCGCTTGTAATTGCTTGTTTTACTAAAACTCCATTTTGTGATGAAACCTCCAGGCCAGTCTGCTGGTCAGTCAAGGCTGTCCTTGAACGTGAGTGATAGGAAGGAGCTCTCTGCGGCCCAGCTGTCCAAGTTGCCTCTAGAATCACAGATAGAGGAGCTCAGCACAAGGTATGGCTTCCCTTCCTCTCTGCTGCGTTACTGCCACTTTTTGTTTCAGTAATAGCTAGGATTCATTGCTGTCTTCATAGCAGTGATATTACCTGGTCCAGTTCCTCAAAAGGATCGCAGATCCTCTGGATTGAGTTTGCCTGTGTCATTCTTACACCAGTTGCCTAAAAATGACACAGATACCCAGAAATGTTAAGCACTATGAAACAATTCAAGAAAGATGCCTTCATTTTTTCTTTCTTTAGCCATCAATTGCAAGGTTATTGGTGAAAAATATATATATAATCTTTAACAAAATACCTGAAAAGTATCTTTGTCTTCTAATATCTTTTTCTGTCTCTAAGAAGAAGGAGCAAGTGTTTATAGGTCTGCTCTTTCTCATGGCTGTTACAAAATTACCAGAGAGCGTGTGTTTCAGTGTTTTCTTCCCTGGAGCTGAAGCGCTGTTCTAATTTGTTTTGTAGCTCCAAAGCTCACATGAAAGTTTCCTTTTGTTTCCTCATAGGCTTGTGATCCAGCTGGATGAGAATGAAGCTCTGAAGGCAGCTTTGGAGACTACTGTGAGAAAGAAAGAGGAAGACTTTAAACTGTACCAAGACACAATGGACCAAGTGAAGGATATCTTTCTACAGGCCATTCGGCAGCAGAAACAAGAGAAGAGTTAAGCAAGATACTCAGAGCCCTCTGAACTGCAGAGCAAGGAGGGAGGCCAGGCATTGTGCCCATGAATTGAAATGCACTGGAAGTGTAGCTTTGCAGCCTCGGATCGTGTCATGTCTTCATCTTCTGCAGGAGAGGATAAGAAATGGAGATGAAATGCAAAAAGACCAAAGATTTTGCAAGTCAGCAGATTTGGGCTGTAAAAGTTAGCAAGCAGCTGGCTCCCAGGCTGCACATGCCAGAGTTTGGTGCAGTTTAGGGAGCTGCAATTCTGCAGTGTGATTTTGGACAAAGCCTCCCTAGTTTCAACAGAATTTGCCTACAGAGGGCTCGATATTCATTACACTGCTCCCTTTATCAGCACATGAAGGAATTTGCCTTACAAAAGTTATGCCAGCCCCCTTCCAAAGTTCTGCCAAGGAGCAAACTGAGCTCTGTCTTTATCAGCATACTGACACTGGTCTGCCTAAGGCTGTCTGTAGTACTCAAGTGCTGAGGGAATGGATTAGCCTGGCCTGTGAATATCTGCAAGTGCAGTTTGTGGGCTCTCCACTGACCATCCAAGCTTCTTTCTTTACTTGAACATATTGGCAGAGGAGGTTTCTGAAATTCAGTAGTTTCCACTGGAAAGGGAAACTCTGCAGAGTGCTCCTCCAGTCAGTAAGACTTACCTTAAATTCAGCTCCCTGTAATAGCTCATTCCATACAAAAGTGGCCGCTCATGTTAGGAATTCCCCAATTTCTCTGCAGCCATCCATCAGGCAGCTCTTGTTCTCGTTAGGAAGAAGTGCTGGTGGAACGCAGGCAGCTTTTTTTACAGCAGAGGAGGGACTTTTGAAAGTGCTGAAAACTCTTGCATCTCTGTCCTTTTCTTTTGCAGTAGGGTGAGGACACCCAATGAAAGCTAATAAGGCATTAGCATGCAGAGAGCTAGCCTTGGGGATTACAAGCAAATAGAGGGCTAGTCATTTTTGAATAGTGCTGCCTTGTCTCTCAGATGAATGTCTTTTGAAAACTCTTTCTGCTTTTCTTTGTCAGCCTCTTTTTGTGAGGGTGAAGTTTGTCAGACTTTAACCCCAACCATCACCGTCCCAAAGTGGATTTGTGGATGGGCAAACTGCTGCTCCCTTCCCAGCACGAGCAAAGGTGCCTTTCTCCAACAAGTGGGACCAAAACTTCTCACTGTGAGATTCCTCCCCCTCACCCTACCAGAAGCATCAGAGGAAAGGCCATCTTGTAACCTGCAGTACAGTGTAGTACTTCTGTCAGCTCGAGGAGTTGTAAATCCTACATGGAGGGTCTGACAAAGTGAGCTGTACTTCCTTTGTGTTCAGCTCCATCCTGATGGTGTTTGGGATAGCACAGACCAAAGGGAGTAACTCACCCCACCTCCTACAGATATTTTCAGAGCCTGCAGCAGGGAGATCACCCAACACGAGCTGTGGCAAAACATGGAGGTTTTGCTGTGCAGTGGCTGCTAGCTTGCAGCTGGAGATTCTGATTTTGCTTATGCAGAAGTGAATCAATAATATTTTCCCATAAGCTCATTAGAGGAAAACTGCTGTCCTTTCCAATGTGGTCAGCATTTATCTCCTGTCCTCATGATGCTCTCTAGCAAAATTCTTCCTGAGGTGGCAGCGTATCAACCCATGAAACTCAGATGAGAAAATGGGAGTGCTAGATGCTACAGAGGACATATGGCTTGACAGCATATGGTGCAAACCTCTTAAGTGTTGCAACACTTGTTTCTTTAAGCATATGCTTGTTTGGGATTGCACAGAAGCATTTTCTCCCTTTTTTTTTTTTTACTCATGCACGCAACCAAAAGATGCCTTGAAGAGGGAGGAAGAAGTCACAGTGAGATAGTGTATTTAGGGAGCCCATACCTGTAGGTAACATCTCTCGTGGCAATGTGCAGTCTGTCTCCCAGCACAGAGCAGTGGGGATTTGAACTCAGGCCAAATTCTGCAGGACTTCTCAGTTTTCCCCTTAGTTTTGAGATAAATTCCCTCTCTACTACCAACAGAGTGACCTGACTTTGACTTCTGCCCGTGCTGACCCTTGCAGCAGCTGATTCCCGTTTTCTCAAGGTATGGGAGAGGTGCAGTGCACACACTTCTGTCACTGAATTTAAGAAACCCAGTGAGATCTCATTGCAGAAAGCCATGCTGCTGGTTCTCAGCCAGAGAATCTCCCCAGCGATTTTGCTGTGCTGTTTGAGCAACATTTCTTGTAGGGATGCAGCTGGGCTTGACCTGAAACCTCCCAAATCTGCTTTCCTTGGAAGTTTCTCCTTGCACCCAGCTTTTCTTTGCTGGGACAGCCTTCACACAGCACAGAGTCGTGTCGCAAGCCACTTCCTGAGAAGCTGTGAGCTTTTTCAGTCTCTCTTTGCAGTTTTGATGGCGATGACAATGCACTGTGCTGCTGATGCAGGCCGGTGGTGGTGGTGAAGCCGTGAAGCACAACCCTATGGTGAATTTTGCTGTAGGTGTTGGAGGCTGTGGACACTCCTCGATGGGATTCGGACACAAACACAAGTCCAAAGACCAAAGGTTGTCTCAGCAGAGTGCTTCCAGCAAGCAACCAAGAAGTGCCTGATGGATGCATCCCATTCTGAAAGTGCAGCTGAGCCACTGGGAATAAATCCTGTCGAGCTTCCATTAATTGCCAGCGTTTTCCTCTCTGCAGCCTGCCTACAGACAGCGAGCACTGCGAGAGTGCAGCCCGCTGCCCCCGCTGGCTGTAACGGTGCATTAGCACAGTTAAATATAGACGGCATCGACACGAGCAGGCTCTCCGTGCCTTGGGCAGAGGATCAGCCAGTAGGTCAAAGCTGATCCCACTGTAACTGCTCCAATTTAGAGCCGTGGATTTGGGCTGCGTGCTCTCGCCAAGCATTAAACCCGCGGG
>VXAB01000678.1:267188-310450 GCA_013399175.1 Odontophorus gujanensis
CTCACCCCCCCCGGATCCTCCTGGCCGGGCTGAGAGATGCCCTAGGGGAAGCCAGCAGCCCCTAAACCCCTGCCTTGGGGTTTGCTTTTTTGTCCCCTACTTTCCCAACCCACTCCTGTCCCCCAAGCCCTCAGGTTGCGGTGCAGGACGCTGGACCTCCCCACCTTGGCACCCCCCCGGGGCTCAAGGTCAGTAATGGGGAGAGAAATGGGTCTGGGGGGAGTGGGCAGCCAGGGGGGCACTTNTGCTAAAACAGATCTTGCACCCCCCCGGGTTTTAATACGAAGAAATGACCACGCAAAATAAAAGCCTTGAGAAGCACGGAAAAGGGATAAAAGCTCTCTAAAGCCGCATCCCCCGGTGCCCTCCTGCCGCACAGGGACTGCAGAGCGATGGCAGCGTGCCCCCTCCCCCCTCCCCGAGCTCTGCAATGCCTGCTGACCCCAGATCCATCCCGCAGCTTTGCGCTGCAGATGTGAGTCCGCTTTTAATTGCTGCCCAAACGCGGAGCTCTGCTGATCAGGGGATGCTGGCAGGGCAGGGACACTGCCACCACGGGCTGAGGTGGCACCGAGGTGACAGAGACAGGGCACCCCCCCACAACCCCACAAGGATTTGGGCAGCTGACAACCCCTGAAGGCGACCGGGAGGTTGGGATGGGAAATAGCATTGCAGTGTCGGGGTTAATTAGCACTGGCAGGAGTAATTAGCCCACGGCTATGGGAACACCCCCTAGACCACATGCACATGCTGAGAGCTCAGGGCAAGGCAAAACCCCAGCAGAAAGCGGATAGGGAGTGGGGAAAGGGAATGGGAGCATCCCTCTGCATCCCCTCCAGTACTGCACCTTTGGGCTCGACCTGCACCCCACCAAGAAGCGAGGGGTGATGCAGGAGGGACCCCATCCGACATGGGGATGGGTATGAGCCTAAATCCTGTATCCTGGCTGGGTTTGGGGCTCCCCCAGTGCTCAGTTGGTGCTGTTTGCTTCTCTTCTTCTTCCCGCCCACGTGAGAGCCCCCAGAACAGAGTGGCTGAGGACCAAAAGTAACTTAGGGTATCTGTGGGATGGCTGAGCCCTTACCTCAGGCTTTATTCCCTCTCCTTTCCCAGGTCTGAATCCCCTCCACCCACCATAACCCGCAGTGATGGGGGTTAAGACGATGCTGCCCAGCCATGAGCTGGGCTTCTACGCTCTCGTCGTGACCTGTGCTGTGCTCTACAGTGGCAGCGGTATCTTCGAGGCATCCAGAGGTAACATCCCCCATTGTGTGCCTCCCCTCCAGCAAGAAGGAAGGATGCAACATCCTTATCAACATCAGCTTTATTTATTGTGGGGGGATAGCGACTTGGGAGCCCTTTAGTGTGAATCCAAAGGGATTTAATATTCACTGCTTTCAGCCTGTCTTCTCACACGGCCCCATTCCCATGGCTCTCCAACACTGCCCCGAGTGTGCCACCACCCTGCCCTCACAGTGTCACTTCCCAGTGGTTCTTTTGCCTTACAGCAGAAACAGTGTACCCTGCTGAGTGGGAACTCGTGTGGGAATGGTTGACATTCCTGACTCCTGGTTTTCCATTGGAAATGGGCATTTTTAGAATGGGGGCGTTTGGGCCCACATGGCTCATCCTCATGGGGAAGAAGGCTCCTTGCCTTGCCAAAATGGAGCTCCCTCTTTGCTTCTGTCCCCAGAGCCATTTTTCATAGAATCACTGCGGTTGAAAAAGACCTCTGAGATCCCCAAGCCCACCATGCCCACTATGTTCCTCAGTGAAACACCTCCAGTTGCAGTGAGCCCACCAGCCCCCTGGGCAACCTGTGCCACTGCAGCACCACTCCTACAGAGAATCAATTGTTCCTGTTATCCAACCTGAACCCTTCTCCCCAAGACTCTCGTTTTTCTGCAGACAACATGAACAGGAAGGCCTTTCGGGATGGCATCAAGCCAGGCTGGCACTACTTTGGCAGGAAGATGGTAAGAGGAGGAAGCAGAGCTCCTGTTGCTTTTGAAAAGTCCTTGTGTGTTTTCTCAGCAGTGAATGTAGTCAGGGAAATAGTAGCCCTGCAGCACAGAGGATGCTCTGGTTTGCATGCACATGCTCAGGTCACTCCCTGGGTTTTATGACAAAGCTGAAGTGCTTGGGAGCCCTGGGGGTGGAAACTGGGAAGAAAGGCTCCAGCACCCATGTGCTTTCCTCTTGAAATGGGCGTTGGGTGGGGGCATGGAGGCTGGGGACCCTAAAGCAGCTGGTGCTGCTCCCGCAGGACGTAGCTGACTTCGAGTGGGTGATGTGGTTCACCTCCTTCAGGAACATCATCATCTTCACGCTCTCAGGACACGTCCTCTTTGCCAAGGTCTGCTCCATGACGGTGCCACAGGTGAGTCAGGGCTGGAGAAAAGCAGCAGGGTGGCATGGCATCTGTTGAGCAGGCATGGGGAGATCCTCAGGATGGATGGGGAAGAGGGAGGGTTGGGGATTGCCACCCTGCTGATGGTTTCCCCTCGCAGCACCGGGCCGTGGTGTACATGGTGTATGGGATGCTGGCTGTGCTGGGCAGCATGGGGCTCGCCTACCTGATGATCATCCTGTCCCACTGCCTCATCCTCTACTCCGTGGCACTGGCCAAGCAGAAGTGGCTCTGCTATGCAGCCGGGCTCTGCTGCCTCGCCTCCATCAAGCTGGAGCCCTTCAGCTCCTGGCAGGTAGGTGCCATTCTGGACCTCCCCTCTGCCTCCCATCCCTCTCCTTGGGTTTACCTCCTTGGGTGTCCCCAGATGCAGACTCCTTTTCCTGGCCCTGTGACAGCTCTTGCAGGGTGTGGGAGCAGGGGGCTGTTACAGCACTGAGCTCAGGAGTGGTTCCATGGGGGCTGTGTCACATTCTGGTGGTTTCCTCCTTGCTGCCTTGGCAGCAGTTTGTCAGGTGACCCCAAGTAAGGTATTTTCTTCCCCTGTGCCTCAGTTTCCCCACCTGCCATGCAGTGCTGGGATGAGTTCAGTGATGTTCATGCCTACCTGTCCTGTGAAAGACTTTCTCAGGCGGGTGGGGAGAAGCTCAGGGAGAGCCTTATAAAGCCATGCAGTCCCTCTGAAGGGCAGTACTGCCCATCCCTGCCCATCATCACCTCCTGAAGTGTGTTCCTGCCTCTACATTGGGCTTCCACTGCTTCCCTCCTCCCTCAGGGGAGGGCTCTGCCCCGGGACAATTCCCATCCAGATCACAACCACATCTTCACCAAGTGACTGTGGGGCAGGACGGCTAAGAGGACCTCCTGCTCCTCTGGGTTGTAGGAGCCAGACTGAAAACGGAGCCCCAGCTTTCTCCTCAGCTCATTAGCTGCAGGGATAATTGCCAGAGCATAATCAGGGGCTTTGCCTACCACCCTGACTGTGGATGTCTTCTGCAAAGTGAGGGAGCGCTGAAGTGACACTGTGTGCCTGGTGGTAACTGTCCGTTTCTCACCCAGAGCGGGTTTGTAACAGGAGCTTTTGATCTTCAAGATGTCCTTTTCTATGGAGGAAGTGGCTTCACCATCATGCGCTGCATGAGCTTTGCACTTGAGAGCTCCGAGAGGAAGGAGGGCATCTTCTCCATCTTCGACCTCCTCAAGTACAACTTCTACCTTCCTTTCTTCTTCTTCGGGCCCGTCATGACATTTGACAGGTTTCACACCCAGGTGAGTGTCCCCATGGCCTCCTTGAGTTGATCTGCATGAACTGAAGGTGGATAAATCCCCACTGTTGTCCATAGTGAAGGTGTAAGCACTCATAGAAGTCATGTAGTGTGTGGCCACAGCCCAGGCTGCACAACAGTGCTGTGCTTTTTGGTGAGGGGTGAGAACTGATGGTTTTTTCACCTTCCCTTCTGCTTTTTTGACCATTTCTCCTCACCAACACCGGAAAGAGGAGTTTGTCATGGTGAAAGTGCCGTGTTGGGATTGAGGGCAGGAGGGCATTGCACTGCTGTGTTTTGGCAGCCTATGTTCCAGTGCTTCCTCTGATCCAGATGAACAGATTTGGACATCTCACACACTGCACACAGCCAAGGGGGCTTTGTGAAGGGCAGACTCCAAAGAGCAGAACCCTGGGCTGCCAGCATCTGGGTTCTTTCACATCCAAAGGTCAAGCCACTGCTTTTCCAGTCCTGGGATCCTTCTACACCAATGATCAGTCTTGGTCATCCAAGTAAGCTGGTATGGTTTGTTGATGTGCCAGGAAGCCCAGCTAATGATTACTACCTCTGCTTCCTTTTAGAGAATGTTTTCTTTTAATAATTTTGGGGCTCTCTTTGAAATCTGGATGCAAAAACATTTCAGATATTCTTTCATGAACTCAGAACACAGCCCAGGCTGTGTTTCTATGTTTCTCCTAGTGACACTGTCAGGTGTGTATAAATCTGGACAACTGGAATTTGCAGTGCCTACAAGACATGAGCTCCCATCACCCTGCAAGTGATGTGAGGGGATCTTTGTTTCCTTCTCCTTCCACGCAGTCCCAGATCGGGATGTTTATAGCCACATAATGAGCAGTCCCATACTCTGCTGCATAAAACCCTGTCCCCAAAGGCACTGTGAGAGAGTCCAACCCCTTTCCCACCCCACAGCCAGGGGACCTGCCTTGGCCTGGACACCACTGCCACCTCCTGGCTAGGTGCCACCCTGCACTGCTTGCCCAGCAGCTAATTGTAAAGCTAGTTCCTAATTGCCCAGCAGTAATTATAGAGGCAGACAGATCGAGTCCTTTCCCCAGACTGGGATGTATGGCTTCATTATGGAATGGATATGTTTCCCTGGCTCCTGCTGGTGCTGCGTCCTGGATGGGCCCTTGCAATCCCCGTGGATGGTGTGACTCCATGGAATCACAGATTCATTCAGGTCAGAGAAGACCTCTGAGATCCCCAAGTCCAACCCCAGCCCACCCCACCGTCCCCACTGACCATATCCCTCAGTGCCACATCTCCATGGCTCTGAAACATCTCCAGGGACTGTGACTCCACCACCTCCCTGGGCATCCTGTGCCACTGCATCACCACTCTTTCAGAGAGGAAATTTTTCCTAATATCCATCCGTGGCTTGGACAGTTCCTCTCAGGCTGTCTCTCTTACAGAGAGCAGGGGAACAAACTCATTCTGTGGGGCTGAAAGTGTTGGGGACAGAGACTCAGTCCCCATGTCCTTTCCTGCTTTCTTCTCCAACTCAGAGGCCTCTGCATCCTTAAAGCACTTGGCGTATAACAGACAGGAGAAAATCTGGCAGAGGCTTTAATTCTCAGGAATCATCTGGTTCTGATGGCAGGGCTGGTGCTGCTGCATGCAGATTGCTTTGAAAGAACTCCCACCTCTCACCAGGAATAAAGGGAAAGTCATAAACATAAGAGGATTTTGAATACAGCAGCAATTCTTACGGCAGCGTGGGGAAGTGAGGCCATCAGTCAGATGGCCTCAGAACATTTTCAGGTTTAGTTGGATAGTNGTCCAACCCCAGCCCACCCCACCGTCCCCACTGACCATATCCCTCAGTGCCACATCTCCATGGCTCTGAAACATCTCCAGGGACTGTGACTCCACCACCTCCCTGGGCATCCTGTGCCACTGCATCACCACTCTTTCAGAGAGGAAATTTTTCCTAATATCCATCCGTGGCTTGGACAGTTCCTCTCAGGCTGTCTCTCTTACAGAGAGCAGGGGAACAAACTCATTCTGTGGGGCTGAAAGTGTTGGGGACAGAGACTCAGTCCCCATGTCCTTTCCTGCTTTCTTCTCCAACTCAGAGGCCTCTGCATCCTTAAAGCACTTGGCGTATAACAGACAGGAGAAAATCTGGCAGAGGCTTTAATTCTCAGGAATCATCTGGTTCTGATGGCAGGGCTGGTGCTGCTGCATGCAGATTGCTTTGAAAGAACTCCCACCTCTCACCAGGAATAAAGGGAAAGTCATAAACATAAGAGGATTTTGAATACAGCAGCAATTCTTACGGCAGCGTGGGGAAGTGAGGCCATCAGTCAGATGGCCTCAGAACATTTTCAGGTTTAGTTGGATAGTGTAGATTATGGATAGGAGTGTAGGCACAGAAAACAAAGAAATGGCATCTCAAACTATCAGAGGAAGAACCTAATACATTCAATTGGCCCGTGAAAAATTGTTAGGACAGGTTTTGGAAAACCTGACCCAAAGAAATTGCTGTAGTACATATAAGGGAACATAAAAAGGAGACTCTTTTGGAGCATGGGGAAATAGAGCTGCCAATGACAAAGTGAAGGGGGCTGCTTTATTCTCAGAAAAAGCAATTAAATTGTTTCAGGTGCCTGAAATAAAGCCACACTCTATCCTGTACTGAGCTCTGCCTCAACAGCTCGTTGTGAACAGCAAATCCTGCAGCTGTTGTGTAAGAAAGTTGAGTAAAGGCTTGTACCTTAGTGCTAGAAGTTTTCCACTGCAGAAACACCGTCTAACACTCACACTTAGTGACCTATGCAAAGGTCAGCCCTAAGCTAAATTGATATCTTGAGCATGACCCCAAGGAGAGATCCTAAACTTCACCTCCTTGATTATGGTGTTTACCCCATCGAGGATGTTTCCTCCTCTTGTGGGTACGTCCCTTGGGTCTTCTTTAAGCAACGGGGATTTGGACAATGTATGTCACGGTGTGATTCCTAAAGGTGTCCCTAAATTCATAACTCGAGTCCCTGTTTGCACCCTGAACGTTTCTCCAGTCCTGCTTCCCACCTTGCCCCCCAACTCAGCCCTTCCTGCTTTGCCATCCTGGCAGGTGAGCACCCGAGATCTGCGCCGCAAAGATGATGAGATGAGGAACATTCGGGTCCACGCCCTCCTCCACGTGGGGGCCATCATTGCTGTGGACATCTTCTTCCACTTCTTCTACATCCTCACCCTCCCCTCAGACCTGAAGTTTGTGAACCGCCTCTCGGACTGGTCCTTGGGTGAGTGGTCATGGGGGGGATACCCTGTGCTTAGCTTCAAGGCAGGGGTGAGCGATTCAGATCTCCATCCTACTCCATCGAAAAGCATCAACAGTGCCCATGTTGGATGTATTTGAGTAGAGTACCTCTTCCTCCCACTGAGCTCCCTGTCATCCCCGTTGCCTTTGCATGGAGCTCAGCACGCATAAAATCAGCTCCATGTCATTGCAAGAGGCACATCTGGTGCCTTCAATGCCTTCACGGGTGCTACCTGCTCTGGGTATCAGGGTAAGGGTTTTGTGAGCTGTTGGAACAACCCCATTGCTGAAGCATGGGTTGGAAAGAAGCAGCTCAGGGCAGTTGTAGCTGTTTTATTCAGCTGCTGGAGGATGGTAGAGGAAGGTGGGCCCTTCTTGGAGGCTGGCACAGAATAAGCAAACATACTGAGCCCTGAGCAGGTCTGAATCAGGATCTTCCAGAAGCCAAATTCCAGGATGAGTAATGGTAGCACACTGAGGTTCAGCTGGCAGCCAGGTGGAAGACTTCAGCTGCCCCAGTGATGTCCAGTGGCAGAATTTGAGATGCCACAGGGTATGTGACACCCACACCAGCCTAGAGCAGCCCCATGTCTCTGTAGAGTGGCACTTGAAGGCCAGGAGGAAATCCTAATGCAGCTGTGATGGCTCCAGAATTGATCTATGGTGTCCTAAGAGACCTGGATGTCCTGATCAAGCATATATGTTACTTTAGATGGAGCTGTGCAGGCTGACCATGTCTGCCAGATCTCCCCCATCCACAGTGGGAGCTCAGGTGTGACTGTGGGAGCTCAGGTGGCACTGTGGCTCCCAGACTAAAACCTCTTCACCCTTTTGACTCCTGTTTTTGCTCCAGCTGGCTTGGCCTATTCCAATTTGGTGTACGACTGGGTCAAAGCTGCTGTCATGTTTGGGGTCATCAACACCATTGCCAGACTGGACCACTTGGACCCACCGCAGCCCCCAAAATGCATCACCATGCTCTACATCTTTGCAGAAACGTGAGTACCCTGTGTACGTTGCTGATGGAAGATGGCATGTTTGACCCTAAGAAAATGAGCGTGGAGATGAGGAGGTCTGAGTTGTGCTTCTGAGCAGCTGGCCTACAGGTTGACCATACTGAAAATACAGACTAGACTTGGCCATAGCCCAAGGAAATATTCTTGGGCAGGGAGTGATGATAAGGAGGGAGTTCAGCAGGATCACACAGTAGCAGGACTTAAGGAAGGAGCACGGAGATCCACTGTGAATGAGGTTCAAAGTACACCTCGCTGGGGGACCAGGCACCTTCTCTGGTTGGAAAGGTGTCATTAGCCCATGTGTTCTAACGTGCTTTTTGCCATCTGTATTGTAGGCATTTTGACAGAGGGATCAACGACTGGCTGTGCAAGTAAGTGTCCGCTCAACCATCTCTTGTCTGCTTTGGGGTCTCCTCTTTCGTTATATGGTAGTGATGTATTAAATATCATTCATCCCAAAGATGAGAAACCCTTACTTTGGAGTGAATCCCGTGCAGTCAGTTTAGGTCTGTTTATCCCAAAGACCACTGAACTAATCAAAATGAAGTACAACAGCCCATCCAATTCTTCTTATCAACCATCTACCTGCAGGAGAGAAAAAGGGTGGCATTTTTTCCTTAAGAAGCTCTAGTTTTATTAGGAACATGAACCATGAATTAGCCAGACTACAGCAACAATCCATTTCCTGCTAGAACATGTCAGCCAAAATATCTTCTCTTTCTCACTGGAGCACTCCAGACTGACAAGTTTGTGAGGAGCACGTAGTGGGCAAATGTGGGAGAAGGGGTTTTCCTTGACTATGGGGAGAACCAATCACTTTCATTGTCCATTAGGTATGTGTATGACCACATTGGAGAGAACCATGACAACATCATGAAGGAGCTCATGGCCTCCATTGCGACCTTTGCTGTCACCACTCTGTGGCTGGGACCCTGTGAGATTGTTTACATCTGGTCTGTCTTCAACTGTTTTGGCCTCAACTTCGAGCTCTGGGTGCAGAAGTTCTTCCAGTGGGAGCCCCTCTCCAAACTGGAGGTGAGCAGACGTGCTGTGAGCACGTGGGGGAGAGTTTGGCAGTCCTGGGGACAAACTCTGCTCCTGGAAACCCCTATGAGTGTTGGGAGCTCGTATTTCTTTAGACAAATGAGATCCATTCAGCTGAGGCTGAAGAGCGACGTCCCTGATGATGCCATGCAGGTCCATGTCCGGGCTTCCTACAGTACTTTCCTACAAACTTTATCAACATTATGACCATGTACTGCCCAGAGAGCTGGGAGTGCTCAAGGTCAGGTTGGATGGGGCTCTGGGCAGCCTGAGCTGGTGAGGGGCACTCAGCCCACAGCAGGGGGTGGGAGCTCTATGTGCCATTCTTTGATGCTGCGATACAAGCATGATTATGCAAGAGAAGGACAACCCTGGTGCTCTTTATCCTTTGATTTCCTGCATGGTGTCACCCACCTAGAGCAAATCCCCACACACCCCTATGATATTTCATGGGACATTTAGGCAGAGGATGGAGCATTCGTAGAGAAAAGAAGTCCAACAGCACCAGGACTGCAGCTCCAGCGAGGCACTGAAATAGCACAGATGGATTCCAAATCTGAGGTCTGTCCATAGGGAAATGTTTATACATTTCCATACAGAAATCATTTGCTCTTCTTGTTCTGCAAAAAGCTTTGGCATTCTGAGCGCTTTTGATCTGACTTCTGATAAAAGCAAATATTTAGAACGAATTGTTTTCCAGCCACTCCAAAGCTTAGTGCCCCATCTTTGTTTGGGACCAAAATGACTCAGAGATGCAGTTGGAAAAAACTCCATTCTGGGAACAATTTTCTTGTTTATTTGTTTTTCCCAACCCAAAGCCTGGAGCTCCTACACTGATTCAGTAAAGACCCCTTTTGAATAAGAACATGGGAAGGCAATCCTCCTGTTTGCTCTGCTCATTGAACTTTTGATCAGCTTAAGGCACCCACAGGCAGTGAAATCTCCCTCCCCACGGCACTGCAGCTCTCAGCACTAAGTGGCCTGGGGATGCCCTGTGCTCTTAGAAGATTGCTGTCAACCACTTCCCCACTCCTGGGGAGTGGGAGTGATGGGGATGTAGGGCTAACAGTAATCCCAACAAATAGCAGCATTCATCTGCCTTGAGGAGTGGCAACAGATGAAGAGAGGAGTACCCAGAATGAGACCGTGTGTACCATCCTGATGGATTTTGGCTGCTGCTGGACCAGCTTCTCCTTGCAACCTGACTTTCCCTCACTCTCTGTTCCTCCCTGCTACGTAGGCCAAAATGTCAGCAGCCACATCTCGGCGGATTAGGGCAGCTTTTGGGGCGGTGAATTTCTGGGCCATTGTCCTCTACAACATCCTAGCCCTCAACAGTCTGGAGTTTGCACTGCTGGTCACCAAGAGACTCCTCGTGACAGGTAAGGTGCCACTGGCCTTCCCCATTGAGCAATCCCTGTCCTCGTGGGCAGACACAGGGTATGGGGCTGCCAAGTCCTGACCATTGCCCTGTCTGCTCCCAACCATGTCCATTCTGTGAAAGATATAAAAATACAGTTTCTTAGCTCCCATCTGGGTTGATGGCTGGACTAGAGGATCTTCTTGGTTTTTTCAACCCTAATGATTCTATGATTCATGCCAGTTCTTTGAGGTGCAAGCTGCCTTCCAGATGTGTTTGCTGTGACTTGCAGAGGTTGCAGTCGGGGATCTCTCCCAGTTGAGCTGAGACCCTGGATGCAAAACAATCCTTTTGCTGGAGAAAGGAATTTACTTGTCCTATTTAATTTCCATTTTCTTTAGTAGCTCTTCCTGAGCCAACCTGAAGGTGACAGCTACAAATCCTTATGCTAGTCTCCTTATGAACAGAATTATCTACACTTTCCTGTTGGCAGATGCTGGCACTATTTTGGAGTCTTCTCGAGCAACTCATGGTATATATAAATAGCCACCTGGAATCCATGTCCTCCAACCCTCTTTGGGACGGGGCTGGCTTAGGAAATGGATAATGTGACGTGCTGGGCTCTGTGTGCCAGAAGTGCCTGCCCGCTGAGCTAGCTGGCTTTTGTGGGTTGCATTATTCATTGCAGAGGTCCTGTTTTAGCAGGTACAAAGCCTGTGCCTCCTATCTGCTGTGGATACCCAACTTGTTGTTACAAACGCCCATGGGCCCTTCCTAAGTAGAAGGCATTTCCCAGCTCTTGTTACTTATCAAGGTGACAAAACCATGTGTTTCTATGTAGGGATGAGACAAAGCTGAAGTTAACCCTCAGTGTCACCAGGGCCCAAAGCTTCCAGAAGTCTGCAGTGCTGAACAAGGATGAGTGCTGGCAGGTTGCGTGGGCACAAATCGAACTACTGAGACTGAACTCAATAGGCAAAGCAGGTCTGGGGGTCAAGAAAAGCAAAAGTCCAGCACATTCCCTCAACATTAACTGTAGTCCAGGATGCCCTCATGGGTTCAGGCACTTCTCCATCTAAAATCAGCCCCTGGGGATTTCTCTCTTCTCTGTGAAGCTGTTGGTTTGTGACCACAAAGGAAAACTACTTGAGCCATGAACCCCTGGGACCCCCCACACCCACCCAGGGGGCAGAGATGTCAGAGAAGAGTTGGCCCCATAGGCAGCACATCAAGTTGACCATGTCTCCTTCCACCTTTAGGTTTCCCTGTCAGCACTTTGTCCATCTGGTTCATCACATACTGTGGAGTGCAGCTGATCAAAGAGCGTGAACGCATCCTGGCCATGGAAGAGGAGAAGAGTGACAAACCCAAGGCAGAGTAGAGGAAGACATCAGTGGGCTTGCCCCAGAACCTGGACTCCCTTCTGACTGCCTCTGCCAGGCCAGCTGCTGGAAGGGGCTCTCCAAGCACTCCTGGCAATCAGACTGCTGTAGCTCACCCATAGAGAAGTCATCTGGAAGGCACATGCCACCCCTTTGCTGCAGGGGTCTCCTGTAGCACAGCAAGCGTTTTGCTGGCTCCCCACACATGGTGGACCTCTGAGATAGGCTCCTGAGACACATCTTTAAGTCTCCATCCTTTTTCTGACCCTTTGGCACCATGCAGACCTAGAGATTTCACTCTCTGCTCCCCATAACACCCGGTCCACCAGCATTTGGCTCTCTCACGGGACCTGCAGCCCAGGTCTCCCATTTCTGGGTTGCTTCCAGCCAAAGCATCCCATTTTTCTTTTGCTACAAGAAATGGTCATCGTATACCATAAATGGCTCAACATCTGGGTCTGTGCATTAAGGACTGTGAAATGGCTCAGCACAATGTACACCTACCAAGAGGCTCATAAATACATAGAAGAGTCTTTTATAGCAAAGGGAAAGAGGTTCAGGAACTGCACATGGAAGAGTAATTGTCTTCCCACTGCTGTCAGCAGAGTGATGTCTGTTAGTATCTCAAAACAGGTCCCTTCAGTCCTAAATATCTTGAGAAATGATTTAGTGCCAGCCTCAGGCGTGGTGAGTGGCAGTGCAGGGGGCATGCCTGCTTCACAGACAGAGCACTTTTTTTTGCATGCCATGGACAAAGGTTTAAGCTCACATTCCCATCCATGGCCGAGGGCTCAGAGCCAACTCTTGGCCACCTCCAGCCACCCAGCCCGACTTCGGTGCACGCAGCCTAAGCCTATGCTACATGAGCACACACACACACACACAGTCAAAGGAGAAGGGCACCGAACGAAGGGCAGCACTTTGTGGTGGAGGGGAAGTGCCTGATAACCTCCTTGGAGAGGTAGACTTTGGAGCATTGTATGGGAAGTGCATTAAATAAATGACCCCACGGTGCCTTGGGGAGGGTTTGCCACCGAAAGCAGCTCCAGCCCTCTTGCAGTTTACAGCAGCTTTCAGTGGCCTTATGTCTGATTGATGTCAGTGTGTGGTGAGGGTAGAATCTGGACCACTTTGCAACACGGGTTGAGATGCTTGGTGCTGCTGTGTTCTGGCTTCCCTGTGGATGAAGCAGGAATGGTTCCTCGTCAGCTTTCAGCTCTGCCAAAGTGATTGACAAAGTCCCTGATAAATGTCATTTATTTATGTAGTAAAAAATTGTTGGACATCTATGGTGCCTACCAATCATCAGTGTTGTGTTGCTATGATTCCAGTGAGACAGGCTGCCTTGGGAACTGGGAGATCCTGGGGTCTGTTTGCAATCTTGACACCTGTTGGAAGAGCAGTAAGGTATTGTGCCTTGGTTGCATCTCCAGTCAGATCCAAAGAACCCCTTCAGTTGCCAGATGCACCTTTTTTAAACAGAGATCTGCCACCAGAGCTTTGGTAGAAACATCTCCAACTCCTCAAATTTACTCTGTACCATCAAGCCAGCTTTGATATGTTGTGTCCACTCCTAGCTTAAAATCCAATTCTTCTACCCCATGCAGGTGTCTGCAGACAGCTGAAGCCTCCCTGAGCTGCAGGGTCCGAGGGCTCTGTCATTGTGGGCATCCCTGGGTGCACAGGAAGGGAAAGAGTCACCATCTGCTGGTGTTGGAGAGGATGACTCACATGGCAAAACCGATGACTCTGCACTGCCCTCCCAGCCTGGATAGTCTGGGATAGAAAATTACCCATTCACTGAGGATCTAAATTTACTCAGCACTTACATCTAATGGTGCCATCAGAAGCTAATCTTAGACACTGATGGAGCAATCTGCTGGAGAACAGCTCATGGGAGAACTTCGCCCACCTTTGCCAGGAGTGCCCTTGGTTATCACTGCTGTTAGAAGCCCAGAGGGGTCCTGTGGGCCAGGAGCACCAAAGCACTGCTATCACGGCCATGTCTCACTGCTCAGCCTTGTGTAGAAGACCCTCAGCTTCAGCATATGCTGCTGGGGAAAGTATCTAATCCAACCTTATTATTACCTGGCTGTGAAAGCAAGAAAAGCAATTTTTTGCTGCAATTACAAATCCAGATGAGTAGTTCTACACTAGACACCTTTCTTAACCCAACACAGCTATAATTCTTTCACACACCTTTTTTTTCATTCTAAAAATCTGTATGGGATGGAGCAATCCTCCTACATTTCATCCCCTTAGGATGGTTTATACATGTTTCCACTCACTCACTCTCATCGTGAGTGGGGTGACTGTTGCCCATTTGGAGACAACTGACTTAATTAAGTCCATTGGTCATTGAGTATCCACTGTAGTCCCATTAGAACAGGATCCACTGGCAGAGAGACATCAGAGATGCCCAACTCACAGGTGTCAGTGCTGTCACAGGCCTACACAAGGATGGCATCCATCTTCACCAGGAGGAGGAGGCACTGGGAACAATAAAAGATATCTAGAATGAATTCACGATTTGAGTGAATGGAGAAAGACAGACCTTAGCAGAGTCCTCTCATCTCAGACAACTGTCCAGCTTGGGTGCAGTGACTCAACTCCCAAGGGTGAATCGATTTCCTGTGGTCACAGGGAGCATAAACAACAGCCCCAGGATGGGAGAGCCAGGACCAGGTGGAATAACCACGGTGTCTCTGAGGTATTTCAGTCCTCTGACGGTTCATCTGGGTCTCCTTTCATCAAGTTCTAGAACTTGATTCATTCTAGGACTGGATTCATTTCAGAGCAACGTGAAGGCTGGTAAATACCATCTCAGCTACATGGACTTGAATCATCAATCTCTAAAGTGATGAGACTTCTACACCAAGGTGGATCAGTGGTTTCCTGCACTCACAGAGCCACTGTTGCTCACGGTATTGAGTCCATCTCCTATCTCCTACCAGTGCCAGGGTGGGATATTCACCTGTGCCAGAGCCAGTGCCCATCAATCAGCTGCACAGGCAAGAGACAAATACAAGTTCGTATTTTCATGTTGGGTAGATCTCACTGCATTTAGCAGTGCCACCTTATGATGAGCAGTGAGAGGAGATAGCATCTCTTAATGTGAGGAATGTGGAAGGAAAGCTGGGATGGCAGCAGCCACTGAGCAGCACAGAGAGAAGGAAAGCCAGTCAGGGCTGAGGGAAGATTAAAGGCAGAGCAGGAAAATTCCAAACAATAGCGTGACCACCTTGGAAATGTGAAACACTAACACAGAGGGAAGGGAGAGGAGAGGATGGGGCTGTCCAGCCCCAGAAATCTGGGAGCAAATGAATATTGCTGATGAGTGACACAGCTGAAAGATCAGTGCTCGTCCTCTGGTCCTTTCTCTGATCCTGAACTGGTGGTGTGAGCTGAAATCAGCACATGTTTACAGCCCTGCTATATCACTGCTGCTGGGATGCTGCTGGAGCCTCACCAGTGCGACTTCATCCAGAGTCATCACCTCCCTCATTACTCAGATAACCATCATGTCACAAAGCATATTTATCAACATGCCCATGCCAGAGCAAGGGGTTATGTGGCTTTAAATACACTAAGAAGAGCACGGCTAATGGCTTTGCATAGATCTAATTAATTTGTTAATTAAATCTGTGCCATCTCTGAGTGTCAGAAAACCCAAGGGGTCCATAATAACAGAGATAAAACAGACTCTTGTAGAAGTTTTAACATAATTATAAATAATCACAGTTACTCTGCTCACCTACGTCTGTCCAAACCAATCTTCCTTGCGAGCTCCGTGGGAATTGCTGGGCCTGGAGCAGCCATCTGAGGCCCCATGATGCTCTACGATTCCCATGGACATTCGAGCAGGACACAGAACCTGACAGAGCCCTTGGCTCTTCTGCAGTGCACACTGAAGGCCACTCAGGTTGTCCCACTGTGCCCCTAGGCTTCACCTTGGGGGTTGAACCCCAGTAGAACCCAGCAGAAGTTCCCAAACTCACAAGTAGATACCTGCTTCTAGGTGTCTCTGTATTTAGTTCTGCCTCCTGTGCTTCAATGACACGTGGAAATGATTAATTTATTAGTGATGAGGTGTCCAGAGACTGCAGGTGGGGCCAAAGTACATGTTGCAGACAAAGCAGAGCCGTTCCTCTCCCAAACTCATGGAGTCTCCTCCTCTAGACAGGCTCTTAGTGACTGCCACCGTACATGGGTTATTTATAAATCAACAGCTCTTATCTTCATTCCCCCTCTCCTTCCAGACCCTTCAAAAGTGACTCCAGAGGAGAACAAAGGACAAACCTGCACAGCCCTGGGGACGAGCTGGACTCAGGGATGCCACAACTCATGGATGCTCCCTTCTTGCATCTTTTCAGCTTTGATTCACAGTCTGTTTTTACCACCACGAAAGATGTAGCGGTTTGGGAATGTTCTGTTTAGCAGCGTCAGAGGTCTCATTCCTGCCATTCGTGACCCAGAAGGCAGATTAGGGTGTTTGATTCATCCGGAGGATGTTTCCCGAGTAGGGGGAGGTGCCATAGGGTCGCACACGTCCTCCCATCATGGGATGCAGTGACTCATCGACTGACGGACGGTTCCTGAAGCATCGAGGCTGAAGTACAGCTGTTCCCCAGTCCCCTCCCTCCCCCCTTGTCCAGTATGTCATATTAAAGGGTGATCGGCTTACACATGCTCCGATATGGATTCCTTAAGCTTTGTAGCACGGTGGCTATATATAAAGCCCTACACTGGAAGCTGAAGTACACAGACAGCTGCGATAGTAGCGAGCGATTCACATTCCCAGTGTGCTGGAGGTCTGGAAGCAAGGGAGACCTGCGAGCCCTGCTTTGAGAAAGTTTCTTTACCGAAGGCACACATACAGATATATCTGTAAATAGACACAAAAGAAAGCTTAGGAAAAAAAAAAAAAGGAGATCTTACTCTCTCCACCATGGCTTTGCCTTTTGATCAAGTGGAAGAACTGCGTCTCTACCAGCAAACCCTCCTCCAGGATGGGCTCAAAGACATGTTGGACCACAATAAGTTTCTGGACTGTGTCTTGAAAGTCAAGGGAAGGGAGTTTCCCTGCCATCGGCTGGTGCTGGCAGCTTGCAGCCCCTATTTTCGGGCCATGTTCCTCTCAGATATGGAAGAGAGCAAGAAGAGGGAGGTCAGCTTGGAAGATGTCGATCCAGATGTCATGGGCAAGATCCTCCACTACATCTACACCTCTGAGCTGGAGATCACAGAGCAGAATGTTCAGGACATCTTCTCCGTGGCCAACATGTTCCAGATCCCCTCCATCTTTACTGTCTGCGTGTCCTTCTTACAGAAGCGCCTTTGTCTCAGCAACTGCTTGGCTATCTTCAGGTTGGGTTTGATGCTGGATTGCGCCCGGCTGGCCGTGGCAGCACGGGATTTCATCTGTGACCGCTTTGCACTGGTCTCTCGTGATGAGGAATTCTACCAGCTCTCAGCCGACGAGCTCATCGCCATCATCTCCAGTGACTCACTCAACATTGAGAAAGAGGAAAACGTCTTTGAAGTGGTGATGAAGTGGGTGGGCACCAAGGACCAGGAGTGCCGGCAGAAGGCCCTGCCTGTTGTCTTTGAAAGCATTCGCTTCCGCCTCATGCCCAAGGACTACATCAAGGACCACGTGGAGAAGCAGGCCGTGGTGAAGTCCAGCCCAGAGCTGCTCAAGAAACTGCAGATGGTGAAGGATGCCCAGCAAGGCAAATTCACTGTGGTAAAGAAGAAGAAAGTGAAGAAAAGCAATGAAAAGCAAGCAAAAGACAATGTTGTCAATGGAGCAGTAGATGAGGTGGAAGATACAGAGGAGGATGTGCTTCCAGGGATCTTAAATGACACAATGCGCTTTGGGATGTTCCTCCAGGACCTCATTTTCATGGTGAGCGACAGTGGAGCAGTGGCCTATGATCCCACTGCCAATGAGTGCTATTTTGCCTCCCTGTCTGCTCAAATCCCAAAGAACCATGTCAGTCTGGTGACCAAAGAGAATCAGATCTTCATTGTCGGAGGACTGTACTACAATGAGGACAACAAAGAGGATCCCATGAGTTCCTACTTCCTACAGGTACTAGTTTTTGTTTTCTTTCTTTTCTCTGACCAGGAGCATGACCAGTCTTTGTTGATGTTTGCAATATGCATTGCCAAGTGATGCTGAAATGAAAGATGTGAATGAAGCTGAAACATTTATATTGCTTTACTAGTGATTTTCTTGCCATATTCTTATCAGACGTACCACTAACAGGGATTTTTGATCACTGACATTTTGGCCCATCACTTTGGCCAATGCATTTGGTCCAGCCCTGCCTGCCATAGGGCACATAAAACTAGGTTGGAGTCACCAGATCTCTGCATTCTTTATGTTCCCTGGGCATGGACCTCCAGCAAAACATAGAGATGATTCTGCCAGGTGCCAACACAGGGAACAGCAGCAGCTATAGCCACAGAGTAAACACTTCAAGGACACTGAGTATGTCCTTGCCTACCAATATCTGCCTCTTTTCCAATGTTCTTATCCCTGGATGTGTTCTAGTTCCATCTCTGAGTCTCTGCCTTGGTCATTTCCATTATGTGCAAGGGAAACTCTGCTGTGACATTTCTGGGGGATATCCAACAGGAAAAGTGCCTATTCTAACTCAGCAATAACCAAAGCTGTGAGCAGGCTGAGCTGTGAGCAGGCAATCTGAGCTCCAGGTTGGGCTGCAACCCAAGAAAACCTTCCCTGCAGGGACCTAACAGGGCACTGCCATTCCTACCGACCCTGTAGGAATCCACCGAGTCTTACATCCTTCCCTGTCTACCCAGAAATCTCCTGGGTAAATCAGCTCCCATGGCTCACATCTGTTGCGGAAGGAAGCAACAGTGTATTGGAAGGGTAAAGCAAGAAAAGTTCCCATGCTGAGACACACAAGTCTGATCCTTCCCATGTTCTATGGGTGTATTGGAACTGTTGAATCATGGCCTGAGCCACTGATTGATCTGAGGTGAGCACTGAGTCAGCCATGGGAGCACAGGTGAAGGCAGTTCATCTGCGTGACCAGAAGGGGGGGAGTCTGACTTTACCACTCCTAGACCCCATTTAAGGGCTGACCACCGCTGGGGAAGGGTCTCTTGGAGTTTCCTCCTTTGTGGAGTTTTTCCCTGCAAACCTTGATCCTTGGAGGCAGGTGAGCATTTCTCTTTCTACTGATTGTCTCTTTTCCATCTTGATAATCTTTCCAAATTACACCATTTATAAAATATCTCAGCTAATAATGCCATTTGGTGTTTATTTTGTTAGCTTTATACCTTATGATGAGTAGGACTGTGTACCGGTACCATGAGTGAAAGGAATGTGCTTGTCCTCACCTGACTTCAGAGCCTATGCAGCCCACGTGAAGGACATAAAATGAGGGGTTAAAGGGAAGATATGGCAGCCTGAGGAAGCAGAATGGAGAGGGAAGGCAGTGGGGAATGGGGTGCTGATGCTTGGCACAGAACCCCTTGCACTGAAGAGGAGCTTTGGCCACAGCAGATATGGGCAGCCTGTTTTTCTGCTCAGCAGGCAAGTTAATTCCCTGGGCAGCATGGAAGGTCCTCCAAGTCCTGGACTCTTTTAACAACGTGACTGCAGCAAGCATTTTGAGGGAAATGATTTATTAATCCTTTTGACTGAGCACTTGTGAGACCCCATCTGGATGCATGGGTGTGGATGTGGATGGGTCATCAAGATCACAGAATTGTAGGGGTTGGAAGGGGCCTCTGGAGGTAGAGTCCAACTCTCCTGCCAAAGCAGCTCCCTGGACCAGGTTGCACAGGTGGGCATCTAGGAAGGCCTTGAACATCCCCAGATAGGGAGACTACACCACCTCTCTGGGTGAAGATGGGTGGGGCTAGAAGGCTGCACCTAGAAAGTATGAGAGGCAATAGACTCAAGATACATTAAGGGAAATTTCAATTAGCTGTAAGGAGAACCTCCACAATGGCGGTGGTGTGGTACTGGAGAAGGAGTCCAGAGAGGTAACAAAGCCTCTACCCTGGGGGATATTTCATATTTCACTGCAGGAAGCCCTGGCGACCTGCTCTAACTTCAAAGCTGTGGCTGCTTTGAGAAGCAGAGTTGGATGGGAGACATTTGGAGGCCCCTTCAACCAGTTTTCATCCTTTATGAATGCAGTGTTCTGAGCCTTTTTCAGCTGGAGCTTCACAAGGACAGCTGGCAGCTGTACGATGAAGCCTTGTATAACACAGCAGCCTCTCACACCTTTGGACTCTGTTTCTATCCTCCCCAGTTTCATGTTCCTCCTTCAGTCGGGGTTAGTTTACACTTAAGGACAAGCATCAATATATAAGTGCTGATAAATCCCAGAGGCCTTGCAGGTTTTGGCAGGAACAGGACAATTCCATTGGCATTCCAGATAGAAAACAGTATCCTTTATTTGTCACTTCTAAGATTTATGCTTTGAAAACAATTGGAAACCATCGAGAAGCAGGAACTCTGCTGGTGATGGGGCTGCTCGGGCCTGCACTATAAATAACACAAATGTGGACCACAGCTCACAAAGGGACAGCAATCACAGGCACCCAGCTGAGGCTTTGGAGGCAACCCAACAAGCTGCAACTCCCTGGCCCAAGCCCATAGAAAACAGTGCTTCAGGCAGTGCTCCACCACAGCTTCTTCCTGTAGAGTTCTACCGAACGGCTGCGAGAGGTCACTCCAAACTTGACCCACAGTGCTCCTCCTCCATCAGAAAGCTGTCTTAAAAACGAAGACCTGTTTTACAGTTCCCTCTAAGCACTTTGGTGTCTGAAGAGCCCCTCCTCCCACTTCTGTCTCATAATCTTTCGTGTTTTTTTTGTTTTCTGGTGGGGTAATGCCTCGATCCTCAGACATCCAAGAGTTTGGCATGTCTCAGTCTCCACATGTTATCACATGCTTTGGTCAGCATGAACAGCTGGGATCATTGCAGTCTCTTCAGGTTGGATTATTAGGAAAAAAAATATTCTCAGAAAGAGCAGTGATGCACTGGCCCAGGTTGCCTGGGGGTGCGGTGGGGTCATGATCATTGGAGGTGTTTCAGAAATGCAGAGATGTGTCACTGAGGGACATGGGCAGTGGGCATGGTGGGATGGGTTGGGGTTGGACCTGGTGGTCTTGGAGGTCTTTTCCAACCTGAATGATTCTATTCTGTGATCTCAGCTTCACTGGGCCCTGTAGATACTGGGTGGAACAGTACTGTGTAAAGGGTTTCTGTGCAGATGAATTTCATCTCACACAATGAGGTGGCAGAGGACACCAGTATCCTGAGAAGCAGAGGAACAACCCTTTGACTAATCTTGGCCAGCAAGGAGAAATGGTGGGGGGAGAAACATTTTGCTCTTCACTGCCTGAGTGAGCTATGTAGCCCACATTGTAGACACCACACTGTGACCTGAAGGAGATGGAAAATATCAAAATGAAACACATTAACACATGCTGGTTCTGGAGTGATTCAAGCAAAGCCTCTAAGGTTTAAGTATTTTGGTTCTTCCAGTCCCAGGAACTATCTTTTATAGGTCTAGCATGGGACTCTCCCACCCAAAGATGGCTGAGTTTGTTCCAAGTCAAGGCTTTGGTCCATAGAGTGGAACGTGTCCCTCTAACAAGCAGTGTGTGGGAATGGGTGCTGCTCTGAGCCTCTGGATTCCAGGGGAAGGCACAGATTAATGACTCTGTGTTTCCTTCCAGTATGACCATCTGGACTCGGACTGGCTGGGGATGCCCCCCTTGCCCTCCCCTCGCTGCCTCTTTGGGCTGGGAGAGGCAGAAAACTCCATTTTTGTGGTCGGAGGGAAAGAGCTGAAAGAGGGAGAGAAGACCTTGGATTCAGTGCTGTGCTACGACCGCCTGTAAGTGCCTGGGTGCAGGTGTGGGGCAGGAGGTGGCTGGCAGGGGATGTGGGGCAGATGCTGTGCAAAGTGAATCCAGATCTCCAGGGACCAACAAAGCGTAGTGACAGAGCTCAAGCTCTGCACCCAGAACCTGGGACTCAGGCTGTACCGTGGGAGTCTGAGCTGCTCTCTCCAACTGCACCACTTGTTCTAATTGAAGCTCCCAAGGTGGAAGCTGAAATGGGGATACTGAATTACAAAGGAGTGTTCTCCTCAGATGCTCATGTGGGACTTGTTCAGAGGAGAAAGAAGAGGAAAAGCTTTTCCTTCTGCTCCTGCCCATTGGTTTGAGGTCTCGCAGGGAGTGCCTGAGGACAAGAAAGTTTGTTTTGGAAGTATTCAGATGTGGTGCTGAATGGCCCACCCTGATAGATATCAGGCATAATATCCAATTATTTTTGCACAGTGGGCTCTGAACCAGGTTATGTCATGAACTGTATTTAGAGGCACCGTCCTGTTCTGCCCGTGGGAGGCAGAAATATCCAAAGGCTGCTTCACTCTGCCCTAAAGAGGCACAGTGGTAGGTGTTAACAAGCCTTTGCTCCATTTATTTTTAGATATGTCTGCTTCAAAGGCTGTTTTAGAGGCAGTGATTTGAAACTGATTTCATTTTTTTCCAGAACGCTGGGTATTATCTGGGCAGCAGTGTATGTCCTCCTGCCACGTGCACGGGGGTGGTCTAAGAATTGGCTGGAAAATGGCAGAGAGATGATCAGCACCACTCCTATTTCTGGTGTAATTTAGGTAAAGAGTTCAACTAGAGCAAGTCTGGAGAGGGTAAAGTGCTGGCCTATGAGAGCAGTTGTTTGCCTAGAGTGGTTGCGCAATTAGAAGGCATCTCCATTCTCATGTGAAATGAAGTGCAGGTCTGTGGGGGTTTACCCTACATGGTGAGGCACTGGAATGGGTTGTCCAGAGAGGTGGTGGTGCCCCATCCTTGGAGACACTCAGGGTCAGGGGACGTGACTCTGAGCACCTGGTGGAGCTGTGGGTGTCTGGGACTGGGACCAGGTGGTCTTTAGGGTTCCCTTCCAACTCAAATGATTTTATCATTCTATGATTCTGAATGAGTCTGAGCTACATGGGCATCAAAACACATCCTGAGAAACTCCAGCCCTATTTGGGCCTGCATGCCTACCCCCTGACCCTTCTTTTGGGTCCAAGAAATGCACCCAAATTTTATATGGCTCCATTTTTAGCTACCCAAGACAAAGCACAACAGAGTAAAAATAAAGGGATTTGATGTGCTAAAGCCCTACTTGAAGACAAAGCTGTGGGCTCTGCTCTGAGCTAACTCAGAGGCTTCAGCACAGCCCTGCACTCCAGAATGTGGACCTAAGCACACGTTGTTCCTTGGTGACCACAACTCTGAAGTCTCATTGGATTTCATTTTTTATGTAATGCAAAAAAAAAAAAAAATAAATAAATCTTCTGTTCTGTATTTAGGATGACAAAACTTACTTGAAAACTTCATACTTGTAAGACTCTGTTTTTTCTGTTTGTCAGGATCTACGCTCACCTCCAGGTGTGGAAAATGCCACATACTCTGCGCCTCACCCAGCAAGCTACAAATCCTTTTTCTTCTCATCTTTCTCTGATCCAGGTCCTTCAAGTGGGGTGAAGCTGATTCCCTTCCCTACGCAGTCTATGGCCACGCCGTGGTGTCACACAAGGACCTTGTCTACGTCATTGGAGGCAAAGGAAGTGACAAGTAGGTCAAAAGCCAAGAGAAACCAAAGAGTCATCCCCCAAAGTAGAGGGAGCAAAACTTGCCTTAACTTGGCCAAGAGGATCCACTTAGCTCTCACACCTCTGTCCACTGTGTTGGATAGCATGGACCTTTGTGAGGATATTTTGCAGTGTAGGCTTGAGTTAGCAGCACTGAAACAGTAACTGAAGGTTGTACACACGGTCCTGAGAGGCAGTTAGTTACATGGGCGCTTTATCCAGGTGTACACACACAGTGCTGAGTTTTAAGATTCCTTATCCAAAGCGGTCACACAGAAATGGTATCTCTGGGCATGGGCAAGCTTGAGTGCCTGTCCAAGCAAATGCACTGAAGCCAACACAGAGGGAACCAAAATCCCTTCTATAGACCCACGTTCTTCACAACAAGCATCCCCAAACTCCTTCAGTGCAAAGCTGCCCCTAGGATGGCAGTCAAGCCTCCCTTTCCTTCTCCTCTTTCCCTAGGAAGTGCCTGAAGAAGATGTGTGTCTACAACCCAAATAAGTTTGAGTGGAAGGAGCTGGCTCCTATGAAGACTGCCCGCTCCTTGTTTGGAGCCACTGTGCACAAAGACAAAATCTACGTGGCAGCTGGCGTGACCGACTCTGGCTTGACCAACTCTGTGGAAGTGTACGACATTGCCACCAACAAGTATGTACTGAGCACCTTTGGGGTGTAGTTACACCAGGACCAGCTGTAGGTGTACCTTAAGCAGTTTCCAACCATCCTTGCAGCTCCTTGCGCCAGTCCCTCCCAGTCTGTATTCCTTGGGCAACTGGGCATCAATGAGGCCTTGCTGAGCAGGGCATTGTGTAGTTGCATCTGTCGTTAGTACCATTTTACTGAGGATCACACCAGGCTCAGATTCAGAGTGGATTAATCAGTCAGTTAAGCCCTTGGGTGCTTTGTGGGGCTGTTGTTTCATCTCATCGTCTTCACCCAATGCAAGAACTGCGTTCCCTGACTTTGGGCTTTGGGCTCCAGCCCAGCCATGGGACCTGCTGCTTCATGCTAGGTGTACATCACAGCTCAGATTCATCACAGAAGATGAAACTGAGCTACGATGATGGAAACTATCTCAAGCACTGGGCAGAGAACGATCCCACCCCACACAAAGCTACTCGAGTTAGTTATCGCTGACTGATTCAGTTGCAGGTTCTCAGTGAGACACAGGGGTGGGCAGGGTGCCCTAATGTGTCCCTCTCTTTCCATGGCAGGTGGGACACCTTCCCTGAGTTCCCTCAGGAGCGCAGCTCGGTCAGCCTGGTGAGCCTGTCCGGGGTGCTCTACCTGCTCGGGGGCTTCGCCACGGTGGAGACGGAGTCAGGGGAGCTGGTGCCAACGGAGCTGAACGATGTCTGGAGGTGATGACCTTCCCTGGGGCTCTCCATGGGAGATGGGGGGTGTTACTCAGCGTCAGACACCAAGCAAACAGATAGTTTGGGGAGGTGCTGTTACCCCAGCACAAGGCTGAAGGCTCAGCACGGGGTCTCTGGGTGAGATATGTGCCCTGTACTGTGCTGAAGGGTGAGTTAGGTGATTCAGTGATATCTCCCAGCTCTCCTACGTGAAAATAGCAGGGAAAATCCTTTTTCTCCTGGATTGGCATTTTGTTTGGTGATGGTTCCAGCCCTCCCCTTTGGCTTGAAGCAGTGTTAGTGCAATGAATGCTCTCCTTAAGCCAGTGCTTGGGCTGGAAATCAGATTGTCTTACATGAGAGCAGAGACAGAAAGCACTTTCTGACAGCTGCTCACACAGGGCTAGCTCCTGTCCCTCAGGTCTGTGGCTCTAGAGCACCCTCAGCAGGCATCTCTGGGCCTTCACCATGGATGTTCCATCTTGGTGGTACCAACCCATCCCCCAGGGCCCTGCGGGCTCTCCTACAGGACCAGCAGCTGGTATCAGCATGTCGTAGCCTGCTGCTGAGGAGGTGGGGGCTTTATAAGGTGGGGAGAGGAGATGCTTTCCTCACCACAGCTGTCTGTCTCTCCCCAGGTATGATGAAGAGCACAAGAAGTGGGAAGGGGTCCTCCGTGAGATCCAGTACGCCTCTGGTGCCACTTTCCTTCCCGTGCGCCTCAATGTTCTGCGGCTCACGAAGATGTAGCATGATTTCCTTTCTCCAGTGGGCAGGGATGGATGGGGAGCGGAGGGAGGTGAGGTTTCTCTAGATATACTGTGTAGGACACTGAGTCTGTGATTGGTACCATTTTACTGAGACAAGTGGGAGAGGGGGAAAATTAACTTGAAGCCGTACGGCAACTGGCTGATGTCCACAAGGTAACTAAAAAAAGGCTGGAGAGCATGCAAGGAGCTGGGGAAGGCCAAAGAAAGTGGAGCATTGTGCTACTCCAGTCTCAGCTGGCAGGACAAAGAGATGCTACTCTTGTTCCAATTCTTCCTCTATGTTTTTTCCAATCTTCTCCAGCCAACACTGGAGGCAGAAGAAGGTTCTGAAGGCACTAAGAAAATGTTTTTCCAGACAGAGGGGTCTCTGATATGTATCCTCACCTGAGGTTGCTGCAGGTGTGGTGCTACAAAACACCTCAGAGAGAAAAAGAAGGGGAAAAGAGAAGGGAAGGGGTGTGGATCAGACCTGGGGGACTCCGAGGAGTTCCCACGTGGTGAAGGTCATAGGGATGAGACAGTTAAAAGGCACGTGAGTACTGGCAGCAGAAATTCCTTGAACACTACAGTGAAATGGAGGAACGAAATTAGTTCTTCTTCACCTCCGTGATGACTTTGTACTGAAGAGATGCAATGAAGTAAGGGCTGCAAGAGGGGATGTGTCAAGCTAGCAGTATGACACTCACCTCCACCCCTTTGGGCTCCTTGTGGTCAATCACAGATTACAATGTCCTCAACGTATGGAGGGACAAGTGCTTTTCTTCAGGAAAAGGTTTTATATTTATGCTTTTATTTTTACTATTCTGAACTTTTTTTTTTTAAAGCAGTATTCTAATTTGTGAAATTCTTGGAGATCTCAGTGGTGTTTGGCTCAGAGAGAGCTTCCTACTGAGAAAAAATGCATTGTTTTGGTTTTTTTTAAGTGGTCATGATGGTGTTTTGTTAGAAACCCGAGTCTACCGGCAGCAGGACAGAGATGTGTTAGACCAAAAACCTAACCATGTTCATGCTACCTGACCAGTGGCTCACTTCAGAATAAATCTTGAAAGCATTTCTCCCCAAGTTCCCTTTCTCTGAATGTTGATGGAGCTGCAAACGGATGTCCATGTCAACCAGACACAAGGACTGAGCAAAAGCTGTGATGAGTGCATGGAGAAAACCAGCCCCACGGGCAGCCCCAGCTTCTAGAGTTCTGACATTGTGTTGAGGAACATGGTTTAGTGGGAACAATTGGTGATGGGTGGATGGTTGGACTGGGTGATCCTGTAGGTCTTTTCCAACCTTGGTGATTCTATGATTCAATTATTTTCCCCCATTTCAGAGCCGACGCTTTAATGTCCATGTCCTCAAAGCTTTCCTCCATAGATATGAGGACTAGAAATGTATATAGGAAGAGAAAAAACAGCTGGATGCCTACATCATCACAGGGTGTAAACCAGGGTGAACATAATGAAAAAGAACAAATACAAATCTTGTAAATAAATACCCTCAAGAGAACATGAAAATTACAATATCAGAAGTCTGTCAGATTTGCCTAGCTCAAAATGCAGTCTTAAGAAACTGAAATGAGCTTGCAAGAAAAGACAATTTTCTGTGAGTAAAGGAACCAGAGTCTTGTCCTGCCTTCACTGTAAGGATTTTCTAAGAGTTATGGGATAATCTCCTTAGAAGATGATTATGTCAGGAGAGCAATGAAACATTTTCACATGAAAAATAAATCTAAAGTGACTGGCTGGCAGCTGATAGCATTAAAAAAAAGGAGGAAAAAAAAAAAAAAAGACAATGAAAATGTTCAAAATGACCACACGTGAAAAATCTGTGGTTGAAATAACTAAATAAGTGGTCACCCTTCATTGAGTTCTGGAGAAATTCCCATGGAAGACTCCCAGGTTTGTGTCGGAAGTGGAAAGGGCTGTTGCCTAGAATTAAGAAATGAAGTCATGTGTTGCAGGGGTGGGATAGCACTTTGCTCCCAGGACTGGAAACCAATACCTCAGCAGTGCTGGCTGGTTGCAGAATGGAAACCTGTAGTTGCTTGGTCCTGAGCGAAGGTTCCTTCCCATGGCTCAGCTGCTCCTCGAGCAAATGTGGGCTCTTTGAAGCCAACAGCATGGCCTTTGGAAGTCAATGGGAGCACTGTCACATCTCAGTAAGTTGTTACGTGTGGTCCCTTGATAATGGCTTTAGAAACAGTGATTAAGCTCAGTTAGCATCCCCATTTGCATCCTCAGCTGCTCACCTTGCACCTGTCCTCTGGGAGCTGAGCACTCCTGTGTTGGTCGCATCTGTGATGAAGTTTGGGAGGTGCCAATCTTAGCACAGAGCAAGAAAAGATAAAAGGAAAAACAGCATCTTGAAATCTCCTATCTCATCGGCAACAAGGCCTAACACCAGCCAGAGCTGGTCCAAGGAAGGCAGCACAGTTACACGTGGCCAAGCAAAAGTCTGGTCCAGAGACCTTCCAGCACCTCTTGCCAAGAGGCAGTTTCAGCCCAAAGACAATCTTCAGTAAGAAATACCAGGATGAATACTCAGGGAGGCACCACTCCTTGCTGTTACTGAGCATTTTCCTTGCTGAGGTGCACAAAACTCCACATCCCCTATGGATATCTTCACCAATGCTAGCCAAAAAATTACATCCCAAGGGTGCAGCAGAATCAGCTCTTCTTCCATTAGCTTCCCAATACTGGTGCTGGTGAAGTTCCCACAGCTCCATTTCAAATCATTTAAGATGCTGGGTGCTTTTGGATGGGCTCCTTGGTTTCTCCATTCCCTCCAGAGGTGCTCGTGGAGCCTGATCTCATAGTTCACCAAAATTTTGTTTCTGCATTAGGACCCTGGAGCTCAGTCCTCACCTCCACTACCACCTCAGGGCTGTGAGCATCCAGCCCTTTCCTTCACCCACGCATCACTCTTCCCTGAAAAGCTGTGTTTATTGGTCCCACAACAGTCTGGCTGTCTCACACAGACACACACCTCCCACCAAACCCAGCACAAAGTCCACACGTGATGCAAGAGCAGCTGTGAGAGCATGCCATGGGAACAAAGAAAGTGGTAGAGTTCTACGTTTTCTTTTATAAAAGACAAATTGTTTATTGATTCAGTCCTTCCACTTGCAACCTCTTTGGTAACAGTCGTTAACACTTCTAGACTGGGAGAACGCAGTGGAAAGGCCCAGTTCTGTCCTCTCACCACTTCCAGGAAACCCTGAACGTGCCTTGGTGAGAGGCCAAAAGCAGGTTTCAAAGCATGGCCAAAGACCTGGCCTCTATGGACACCCCAGAACAGCCCACCATGGCTTGTCATGCTCACGGGCAGCCCCGAGAGCAGCTCCAGCACCTGTGGGCAGATGATAGCTTAGGATGGTGATGCATGCTGGAGTTGTGGTGCCAAGGCTGGCTGCGAGCTGTGCTTGGAAGGCAGCACTGATGCACCTCTTGGGACCTCCCAGGCATCAGCCAATGGGGCCAACAAGAAAACAAGACTCTCCTATATCTGCAGAGGGCAATGACTTGCCCTGGTGGCCTCACAACGATGGGCTGAACCAGCAGTGTTGGCCTCCCCCTCAACACCGTCCCAAAGAGAGTAACTGCTGTACTTGGCGTTAGAGATAAACATATATTGATTACACGTGGTCATAAAAAAAAAAAGTAATAATAATTAATAATAATAACAATACATTTCCTAGAACATTACTTAAGACGCTTCTGAAACGCATCCAAGCTTCCCCTCCCCTCCCTGTCTTCCCTTATCTATACAGAATAAAGTGCTTCATTTAGTTTGTTCACACTAGCAGAGCCACTGATACACTCTCAACTTGGCATGTTTGGGCAACTGATACTGAATCTCATCAAACAATACAGAGCCCAACACCAGGCATGAGAAACAACTTTTGAGGCAAGTGCTTGGGGTTTCATTTGCTTCCTTCAAGTTCCATGCTACTACAGTTGTTGTTTTTTTGTTTGTTTGTTTCTTCCTGTTCTTTGAAAAAGTTCTTTCTTTGTTAAGTTCAACCCACCTCCAACGTGGCTGCATTGTGTCACCAGGCAGGGCTGCGTGCGGGGAAGCTCTCTCTGTCCGTGTGAACCACCTGTCCATCTGTCCTTCCCTCTTGACCTCAGGCAAACCAAGAGTTGAATCAGTGGAGTTGTCTAGCAGCGGATGCTTGTCTCTATTGCACTGTCACAGCCGTTCCCACTGTCTGTCTGTCCAACACCTTCCCATCGTGCTTGGGTTATGGCTGTGGTCCGAAGGGCCAGCCACGCCTCATGGACTTTATGAGGCTAACTGGTCTGTGCTACCAGGCTCCTGGGATATATAAAACAAAAACAACCCCCCCTTGCCCAGCTCCCTCCCTCCCCAGAGTTCAACCAAAGGGAAAATCAAAACCAAACTCCGACAGGTCTGGGGTGCGGGCAGAGCTGTCGGCCGGACGTTGCGTTGGGGTGTATTCATGAGCTGCATAATGGGAATCAAGCCCCTCTCCACCCTCGCAGTCTGTCGAAGAAAGGATGTGAGAGATTAAGGTGCAAGAGTTAAAAATAAAAAATAAAATAAAATAAAATACAAAAAGCTTAAACACAACGGGCCCAACTCTCCCGTCTCATCCCCCATCCCAACTAAAGGGCGCCAGCAGGGTCCAACCGGGATGAATGCGGGACGAGACGCTGCGAGAGCGACTCATTTGAGTCTCAGTACATTAATGAAAACCAGACGTGACAAGACACATCAGGACCAAACAAGGGTGTAGACAAAAGGGCTCGGAGGCCATCTTGGACTCCTAGGAGCTGCCCAGGCCTTGAAGCAGGGAGGGAACAGCAGGGATCTGGTTCTCCAAAGTGCTGCGTGCATGGTCACATCTCAACGTCTCCAATCAGCTCTCCGGGCAGTCTCTTGAAGGGGACTGGAGGTGGTTGAGCTCAGTCGTGAGGCTTTCCATTGATGTGGCAAGGCCTAGCTGCTGTAGGATGAGGGATGGCATGTGCTCTGCACCCGCTCATCCCACCTGAACCAAACATGGTTTTGTTAGTTCCAACAAGGAGCTCTCATCTCATGTCAGCATCCAAGTGGGACAGGTCCTCACTGGGAGAAGATGACAACAGGGATGGGGAAAGCCACCTCCAGGTGAGCAGATAAGGGAGTGTGGGTGCGATGGTGGGGGAATTTACTTGGGGAGAAGTCCACCACGAAGGCAGGTCAATGGGGGTTCATCACAGGAGATCACGCAGGCAAGGTGAGGCCTCCTTGCAATGCAGGCTCCCATCCCATCTCAAGGCCAAGTGCAAGGGGAAAGAAACATGAGAGCCCAGGGGGATAAGGACTGGGAGGCAGTGGAGGAGGAGACACCACAGATTGCTCTACCAAGGCCCTCCGATACCTCCACTGATAGCTCCTGCAAAGCAGTCACCTCCCAGGCTGGGTCATGGTCCCTTCAAAAAGCCAATGGCCCCAAGAACTGAGCACTCATGCCCCTCCTAAGTGTGTGTCTGAGAAAGCTTGGCACCATCCCAGGGTCATGAAGGACAGAGAGCGGCCAAGCTTTTGGGGTCCATCTGAGGAAGGTTAAATCTGTCGAGGCAGCTGTGCCATCGCATCCTCCTCTTGCTCAAAGGCAGAGGGAGATAAGGGTGAGGCCCTGGTACCGATCCTGGAACACTGGACCCCAGAACAAGGACAGGCAAATCATTGCTAAAAGTGCTAACCATCCACGAGAGCAGCAAACTCTCCAAGGATGTCAGGTTTGGGGACACCACTGAGTCACCCAGCAGGGGATACTAATCACCTAAGCTGTTAGCTCTAACATTATTCTTTCAGAGCAGCCAACACTCCTCAGACCTATCTCAATGCACATATTCCTGTCCAGCAAAGCCCCTGAGCATGATGATGAGCCCTCCTGGCTCTGCACAGACACATTCCCATGCAGATGTGCACAAGTACATTGCTCATCTGGCACAGTAGACAAAGCACCAAGACTTTCTGCACAGCCAGGTGTGGCTCACCTTCCCCAGCACCCTGACACCTCCCAGACAGAGGTGCAACCAAGAAAGGGCTCCTGCAGCCCACCCAACATCCTCTCTCTCCCCGACCCTCCAAAAAACCTTCTCACTGCCTCCTCTGCAACCTCGCCAACATCCACATACATCTGCAGAGCTCCCCTGGGCAGAATGGATCTCCCACACCTGGGCTGGCACCTCTCTGCTTGTGCTGGAGGCTCTGCAGCTCCTGCAGTGCTCCCCAAACCAATCCACAACAGAGACAATGTGCCAGGCAGAGATCATGGAGTCATGGTCAGAGCAACATGTGGCATCCCAAGGCAAACTGCAGCAGCAAGAGACCTGGATTGGGCCCCAGCATTCAACAAGAAGGCAACAGCAAAGCCTTCACAGGATTACAGCTCCTCTCTTACTCAAGACCACAGTTCTTCTCCACTGGCATGAATAAGTGAAATCAAAGGCCAGCTGGGAGATCGCAGGGAGAGGAACACACAGGGTGGACAAAGTGGTACTAATCCGCACCATGGGGCACCATCAAGCCAAATACAGCCTTCTCTGGCACAGCTTGGGTACATTAGTCCCTTCTGGTCCCTATAAGGGACTGCTGACCCTACAGGGTGGTGAAACTTGGTAGAGCAAAGTGGGCTTCCCTGACATGGCAAGAAAAAGGTCTTGCCTCCACCCTAATGCTTGGGATGAGACCCAACGGCTCCCAGCCAACACCTGGAGCTCACCCACAGGTCAGGTTTATTCAGATTGTTAAGGCACTATTCTGGGCTGAAACTGCTGAGGACCGGTTGCATCCCACTCCTCCACCCTGGTGCCATCTCACTGGTCCCAAGGCCATCCCAGCTCTCCCAAAACCACCCTACAAACTCTGGAGTTTCTCCAGAAAACCAGCTGTCAACGGGATGAGAAGGGCACCCTAAAGATGAAGGGGCAGCTGGCTGCCCATGCCCCCAAAACACAGCACCGGTGTTGTGCTTTTGTCTATTGGAGAGAAAAACCTGCACTGGGGGAGGAAGACGAGGAGAGGGTCGCTGACAAGGTCAGATGATGACTTCCAGTGGGGACCCCTACTCTGCTGCACGCCGCCGGGAAGCTAACACACCTCAACTCTTGGGGAAAGAGCCTGATTGAAAGACCAGCTTTACAGTACAGGGATTCGAGCACCACTAGTGGGATTCCAGCTGGCACGCTGGATGGCACAGCATCGCATCCCTCCGAGCCCCACCAACCTCTTGACGTGGAGAAGAATGCAATGCACGGTGACAGGGCAACCAGGAAGGGTTGGGATGAGCTGGGGATGGAGCTGATGGAGCCTGCATCACCTTGCTGGGTCAAACCATTGTCTCCCAGTGGGAAAAATGCCTTGGGAGAGGCTTCTCTTCCCCGTTTTCCCTACAACGGTGAGTGCTGGTGGAAGGCTGCCAGGGCGCTCCACGGCCAAGATGAAATGGAGAGTGCTGTCTTTTATCTGCACCCTCGTGGACAGTCCTCCACATCCACACTCCTTGAGGACGTCCTCCTGCTCCCAGTCTCCACAGAGAAAGGCTTTGTGGACAAAAGGGAAAAAAAAAAGAAAAAGAAAAAAAAAAGTAACACCAAAACAACCCCAAAACGAGGAGGAATGGGGTAGAGAGCAAGCGAAGCCACGTCTCCCCCGGGTGCTTCGAAAGGGCAGTTTCTGTCTGTGCAGGGGGAGGGCACCTAGTTGTTATTTGAATTTATCCTCCCCGCAGGAAACAGGGGAGGAGGGGGTGGTAGGTGAGGAGGAGGAGGGAGGGTCTGTGGCAGGGGAGGAAGCAGAGGCAATGGGGAGACGCCTGGGGGCAGCGGGGCCGGGCTGGCAGCAGGTTGGGGGACGGCTGTGTCCGAAGCCAAGGGGTTGCTGACACGGAAGCATTTCTCCTTGTGGGCTTTCAGCATGTTGGAGAAGCGGAAGCGTTGGCCACAGACGTCGCAGGGGTAGGGCTTCTCGCCCGTGTGGGTGCGGCGGTGCCTCTTCATGTTGGGGCGGCTGGTGAAGCTCTTCCCGCAGATCTCGCAGATGTAGGGCTTCTCACCTGGGTTTTTTCGGTGGGGGGGAAAAAGGCGAGAAGCAGCACTGGATCCTTCCCCCATCCCCACGGAATCACTGAATCGTTAAGGCTGGAAAAGAGCTCTAAGATCACCAAGTCCAACCCCAACCCATCCCCGCCACGCCCACCAACCACGTCCCTCGGTGCCACACCTACACATTCCTTGATAACCATCTCAAGCCCCATCCCAATTGCCACTCCCACCCCATCCTGGCAAGCTGGGAGCTCTCACCCGTGTGCGTCTTCATGTGCTCGTCGAAGTACTGCTTCATGTTGAAGTCCTTGCCACACCACTGGCACATGAACTGCTTGTGGCCGATGTGGATGCTCATGTGGGAGCGCAGCTGGTACTTGTACTGGAAGCGCTCGTTGCAGTTCTGCAGTGGGGTGGATGAGTGGTTGATAAATGACTTTTGGGGTTGCTGAGACAAGCTGCGGGTGCCCCACCTCTGGAGGTGCCCAAGGTCAGGTTGAATGGGGACCCTGGGCAGCCTGATCTGGTAGGGAGCACCCAGCCCACGGGGGTGGTTGGAACTGGATGATCATTAAAGTCCCTTCCAACCCAAGCCAGTTTGTGATTCTACAAAAGCCTCAGCCTCACCCTGGGGTTGGTGAGGCCTTGAGGCAGGAATGCAAAGCACGGGAAATCGGAGAAACACCCAAACAGCACAAAGCTCTGCGAACTGCAGGACACTTCCCCAGATCAGTGCTTTTGTCCCCATTTGTGAGGAAGTGGGGCATGCCCCTGCAGGACACTTCCCCAGATCAGTGCTTTTGTCCCCATTTGTGAGGAAGTGGGGCACAGGGGATGCGGGGAGGAGAAGGGATCTCACCTCACACTTGAAAGGCTTCTCCCCGGAGTGCTGCAGGGAATGGACCTTGAGGGACATGCTGCGCTTGAAGGACTTCCCGCAGGTCTCACAGGTGAAGGGCATGTCCTTGGTGTGAGCTGCAGCAGAGGTGAGCAGTGTCACACACCCTCCCCGTGCATTGGCCTTCGGTGGTCCCAAAACTGACACCCAACCTCGGACAATCCAAAGACATCATCCCAAGAAGAGGTGCCATAGCACCATGGCACCAGCGAGCGTGTTTTGGGGCTCACCACTGACCTACCCTCCATTATACAACCCAGTGTGAGACACAGCCTGACAAAAAAAAAAAAAAAACCCTTTTTTTCCCTCTTTTTTATTGCCTGCGAGCACAGAGATGTGGCCGTTGCTGCCATCTGTGATTTGCTCTTCAAAGCACAGTGCTGGCATAGGCTCATCCTCTTTTTACAAGGGAAGGATAGTTACACTTCAAACCTTGCTTTGATCACTTCTGATGTCTCTCTTTTTTTTCCTGGTTAAACAGAATAATTGAGATTTCCTGGTGCCACGCCTGCTCTGCAGCAGAGAACTGCTCCAAAAGCATCAACACAGAGCAGACATACACTCACCATTCACCACCCAGCACTGCAGGATAAAAAAAAAAGCCACATTTCCACGCTTTTACTTTGCCATTAGAAAGCGGAGCTAGCCCAGCCCTAAATCCCAACACAGCAGCAATAGAAAAATACCTTTCATCACCAAAACCCCACATCAGCACCCCTAATGAGATCCCCCCTAACGAGAGCCGGTGCCTCCCGCACTCACCAACCATGTGTTTGCGCACGTGGGCCATGGTGTAGAACTTCTTCTCGCAGATCTCGCAGGAGAACTTCTTCTCAGCATAGCCATGGACGATCTTGTTGTGCTCGTGGAGTGACCAGAGCTTCTTGAAGCCCTTCCCACACGTCACACACTGCAACGAGAGAGGGGCTGGGCAGGGAGGCAGGGGAACGTACCGAGGCACTGCCGGTATTTGGGTTTTGCTTTGGCTGTTGAAAGACAACATCATCACAAAACCTGATGCTAACGGAGTGACAAGCGAGGCTGCTACACACCTTGTGGCTTCAAAAGCTCCAAAACTCAAAATTTCTACCCACTGGCTGGGGTGATGCCTTTCCAAGGAGGGGTGTGGCCCTTTGGCAATGGATGGATGACACCTGCAAAGCTCACGCACCATGGTTTTATTCCCAGCTGGGGATTTCATGCTTGCACACAATGAAGACCTTACGTTCCCCCCAAAAAAACCATTATCTTAGCATTAGAAGTCTGCAAGGGGTAGAAGGAAAAGTCTTCAGCAGGTACCTCAGCACTGAGTTCTCCGAAAATAGGTATTCACCTCAAAAATCCTATTATTATCCATGAACTGTGAAAATGCCCACGAATCCCCTCAAAAACATTAATATCCACTAATTCAGAAAATGGTCATTAATGGAACAAAACAGACCCCAAACTGGTTCACTCGAGTAACAGAATGACAGGATGTGACAATGTTAAGCACCAGCAAAGTCTCCTCCTGGGAATCACAGTGAAGGTTTGCTCCTCCTCCACCACCAAACTCAACGCTTCTCAGAAAGAAGCTGCAACCTGTTCCTCCACAAATGGCTTTTCACCTCTGACATGGGCCTTGGTCAGCTTTTCATCACGTGCCCAGCTCAATGAGGCTCAATGAGCTCAGCTTATCACCCATGTAGTAGGGAGTGCTGGGAATGGCCTCAACTGGGGCAAAACCCTTTCTGAGTATCAATGGAGAGAGGTGAACCCAACGAAGAGAGGTGAACCCAACCAGCAGTACATGAGATCAGCTTGGAGCAGGGGGCAAAGGGAAGCATTGCACAGCCCTTGCTCTGCTGGGGCAGCCTTCATCTCTCCGTGTACTCATCCTCCTCTTGTCCTCCTGGGCTCAGAACATCTCTTCTCCTTGCAGGTGCGTTGTGAGCAATAACTGATGCCAAGGAGGCATCTGGCAACAGAACAGCCAAGCGGTGTCAGCAAATTCACACGGGGTACCTCGACCTTCTCCTCCCACCCAGGGGAAGAGATGCTCATGGATGGGCTTCTTCCACATTTTGCACTGAATGAGGCTGCAGTACCATGGAGAATATACTGTTATGTCATGTTGTCATAGTGTCTCCCTATCTATCTTTATATTTAGGTGCCTGGAAGGCAAAATGAGGGTCAAAGAGACACTCAACTCCTGCATCCTGGCAGGCTTGAATTTCACCACGAGCAATCCTTTGAGTTTTACTGGTTCTAAGTAAATATTTCTACAGATCAGAGCAGTTTTATCTCTGCTTTAAGAGACGTTTCGGGACCAACTTCCACATTCTCCACTTAAAATGAAAAAGGCTGCAGGGAAATATTAAAATTAAAGACAGAGAAAGGAGATGTAGGAAAGCTCCCAGCTGGGACCATGCAGCCCCGAGGGCAGAGCCCTGTGCCCTCAGGCAAAGGACAAGGCAAGCCATCAAATAAATTCTGGCAAGAGAAGAGGAAATTCACACTGGAGCAGGTCAAGAGAGATTTTGGGAACAACGTGACAAAGCAAAGGGTGAATTCTTACTCAGGCAGCAGGGCAAGAAAGCTGCCATGGGGTCACGGGTGTCAACGGGAAGCATTTATGGGGAGCAAAGCTGCAGTGTGGGAGTGAGAGCCCTCAAGGGTGAGATCTGAGGACAAATCAGCAATAGATTTTAGACAACATGAATAAGGTAAGAGGGATGGTCCTTCCATGGACGCGGTCAAAAACTGTGCACACAGAGATCAAAAAAATTCCCTCTTCCAACCAGGCTTAATTCCACGGTATCCTGATAAAGTTATTCAATATTGTCAGGGTAAAGAGAGTGCATTTGGCTGCTAATCTAAAATGCCTGACTAAGTGAGAGGTAACGAGCCAAGCCTGCCACAGAGGGAGGTCACCACAGGGGCAGCTGTGGTTCACCCTATCCCAAAATGACACGGAAAAGGGGATTAAAAAGGGAGGAGGGAAAAAAGCAATGAGGTGTCAGCACTCACTGGTAGCCTCAGGAAAGCAGCAGAAAGGATTGAAGAAACGCCCTGGGAAAATCTCCTTACAATTGCCTTATGATGGGCTCTGATCCACCCACCACCACCATGCAAGAGGCATCGGGCACAGATCCACCAGTCCCAGTCTGGTGAATGCAGTCATCCCAAAGAAGCAGCCATTAGCACTGGGAGTTATTTGGAAAGACACCCCAAAGGGCTTCGTCACCCATTTTATTTGGGATGCAAGCACTGTAGGGCTGCCACAGCACCCGGGTTGCGTTCCCTTCGCCTAGGAAGGATGCAAAATCCCTTAAAATCCCATTGTTTGGTGGGAAGGATCATTCGGTGTGAAGCTCTCTAGGAGACTTTGCTTCTTTTTATTAACAGTCTTGTGCAGAACCGTTCAGTGGGGATTAGAAGACAAGTCTGCAGGAACGTGCAGCTTTGCTGCTCAATGAGGACACCTGCCTAGCACCCCAAACCTGCACTGATCTAATGGAGGCAACGTGCACGTGCAGATGAGGATCCCATTAGTGCGAGGCGAAGGACATACAGTCCCTGAGCCACGCACAGATGTCAAGTGAGTTTGGAAATGTGCTAAATACGTGAGCTAAAGAGCACAAAAGGCAGATTAAAACCACTTACTTATGTCAGCAATTCTTCAAATCAAGCTAAATTGGTTTAAGCCTGGGTGGAACCGATTGGAGTGCGTCTCCATTAGGGGGCTTGCAGTGTTTTATCCAGATTAACTGAATCAACTCAAAGGAAAACTACTCCCCCCAAACCACTCTGCGTTTCTACCTGGCTGGCCAAGGGGAAGACACTGTCTGTCAGCACTAATCCTCCAGTCCCATGACACCGTGGGAAACCTCTAAGCCTGAAGACAAGTCACAGGAGAAGCAAGATTCCCACCAGTCCACCACATCTATCCACAACATCAAAAGTATTCTCTGTACACAAGCCCGTGCTATGATGTCTCTGAGTGGGATGTTCTCCCCATTGGGATGCCCTGTCATGGTGGGACATCCTTCTCTTCGGTGGGATGAACCACCTCAGTAGGATGTCCCGTCACAGTAGGCTCTCCCTCCCTTGCAGGATGCCCCATCATGGTGGGATGTCCCTTCCCTCGTGGGGATGCTGCTGGGGGTGGCTGGCTCACCTGGATGTTCTTCTCGCAGTCAGTCTGATGGTGCAGCAGCAGCTCACTCTCAAGCAGGAAGCGTTTGCCACACTTGTCACAGATCTGCATGCGGCTGTGCGTGACGTTCATGTGCTTCTCCAGGTACCAGCGGTTGTTGAAGACCCGGGGACACTTCTTGCACGGGTAGTGCTGCTTCTCCTCCAGTTTCACCTTCTGGCCCAGCCCGTCTTGCTCCTTCTTCCTCTTCCTCCCTCGCTGCCCTTCCTCCTCCTCCTCTTCCTCCTCTTCCGTCTTGGTCATCTCCTGGGACCTGGTGGCCATGGCAGATTTGGTGGCTTTGGATGCTCGGCTTCCTCTGCGGGTCTGCCCACTCTTTTCCCTTTTCATCTCTGATGCGTCTTCATCGTCGTCCTCCTCCTCCTCTTCTTCTGTCGTCTCTTCCAGGTCTTCCTCCTCGCTGTGCTCCTCCTCTTCCTCCTCACCCACCTCCGCATCCTCCTCCTCTTCCTCCTCCTCGTCCCCTTCCTCGTTCTCCTCCTCCCCATCCTCCTCTGTGTCACGTCCATCACCATCAGGCCTCCCCATCACAGCCGCCTCGCTGGCGGCCGCCTTCCCCTCCATGCCCTTGGAGACATTGAGAGTCTGGTTGTTGAGGTTCACCTCCACGATGATCTGCTCCCGGTTGTAGGAGCCCTGGCTGTCCAAGTCCTCCTCAGATTCCTCACCCTCCATCTTGCACACAGCACCTGGACCACCGTCCTTCTCCTCCTTGTAGTACTGCTTGCCCTGTCCTGGCGGCAGCGGCCCAGCGCTCACCCCGTCCTCCACCCGCACCGAGTAGGGGTCAGTGCCCTCCCGGGCGTAGATTTTGGGGTGAGGGGTGTCCACCTCCTGCTTGATCTCACAGTAATACGGCGGAGGGCCAGCACAACCCTCGGCGGGCAGAGCCATGTCAGCAGCCAGGCTGAGCGAGCGCGTGTCCAGCAGGTCCTGGCAGGAGGACGCGATGTTGTTCATCTGCAGCACGGCGGCCGCGTTCAGCACGTCCTGCACATTGCAGGAGTTGACGAGGAGCTTGGAGGTGTAGATGAAATTGAGGATCTGCTGGAGGCCCTGCGACGTGAGGGCCTCCAGGGAGAGCTCCACGCGTTGCAGCTGCTTGTTTTGGGTGAAGAGGGAGTGGAAGAACTGGCTGTAGGCTGCCAGGACCCCCTTGTGCGCCGGGAAGATGCTCTTGTGCTGCACCAGCACGATGTCCACGTCGCACAGGTCCGGCTGAAAGAGGCGCTGCTCGTTCAGTCTGTCCATCAAACACGTGAAGTGGAGGGCTACATCCTCCACCAGGGAGTACTCGGCTGAAGGGTAGTCAGTTGTCTTTTCGACTATCAGCTGTGGGCAAGAAGGAAATAAAACTGTTCAGAAAGGCTCTTTCCTCAGGAAAAAACTCGCCCAGCCATGCCATCCATCCCTGTCCACCTTTCCCAGGTGAGAGATGACAACCAAGAGGCTCCACCTCCAGACTAAGCTTGGGGACACCAGCCAAGAAATTCCACCTTGGGAACATCAACCAAGAGGCTCTACCACCAGGTCCAGCTTGGAGATGCCAATCAAAACGCCCCACCATCAGAACAAACTTAGGCAGAGCAACCAAAGAGCTCCACGACTGCACTCAGCTTGGAGATGTCACCAAAAAAACCCCGCCATCGTTAAGCTCAGCTTGGAGGTGACAATCAAAAAGACCACCATGGTCACCTCACAATGTGGCAGAGGCCAAAGCCTCCACACACGCGGACAGAAGATGTAATACAGAACACAGGCACTTTGATACACCCTCAGCCTCCTGAATCAGATGGGATGGGGGCTGCAGTGGGGACATTCATCAGTTCCAGGCAATGGATGAGACGCCTTCCACCAAGCTAGAAGAAACTTAGGATTTTAAACATTCCTACTCCTACAACACAATTACATAAAACCCCACAACATTCGGGTTATGCTCACAGAAAGCTGCCCCTGGGCTGTATCTCCTACTCCTCTTCCTCCCATGAGGCCAGAGGAGCCACGGGTGAACCCATGGGCACTTCCCATCACCCCACTCCACGCCAAGCAAATTCCTGGTTGAGCATATGCCCCTTAAAAGCAATTACTGAATTACTCCACGTGCTCTGACTCATGTTGGCAGGATTCACCAGGATGATTTATGCCCTCTTTTCTTTTTTTTTTTTTTTCCAAACTTCCATCTTATAGTTGCCTGGGGAATTGCAGCACCCAGAAAAATGCAAGCCTGGGAATGCTGCAAGCACTGGGGCTGCTGCCCAGTGATTTAACTCTACCTGCAAGTGCTTTTGCAGGGCACAGACTCCAGGATCCTCATCCACTGTCCCACAGGGACCCAAACTGTCCTTCCCCTTGTCTACCATGCTGAGAACCCAAGAGAAGCAGCATGGATGGATATGGCCCTGCGAACACACTCTGTTCTGCTATGGGCTGTGAGAAGGGCTGGGACACAGTGCAGTGATGGAGGGGCAGTGCTTAATCCTGCATCCCCTGCACCAGAAGACTTTCCCAGCTGACACTTTTTTCTGGGACAAATGGCAGTTCTTGATGAACTGAGTGATTCCAGTAAGACACATTTTGTCTTGTTTTGGTGGGTTTTTTTTGTGAGCCAAAGGCAAAAACATACCAGAAAAAATGCTCAAATAACAAAGAAGGGTGTTTTCCTCTTTTGTTTTCTCAACAAACAAAACCCCTCCTCCACCCTGCTAAAATTTTTCATTTTCCTCTGAATTTCTGTTCTGCAATCAGCCAGCTCAGCAACACAGCAGCCCTGGCACAGGGCAGTCCCAGCAAACACTCATGTCCTTGAGAAAAGGAGGAAAATGCAGACCTGCTCCCAGCTGTGCAGCAGGGCAAAGAGGTGGGAAAGGCATATGCGGGGGATATTTTTGTTATAAAATGCTGTACCCCACCTGGTACAGCCAGCCATCCATCTACCAACCAAACACCCATCCATCTACCAACCAACCATCCATACAGACACACACCTACCCATCTGTCCATCCATCTACCCGTCCATCTACCAACCAACCATCCATGCCCCTATTCATCCATCCATCCAAGACCAAATCCATCCACCCATTCACCCTCCCCTCCATCCATCCATCCACTCTCCCATCGATCCATCCATGCCCCCATCCAACCATCCATTCACCCTCCCATCCATCATCCATCCACCCATTCACACTCCCATCCATCCACAGCCCCATCCATCCACCCCTTCATCCATGCCCGAATCCATCCACCCACCCCTCCATCCACACTCCCATCCATCCATCTGTTCCCAAATCCATCTATCCATTCATCCTTCCATCCATCCATGCCCCCCTCCATCCCGCCATCCATTCCCCCTCCCACCCCTCTATCCATGCCCCCACCCATCCATCATCCCTCCCTCCACCTGTCCACCCATCCATCCATCCGTCCCTCTGCTTTCTAACCCTTGTGACTGCCAAGGACACGTCAACGGAAGGAACTGGGACGGCTCAGCTCCTCCAAATGAATCGAAAAAAATGATGATATAATGAAAATCACTGTGAACGCTGAAGAAACAGCAAAGCTTTCAACCGAGCAGTTTGATGCCTGCCAGCGACTCTCCTGCCTTGATCTCACTCCAAAACAAAGCCCTACGTTTGGGTTTTTCCTCCAGCACTCCCAACACCGTGGTGCACCTCACTTTGCTCCCGACACACGATGCCCTGAGTCCACCTCAGGGCATCGTGCATCGGGAGCAAAGGACATGGAGTCCCTTTTTCCACCTGTGCAGGTGGAAAAAGGGGCTCCATGCAGTGGAAGTGGGGTCCCCTGCACAGCACCGCCTCTGCTGCAGCCCAGCCTGGAAAACAAACGTTGTTTTTTTGCTCTGGATTGAGGCATTTTTTGGCAAAAAGGGGCTGACCCCTCACCCAGCGTCGGGTCCTGCCAGGCAGCTCTAATCAGTCCCAGCAGCGGCAAGGACAATGCGTGTCTTGGCCACGTCCCGCCAGTGACTTCAGCCCGGACTTGTCAGCAGGAGGGTTTGCTTTTTATTGCTATCAGATGCTTTCGTGCTCTTGCCCGGAACCAGAGTCCCAGCCAAGCCCTGAGCTGCATCAGAGAGGCACCCACGGGGGTCACATCCCCACTTCGCCCCCAAACATCCCCTCCAGAGCTGCATCAGCACAGGGGATCAACCCCACAACCCCTTCCCATGTGCTAATCCTGAATACATACGCATTTTAATTAAAAATAATAATATTTTTGCTTTTTTCTGCCATCACCGCCTGGGCTCACTGGCAGCTCGTATTGCTTTGGTTTAGTTTTGCAAGAGGCTCAATGTGCTGGGAAGAATTCATACTTTGTGTCCCCATCTTCATCTCCACCCTCACCTTCATCCCCAATCCCACCTCTACCTCAACCTTAACCCCAACCCCATCTCCAACTCCAATCTCACCCCAACCCCATCTCCAACTCCAATCTCACCCCAACCCCATCTCCAACTCCAATCTCACCCCAACCCCATCTCCAACTCCAATCTCACCCCAACCCCATCTCCAACTCCAATCTCACCCCAACCCCATCTCCAACTCC
>VXAB01000680.1:1899-70516 GCA_013399175.1 Odontophorus gujanensis
GTTTTATTTCCGGTTTATTTCCTATTCTTCCAGTTTTATTTCCGGTTTATTTTTATTTCCGATTCATTTTTATTTCCAGTTTCATTTCCTGTTTACTTCCGGTTTATTTCCTTTTTATTTCCGGTTTATTTTTTATTTCCGGGTTTATTTCGTTTTTAATTACGGTTTATTTCCTTTTTATTTCCGGTTTATTTTTATTTCCGGTTTCATTCCCGGATTACTTCCGGTTTATTTGATGTTTATTTCTTTTTTTCTAATTACGGTTTATTTCCGGTTTATTTATTATTTTCAGGTTTATTTCCTTTTTAATTACGGTTTATTTCCTTTTTATTTCCGCTTTATTTGATTTTATTTCCGGTTTATTTTTATTTCCGGTTTCATTTCCTGTTTACTTCCGGTTCATTTCCTTTTTATTTCCGGTTTATTTGATTTTTATTTCCGGGTTTATTTGATTTTTATTCCGGTTTTATCCTAATGATTTCCTGTTTTTTTTAATTTCCGGTTTATTTCCTATTTTCCCGGTTTTATTTCCGGTTTATTTTATTTCCGGTTTCATTTCCTGTTTACTTCCCTTTTTTATTTCCGGGTTTATTTCCGCTTTATTTCGTTTTATTTCCGGTTTATTTCCTATTCATTTCCGGTTTTATTTCCGATTTATTTTTATTTCCGGTTTCAGTTCCTTTTTTACTTCCGGTTTATTTTTTATTTCCGGTTAATTTCCTTTTTATTTCCTTATCATTTCCTGTGTACCAGCTCTTACTGTTTGTTTTAGTTGCACTCTCATCATTGCTGGCGACACGCTGTCCTCACAAAGAACGTCCCCATGCACACAGTGGTTTTTTTCTTTCATATTTTATTGAATTTCATTTATATTAAATTAAAAATATATTTCTGACAGATTCATGTAACAAAAAGGCAGAACAGTTCTCAAATTGTTCAGCGTGGGTTGATGCAAGGTGGGTTGCAGTCTACATTTGCCTTAACAGATAAAGCTCTACCCCAAGGACCATGAGGAGAAACTCAGGACTGCACACAAAGGGGATAAAGTATAAGTACACAGAGAGAAGGTCCACAGGCTGCTCCCCAGCCCCCAAACCAGACAAAAGTGCAGGGAAGAAAAGAAAAGAAGAAAAAAAAACCCACAAAACCATGAGAAGGGAAATTATGCTAAAATATGTACCTAATATTAACCCAGGTCAGTGTTTTAACAGTGCATAATCCTCAATAGCTAAAATAGGAGAAAGGAAAGGTTAAAGTAACATTACGCCACACACAATTGGCATACCCTACTGTGTAAGCAAGTGCAGAAAGTCTGAACACACCACAATAGTGCTAAAACACAGAATCACACAGAAATGACAAAAATGGTATTTCTAACCAAAACCAGAGGGTGGGAAGGAAGGGAAAGAAAGAAAAGGGGCGGTGGGGGGTAAAGGGGGAAGCGCATAAATCACAAGCAAATTACCTATATACAAATCAACCCTAAGGACAATTATGTTCCAAATAATGGTGACCACGAGGAAAATAAAAGCAACATTATCCTTATTTACAAACACAACTAGCTGTGTCTTTAACAAGCTATAAAAATACTATTCACATTTTCAAAGTAACATACAGTAGTTTTTGTGTTTTTGTTTCAGAAAGGCAGCTAACTCTGAATGCATCACTTTGCACGAAATGAGCGTCTTCCCCAACAAACTGATGCTCCTCTTCTTCTGGATGTAATTCTAAGGCAGAACTACTGCATAACCATCTCTTTGTATTGTTAGAACCCAGAGAACTGCCCAGAACTCAGGGCCTTCCCAACCTCTGCCTCTCCCTGCAGGGCTGTGCCCACGAGGCACGAGTGCTGCTGCTCCTGTACGGTCCCCCAGCTGGGCCTGGTCTTGCTGTCCTCCGAGCTTGGCAACTTGAGCCTCACCTGAAAGACTGCGTAGTCTGAGGACCACACAGTCAGGAAATGCATTTTGGGTATCTCAGTTTTTACAGAGAGACTTCTTTCCCCCTCCGTACACGAGGGTTGCTACCTCTTTTGAAACTCCAGCTTACAATGTTGGGGAAATGCCAAAAAAACTGGGCAGAAGAAAAACCAAACCAAAAGGTTTAAACTACTGTGAATAATGTTTCAAAATGCACACCCATTTCCAGCATTGAAATGCTATTAAAAATTGCAATTTGTGTTTTCATTAATCTGCATTCTCATTCTACACCACCACGAAAAGACAAGTACCCAGCAACTTCCTTCTGCCCCCATCCTCCAAAGGAACACTGCTTTGAGTGCATTCAAAGTTAGCTACCCCTTACACAGCTGCTCAGTATTAATCGACCCATTTAACAGCAGTACCAGCTTATGCTACATATGTCATAGTACCTCACCTCAAAGGAACGGCGTACGTATCTACATTTATAAAATACCATTCACAGCTTATTACTGTGGTTATCCCAAAAGGGTTTAGTCTTCCGAGTGCTATGGACATAATAGGGTTGTTCTATCCCTAAGAGGGCTCACAGCCTGGGCAGGGGACAGAGGTGCTGCCATCAGCAAGAGGGTTCTGTGCAGGGTGCACCTTGGCCCTGATGGTTTCATCCACAACACGTTTGAAGCACAATCTCATGGCTTTTTTTTACTGGGAGGGGGGAGGAACAGGGATGCAACTACTCACATGGTGTAACACCTTACAAATCTCTAAGATTCCCTCTCTACCAAGTTCCAAAGCCCTCTAATTACAAAGAAGAAAAGAAAAAAACATAGTGCTAACTCTTCACACTTCCTAATTGAGGAGGAAGCTAAGGACATTATCCCACTCATCCTCCTGGCTTAGCACAGACCCCCACCAGCTGGGCCCCTTGTTTCAGCGTGCCTCTGCACTTCAGAAAGTCCCCCTGCCATCAGTCAGATTTAATGGTTCCCAGAGGACGCTGTCCTGGCCTACACACTGACCCCAGCCATGGCCATGAGACAATGGAGACGCCTTACCTTCATCCTTACCTTGCAGTCATCTCCCTGAGAGCAGCAAGCCCCCTCACATCGTCAGAGTGGCAGAGGAGTATGACCCTGTGCTTCAGTAAAATGACTTTGTGTCCACTTTCATTCTTGCACACTCTAGACTTGCAGAACCATTTTTATTTATTCCTGATTTATTTTTATTTATTCCTGATGTGAAAACCCCCTTGTAATGGTGGCCATTTCTACAGCATAAACACTTAGCATAAGATGAGAAGAACACGAGGGCATGTTGTAAGCAGCTGAGGCTGCCCTCGTGGACAGCCGTGCTTCCCCCACAGCGTGTGGGAAATGTAACATGTGGAAGTGACATTTAACCCAAATCCAGAACATGGAACAACAGATGAGCTGCTCTGTCAGCAGCACAGGTCTACGATCCGGGGTAATGGGAACACTACAAGTGACATGTAGAAATGAACAGGTGTAGAGTCTTTTTATATTATTGCAAGTAAAAATATCTCTTAAAAACACTGGCAGAAGAGTACTACTCCGTGTGATGCTGTCTGTTCTGAGGTGAAGGTTTTTAAGAGCCCAAGAGGTCACTGATCACCCGAGGCCTGACTAGTCCTCATTAAAACCTGCAGAAAATACTACAGGTCCCTTTCAAGCTAAAGAGCCTTCAAAGGAGATCAACACCTACCTGAGCTTGTACCTCCCACCCAGCTCTCGACTGGAAATGAGCTCTTGATCCCATGTGTACACACAGGCTGCCTGCCCCAGCAGCACACAACACAGCCACCCTGCACACACCATTTCTGGGCTTCCCCTCACTACCCCATGGATCATTGCATGCAGTCCCCGCCGTCAGGAGCACATTTCCACCACGTGAGTGGTGGGATCCAGGGTCAGCACAACAGTATGTTTTGAAGAAGGAGAAAGACCTCTGAGCTGAGCTTAGGGTACTTGGAGCAGATCCACGCGATGACTCCAATCGCTGCCACGCACTCAAGCTGTAAATACTCCACTACCTCTCAGCAAATAGCCATATGTGCTTAACACCTTAGTTACTGTGAAGGAAAATAAAATAAATGACAAGTATTTGATTACAGCAAATCAATTGAGCTGCAGTTTCCGTATCCATCTGAGCTAGCCCTCAGCTCAGCAGGCACTGTAAGAGATAAGGTGAAAACCAGCTCTTGCACTCCTTCATTTAGCATGTTTGCCTTAGACAAAGGCCAATAGAGGAATCTGCTCTTGAGAAGCAATGCAGCACTTTTCTCTTGTGCAAGAGCAAGAGGAAAACATCTACCAACAGGTGCCTGTTGAAATCCACGTGAGCTGATGGTGGTGTGCATAGATACCACTGCAGAATCACAGAATTAATCATAGAAGGGAAAAGTAATTCTGCTGATGTTCTCCTACTGCTTTGTGCTGCCAAAATGCACTTTGACAGTGGATAGAGCCCAGTGCCAGGTGCCTGCCCCACATGTGCCTTCCTTCAAGGAACGCTTTCATTCTACCAAGTGCATCTTACCCACAGTCAAGGATTAAAATAACGAATAAATAATTCAAGCTATGTAAGAAATCCTAAAATGTTAAACACTGTTATTTACATTTTGAGTATTTCTACCACCCGTCCTACTTACTTAATTACCAGAGAAACAAACAGGCCCACACCTTCCACGAGCAGCTGCCTGCTTTTTGAGATGTGTGCCCCTCTCTGAATTCATGCACAAGCAGTACCACCGCTGTTCTTCTCCATTAGGACTCACTCTGTTGCATGACCCATTCCCATCCGGCCCAGCATCTCCCGTCAGTAGCTCCAAAGAGCTGTACTGGCTGTCCTCGTGCTCCCCAGCCCCAAACAGCAGGCCTAGCAGTGCCCTGCAGCTGGAGGTGAACTCAGCTGCCTGTGCTGGCCTGGGCACATGTGACAAAGAAGCAGGCTGGTGGCAGAACCAGCCCTGGCTCAGCAGTCACGTACGTTTCTTTTCCACCACCAAGCCTGCCACCCACCCAGCTCTGAAACCTCCTTGTACCTTTGTCAAGCTGCCCCCGAGCCACCAGGATTGCAGTAAGTATTGCACGGTTCTCACTCCTTCCTCTGCTCCCTTATGATTCAAGGTGGTAAGCTGTGTTCATAGGCAGGACTGTGGAGGAACTGGATAAAATTTCCAGACCACTGGTTTTTGCTGGTTACGTTGCCAGGTTACCCCAAAGACCTTGACATTAATAGTACTGAAGTGCATAAACTGAAATACTGCTCTCTAACAGGTGTGACTTCCCATTGTAAAAGCCTTTATGAGACACAGGCAGCTCTTCACAGGCACCTAATGCAGCCTGAAGTGCTAATGGCCCCTGCTCCACCTGCTGAGAACATCCCAAACTGTGGCTGGAGGCTCCTTCTGGACAGGAGGAGGGGGTGTGTGCAGGTGTCTACTTAAAAACTGAGGCTGATGAAAGCAGAGCGGAGCGTGGGGAGGCCGACTCATACCTATTTACATCTTGTGACTGAAAGCTCTGCGAGTCATGCACATTTTGACCTAGCAAATGTCATGTACACTGTGTTTTGTGACAGAGTAATCCTCCCCTTAGAAAAAAGCATCCTGTACTGTGCTGCACGCCAGAGCAAGGCATTCCCCTCCTCAGATCCCTTCCAGGGCTTGCTGTGCTGTCCTTCATGTGGCAGCAGTAAGAGCTGGCTGCTCTGTCACTGTGTTCTCTGAAACAGTCAACGCAATGCCTCTCCAAACTGGTGGACATTGTACCAAAGACTTGAATTGCTTCGTTTTGGCATTTCCACAGTCACTCTTTACATATAATTCACTTTTTTTTTTTAATTTAAAATTATTATTATTTTGTATTTTGCTGGTCACTTCCATATTGCTTCATTCAAAATCCAGAAAACAGTTCAAATAAAATCAGCTTAAGTGCAAACTTTCCAGTGAACTTCTCTGTGCGTTTTCTCCAGTCCAGTGTCCTCCATTCTTCCAGTTTCAAGGACCCTTCCCACCACCACCCCACAGAGCACCAGGCTGATCTCAGGACCCATAGTGAACTCTCCAGTGCTGCATCTCATCCTCAGCATTGCCTGACAGCATCCCCAACTACCTTGGTGATCATGAAGAAGAGGGAAGAATGTTCAGCAGGTATAAAACAGGAAAAACCGAGCCTTTTCCGTACAAATCTTGACTTCTAGGCCTGCCTTTTAGGTTCAAGAAGAACATGTTGGGGGTGGGGCTTTGTCACTCGTTTCAGAGAGGATCTTTCTGTTTAAAATGTTTGTCCTGTTGGCACATGTACAAAAATGGTCGTATCGTGCACCAGTTCTAGCTGGAGTCTCTGCGTTCGGAAGTGGCACGGACTGATGGCGCGGCTCAGAACAAGGATTTAACTGGCTCTCAGAGTCACATCATCATTTCTTGGAAAGCCACCATGATGATCTGAGCGATTGTGAAAAGCCAGGTTAGCCATTTTCAGTTGCTGGGATAGAAAGTGTTAGAGATAGAAACTGGATTCTCCCATCTCAATTTCTGTGCTATTACATGTGGTATAAAAAGTGTCCGTTTTTTCCCCCTAATGGAAACTGCATTGAGATTTCCAGGAATGCTGTACAGACTCATCAGTTCCTCCTGAGAGAGACAGCCTCTCTGTGGCTTCCCCTACAGTGTCTGGGTGGAATCACTGAGACTAGCTTGACAGCAGGCAACACTGCCATGGACTTTCCTGGTACTGTCTGGCTTCTCTGACCGTCTGCCCCTCGGATCCGCGGAAGGAGAGAAACACCAGGCTGTACACTCCTCCTTTCTGTCTCCTTCCCTCCCTCCTTCCTTTCCGGTTCCCAACCCAATCTGCAAATGACTCCAAGAGACATCCTTTCACTTGGAAATATCAAAAATGAGTGAACTGGCAAGAAGAGGAAGCTCATGGGAGGAAAAAAGGGAAGTAGGGAGGGGAGAAGGAGAAAAAGAGAAAGAGTGAGGCAGCTAGAATGGGTTGCCTTTCCACTTCTGTAAGACCGCTGGTTACTACACCACCGTGTTGCGGTGTCTGTAGGGCGGTGGGGGCAGCACAGTGCCAGGCTTCAGGGAGAACTCGGAGAGGTATTCGGGATTCTCTGCCACAATGGGCCGGATCCGTCCGTTCTGTTTGTAAAAGTATTTTGTGCTGTACTCTTGCAGGTAGTCCGGGTGCTGGAGAGTGCTTCGTGGGGGCAGGCTATGATTCCAGTAGTCTGGGTTGTCAAAGGCCTTCTTGGCTTTCTCTGGCAAATTGTTCTTCAGGTACTCAGCGTTTTCCAAGGTGTTTGCAAAAGTGTTGAGGTACAATGGCTCGTTCACGTACTCATCCTCTGCTTTGGGCTGCCCGTTTGGAGCACTGTGGTACTCTGGGTTGTCCACAGCTTGGAGATCCCCGTTCTTCCGTCGAGAGACAAACGGGTTCTCTTCCACTGGATGCAGGTAATCTAAGGAGAGATAAAAAAGCAATCAGCAGAGAGTGAGAAAAGAGCATCTATGTAGCAAGCCCCACTGTTATGTTTCCATCAGGCTACACCAGAAGCTGTCGGACTAGCGCATCCTTCCACTCAGCCGTTCCTAGAACTCCAGGTGACATCAGATGCTATCTATGTTGAACACACTCCTGCTAGAAGTGAAAAACTTACAACCTAAACAGACAATATGGGTTAAAATAAAGAGCTGGGACTCTGGGAAACAGTGACTCATCAAAAACAGCTGCAGAGCTGGAAACAGAGCTGCAGCTCACGCTAAGCCATAGCCCCACGCCTCGGCTGATCGTGGCCGTGCTGTTGGAGCATGGTCTACAAGGCCAAACACTCAGAGCTGCTCCTGTCCCTGGGGATGACTGTGCAACCTTGGCTGTATCAGCCAAACCCCCTGCTCCACAGCTGCTCCATCCAGAAGGGTCTGCAGAAACCTTGGTTAGCCCTTGGGGATGGTTTTTGTGCAGAGAGGCTTAACTTCTAAGACAGTTTCATTTCTAATAGAACAATTTGCCTGATTAAAACCTTCCACCCTTGAAGGACAAAGGGTCTTGAAGCATTGTGGAAAAAACAATTCAAGTGAGTCCTGGAAAGGGTACAAAAGAGTCTTAACATGAGCTCCGGAACAGTTGGAGCGGGTTACAGTGGCTTCAAAACACTTGCTGTGGATTAACACCACAAAAACATGTCGCTGGGTTGCAGAAAGGTTTTTAGGTACATAGAAAGTGACATAGGAGGATGGGAAGTGAAGAGAAACAGGGAGATTGGCTGTCTTAGGTTAAAAGTGCACATGACCCAGGACTCCCTCCATTTCCACCACGTAAAACAATGAGCAAGTGGCTTCCTAGTTCTGTAGCAAACCCAGCAGTTACTTGGCATTTACGTTTGCATTAATTAATTTCTTTAAAGTTAATGCAAATGTTTGAAAGCAAATTACAAGTGACATATCCCCTAACAGCAAAATAACCGCTGTCGCTACTTAAAAAGAAAGGAGAGAATGAAGGCCAAGTGGGAACTGTTGCACTGAGCTGGCACTAATGCAGGCACACTCCGCCTGGCAGGGATGGTCTCTCTGAGGCACACTGCATTCTTTCAATCCTAAACTTCTCTTGGGTGTAAAATGCCAACTATGTGTATTGGTTCTGTGATATGTTCAACCTGACATTTACCAACCACAGTGCTGTGACGACAAAGCAGATCAATAAACAAAGCGAAGTGGAGACCACGGCTGGACAAAGAAAGATTCTTTTCTTGGAAAAAGAACAAATATTTGTTCTTGGATAAGAAGGGAGGTTTGTTTGTGTTTTATTTTTGTTTTGCCTTTGTCATTCCTCTCTCTTGTTCCTTTCCAGCAACTAAAAATGAAGGGGGAAATACCAAACCTGACAAAGCACAGTCAGCTTTCTTAAGTAGAACATTAAGCAAAGAGAAGGGAATCCCCCTGGAAAGAAATTTTAATCAAGTCAGAACGTTTCAAGCCTGCTGAGTGGTGAAGCCACGTTTGGAGAAAAGCTGCTGATGCAGAAAGACAGAGAATGGGGAACTTCTAGAAAGTCAAACTGTTACCTGTTTTCGCTTTGTCTCGCATTGGTGTCATGTAGCCATCCTCATCCAGCTCTCCCCGGATCACCCGCTCGGGTATGAAGACCGTGGGATCAGCGCTGTACCTCTGGGTGCTGCTGTCCTCCTTTGTCAGGGTGGTCACCTGCTTCCTCAGCGTGCCGTTGCAGCACGTGTCTTCAAAGATCTCTGCTGTCGCCCCCTGAGCAACGGGGGCTTCTGGGATGATGCAGCCAGGAGCTCTGTACGGCATCGGCACCCCCTGCTCCGCAGCATAGCTGCCATCTCTGTACACAAACTGGTTCTGTTGGGAGAGAGAAGGCAGCTTAGAAAGGAGGCTCTGAAGGGAGGCACGGTGCTACAACAAGGCATGCCTGCAGATCTCCTGTCATGGGTGCTCGGTGATGCACTGCACCAGGCAGGAGAAGCCTCATCCATCCCATAGGCTGCTGCATCTCCAGTGCTGCTGAGCAGGTCCCCTCCCCACGAGGAGCATTGGTGCAGAGGGGCAGCAGGGAAGCTGGATGGAAATAAGGCTAGAAATGGGGTACAGAACTTGTCTCCTGCTCGGATGTGGAGGTTGGAGAGAGCTGCAAGAGGCAAGCAAACAGTTTCTCCATTTCTATTACTGTGGCAACCTCCCTTGATTTCCAAACAAAATCCTTAAACCTTATGCTAGGGAAAGCTCCTTCTGCAAAGGAGGTTGGAGACAGAGGACGCTGCCATTCCTGAACTCAGTTTGTGGGGGCTGCTCTGAAGGTGTCCAGGAGCACCGATCCCACAGCCACCCAAACACTGAGCACCTCCAGTGGGCTGGGAGCCAGGCTCTCACCAACACCTCAACATTCTGACTCAACCTACCATTCTGCTTCTCAGCAAGGGCGTGCAAGGAAATTCTGACACCATGGCCTAAAAACGGGAAGGAAAAATGGACAGCCTGTTTCCTAAATGCTTTTCTAAGAAATACTGGCAGTGATTTGCATGATCCTTAGAGCTTGCAGGTGAATCCAAGCTGAGCGTAGAGATCCCTGACTATTGGATGGCTTACACATACCAAACTGCATTCAGTGTTGGCTTTTGAGACGTTTATGTAGGAATAAGGGAGTGAAAACAGAAAACAGGTAGTGAAGGAAGGAGGAAAACCTAAAGAATGAAGGTTGAATGTGAAATACTTACTCCTGACATAGGGGTGTAGGCAGGAGGAGGGCTGTGTCCAATTTCACTCTAATGGGAAAGAAAAATGGAGTGATGGATATGTAATAAGAAGTCACATGAGTGAAACAAGTCACAGGAGCTGTATGAGCTAATGGGGAGAAACATGCACATGAGATTTTCCCCAGCAAATCCAAAGTGTGAAGATGTTAATGATGTCCCATGTCTTGCTGATGTGATAGAGCTGTGTGCCTGCCTGTCTGCACCAGGGAGTGCTGCAAGGTTCCCGTGTTGGGTAGGGGTGACTTGCAGCTGCTGACAGTGGTACAGGCTGCAAATGTCTCCTTATTTTTGGAAAAGAAGACCATACAGACAGCATGACAGATGGTGCACCTAATAAACCTAATAGACAGGGCAGAGAGGTGCAGAAGGCACCTTGCTTCAAGCAAGTCCTGGGGGTTAGGAATACCCCAGGGACAAAGTGGGAGAGGAGGGGGCAGAGGGTGCAGCACTGTCACATCTAGCTTGAGTATCTCTGGGAAAGCAATCCCAAATAGCACTGCATCCTCTGGATTTCCATTTCTCAGTGTGCTCTCACCATGTAACACCCCTTTAACATTAGCTCTGTATCACATGCTAACAGACACTACAGAGTTCTGGAGGTTGTAAGGCAACGTCTCCATGCAGACACATTCATTTTCATACTGTCAGCACAGAAGCTGTATCTGTTTCAATCCATGCTGCTCAAAACTGACCTATTTCTCACTGAGAAATAGGCTTTTTTTTTGAGGGGGAAAAAAAAAAATAAAACAGAGAAACATGGTCATGTACTTTTCTAATGCCAAAATGCTACATTTTAGATTTCTAAATCTGTTCTTCATAGCTGCTTTGCTTCCCACTTTGTTTCAAATGCTTCATTGTTTTTCCCTTACCTCCTAGTTCAGGGAGAAAAGAAGCCAGGATATTTAAAAAAAAAAAAAAAAAAGGTTGAACTTCAAACAAGTTCACACTTTTGTGCATTTTCATGCTAATTAATCTGTATTTAGCCAAGCTATAGCCAGCTGATGGTCAGGAACAAGGGAAAGGTGCATTGCAAAAGAACAAATCAGTGGCCAGAGAGAGAGACTGCAAGGTGCAGGGAGACAGGAGGCTGAGGAGGAAGAGAGGTGCCTGTTAGCCTGCCTGTGATGGGAAGACACCTGGATGATACCAACCACAAAGTCAGTGCACTCTCAGGCAGTGCCAGAGATCTGAACTCAATCAGTCTGGTGCCTTCAGTGCTCCCCTGTGTGCATCCCAGGGGACACTGACAGGTGGCCAACCCTTCCAAGAAATAGGGTACTTACATGCCCATGGTGTGAGACAAATGTGCTCAGCCAGAGCAAGAGCCAAGGTTCACAAGCAGGAATGGAAGAACCTGCATCAATGAGTGGCTGCATGGCTGGCACTACCACAGTTGAGACAGATGATGATAAGAGGGAACAGAAAACAACTGAACTGAAACTATAATACATATGTGTGTGTTTGTATATATATATATATATATACATATATATATATATTTAAAAGGACTAGACCAGAAATGAGGAATACACATCTGAACAGACCATGCAGCAAGCTTGTAACTTGGCACTGTTCTGCACGAGGCCCCCTTGGGACAACTGGGAAGGTCCTTGGAACAAGGAGCATTGTGCCCTATCATCTCCAATCCCTCTCACTTCTCCTTTGTGCAACAGATCTACAGTCACAGATAGCAAGGTCAGGCTACAACTCAGAATGCATTGCATACATGGATAAAAAAGATCCTGAGCTTGTCAGAGATTCCTACTGCATCCTACTGATAGGTATAAGATGTTACACTGCAGTGGATGGACCAACCTCCCATTTATTTCAGTTCAGGGAAGCTCTTCATCTGCTCCAAAAAGACAGAGGAGGAAAAGAATGAAGACAGGAAAGCAGTAAGCTGTGGTCCACAAAGAGTGGTGAGGATTTTGCCAAACCTGGGAAATCAAATGTTTTAGGGCTACGCCCCTCTACCAGTAAAAATTTAAATGATGAACAACTGGAAAAAAGAAAGGAGTGTTCTAGGATGGCCGTACCATCTATCTGTGGACACGCTCACTACAGAAGGTTGAACCCACGGTCCTATCTTTAGATTTCCTTGGCTGTGTCTCTGACATTTAAATGCATACTATGCAAGTGTAACAACAAACTAACGTGCCCTCTAAGAACAGTCCTGTCCAAAGACATCAGGAGAGAACAGACTAGCATTAATGCATCTATTGCTGTTTTTGCTGACAAGACCCTCCCCAGTTAGGGACCTGCCAGCTGAGATCACAGTAATGGTATTTCATGGTGCCTCCCCCTTAGCTCTGTACTAAACATAGCTGTCTTGCAACACTCTTAACTCAGATCCCTACAGCTTGGCTCTTCTCAGAACCACAGGTATCTGCACCCTTTTTTAATCCTTTACTGTTTTTCCCCATGAGTTAATACCCTGTGGCTGCTGTTCCAAAAAAGGAGGCAGAGAAAACAGCTGCGGTGCCAATTAGCGGGGCTGAAAATGTGACATAATTGTTTAACTGCCTTTCAATTGCCTGCTAATTGTAACGTGATGTCATCACTTTGTGGGCTTCCAAGAGAAGCACTGAAAGCCCCAGCTAACTGTTATTGGTCAGTACATGAATCACGCTGTGAGCAGAAAACACATCTGGATCTCAGCAAGGAAAACTTAAATAGCTTCATTTGTATGCACGATCCTGTTTGCTCCGTTCCTCTTTTTTATTTTATTTTTTTTGGTTCTGTTCAATTTGCATTTAAAAACACTATGTTGAAGAAAGCTGATGTTCCTTTCCCTCCTAGCTCCAGCCTGCACATAGCCATCTACACTTCAGCTCTAAGCAGCCTCCAAAAGAAGCCTCTCCTCCGGGAGCAGCCCTAGCCAGAAATGCCCAACACTTCATGCCTTACACTACGAGGCTGAATTTTCAGCACAAACATCACATCGTGGAGGAAAGATTAAAAAAAACAAACCAAAAACACAAGCAGATGTGCCCTAAAGGCTTCTGACAGGCCCCCTGGTATCAACCACCAGTGACATACCAGCTCTTGTAACAGCTAATGCACGTGTAAAATGAGCCCTAATAAAGGAGAGGTAAATAACACTTCTGTGAATATTGCTTTCTGTTATTGCTTTCTATTCATTAATTTCATTTCCCAGTTCCTTGCTTCCAAAGCCTCCCAAAAGCAAATCTCTCCTCCTTTGTAGCAGGCACATAGTATTTTCTGGCTGCCTATTGAACTGCAATGAAATGGAAGTGGTGCCAGGTCCCAAAGGGAGCACAGCCTCGTGGCACAGCCTGCCAGCAGCACCCTCACAGCTGCACAGCTTGCTTGCCCTGCACCCACAGAGATGTGCACACGTGTCTGACAGCACTGCATAATTACCACTGTTTATTGTTGTTAAGCAGTCTGCGAAGCTCGTGCGACCGCAAAATTGTTCTCCACTGAATGCAAGGCTGTAATAAAACACGCACATATCTGAGCCAAACCAGTCACCCCACACCCAGCTCCCTTCCTACCAGCTGCTCTCGTACACAAAAAGCACCACGCCAGAGGGCAGAGCACCAGCCCTCCCACTGCCCACTCCTACAGCCCAGGAGCACCCTGTGCTCCACGCCTCAGGCCCCTCTGCATCACTGCTCTGTGCCACTTCTGTCCTGGTCTGCATGCACATAGAAATAACTCCCTTTGCTCCTTACCTGATTTGAAACCAAGTCAAATCGTGTTTACCTGACTTAAAACCATATCAAATTCTCAGGCTCAAGCCACCAAGCTTGCAGGCTCCTAGCACAGCAGGGTGAGCAGATCTTGCTGCGAGCACCAAGGCCGCAGCAGTCAGCTCAGGAAGAGGACAGCTGCTCTATGCGGGTGGATGCAGACACAGCACACCCCCTGAAGCTGTCCCACCAGCCCTGAGCAAACCCCAGTTACATTTCAGGGGAGCAGCCTGCTATTTACAATTGATCTGAACTGAAGTTCAGCTAGGAAAGAACACCGCTGGAGAAGTCACCTCTGCCTGGGAGCAGTCCTGCTGCCTTCTGTGTAATGCTACACAGAAATGAAATGCTGTTTGTATAGCAATAGTTAGAAGGTTTTCTAGACCACTAGAGATTTCTGGTCGTGGCCCCCATTCAGAGCTGTCACAGGAATGGACAGCTATCAGCCTCTCTGTCACATGTGCCCTGACCTGGAGAGCACTCCCAAGACCATGTCGGTTTTGTAATTTTCTTCTTCTGAAATCGGTAAGCATAATTTTGTGCAAAAGTTTCCCCGCCTCCTTCCCAAATATGGGTAAGTCTGCTACTGCCTTCAAGTACAGCTGGAACACATCCTCATTTACGTTGCCTGTATGATACAATATGCCCAAGCATGTCTCAACCTAAACCTTGACAGGTTTAGGACGTCCCTGAATTTGTTCATTCTCAGTACAGACTGGGGGACCCCCACACAGCTCAGTGCTGGCCCAATTCAATGCTGCAGATGATTCAGACCACATCTGCCTGTTTTCAGACTTAGAGGCTCTTTCAGAGCACAGTGGGATGCCCGAATTTCAACGCAGCCTTCCAGGAGCAATATGGTACAGGCTGTGAGCAGTCAAGGCCATAGATCATAAATGAGACATACCAAACATTCTTGGCGGCGTGATACAGGAAATGAGATACCTAAATATTGCACAGACTATTTCCCATGCTATCGCTGGAAAATAGCAGCCACATACCATCCTTTCTCTGTCTAAGATCTCACAAAGTAAGGGAGCTCAAACACTGGAAGATGACTGATGAAAACAGCGCGCTGCAAGATGCACTGTGTGCCACGAACCACAGGATCCTGAGCACGCTGACACAGAAGCAGAGGTGAGGGGCTCTGCCACAGCCCCACCACCCACACCCAGGCTGGGAATAAAAGCTATGTACTGCCATTCTGCTGCTAAAACCCTCCTGTCCTTCAAACCCAGGAAGGCTTTGTCAGTGCAGCCCTTAGGGGGACTGGCAAACAGCTGGCACAGTCCGTGGTCTGATACAAGCACGACATGAGTGAAGATGCAAAAATTCCTGTCCCTTGTTACTCTGTATGAAAGCACTGCGAGTGTCAAGCAGCTAGGAGAGCAGGAGGAGAGGCAGCTCGCATGTGCCTTTCTCCCTCAATCTCTTTTACTGCCACATCCATCCTGTCACCCATGACCAGCTTTGTCACTCCTTTTTTCAGCACGCACTCGGAGGCGTTTTGCAGCACACGGCACCTCCAAACATGGGGCCAGTTCCCCACCGTGTGTGGGACCTGTGCAAACCTCCAAGTCCCCAAACAGGGAATGGATGGGCCACGGGACTTCAACCCACAACAGGACCACGAATTGTGATTGTGACAGTGCAGATAAAAAAAAAAAAAAAAAAAAAAGAAAAAAGAAAAAATTACAAGAAAGTTGATGAGCAGCACTCGGAGCAGCAGCCCCCTCCCATGCCGTGCTCCACATCACCATCTTCCCCAGTCTGTTTTCTACGGTAATCAAAGGATATTCTGAGCCTCTCAAAATGCCATCAGCCCTCATTGAGAATGAAATAGAGCACATCTCCACTGAAGCCTTTACAGCAGTTATCATTACAGCATGCTGGCCCGAACAGGGAGCTCTTACAGACAAAGATGGGTTTTAAAAATAAAATAAAAAAGCCTCCCTAAAATCTGAATAGAAACTTGATGATAATCTCCCAATTTTATTATGCAAGGGGGAAAGAAACCCGTAATTGTGCACTCTTGGTCTCTTACAGTGAAGAATAGGCTTCTTGATGAAATGCTGAGTTGATTTAGAGCAGGGCTGAGGTTCTGGTGGCAATAATACTCTAAAAGAAATAACCATCCAACTGATTTGGATAAAATAATCATTTTTTAACAGTCTAAATCTAAACTTCATCTGCGCCTCCTCCCACTTCTCCCCACAGCATCTTTTGGAGAGCCTTTTTATAGCTTCCACAATTATTTTTCCTCCCCACCACCCCCCTTCCAGACCCCAGCATTTAACACGAAAGGTAGGCACTGAGCTCTGGCTAACAAAAGGCATTTTAGGCTGTGCTGGCATTTTGTCCCCACTAAAGGTATGTTCAGGATGCCCCGTGCCCTCCCACAGCTGCTGCTCCCAGCGCTCCCACCCAGTGCCCCTCTGAAACAGTTTCTTTCCCAAGTTCGTCACTAAAGGAACGTTTTCTCCCAGCTCATAATTATTTCCTGACTTTTAGTCCATTTCTTCCAACTACTGAATTATGCAGAGTTGTTTAGCTTGCTTTTTCCCAAGAATGCCTCATCAGTGCAGTGTAGAAATATTTATTACTTATTCTCTTTGTATCTATTGACTTTTTCCTTTGTGGGGAAGAAAATGGATCAGCTGCAAGCTCTCTTGGCTGTTAACGCAGCCAGCAGCTATTCACGGCTTAAGCAGATGCTGCCTGTTTTTAAACCAGTTTCTACCCAGAGCTCAGTGCATTTACATGCTGTTCATCGAGGTCCGAAGCAGCAGACAGCTACCATCTCTTGCACCAATTCCACCAAGTGTTCACTTGTGGGCCTCCTGAGAGTACTACACTGGTAGAAATGGTACCTTCAACCCCAAATGCCACTCAGCACTTTCAGACTCCGTGCCTGCATCCAAGCATCCATCTGAGTTTGACACACAACAGCCAACGTGTTTAAAAATTCCCATGTTAAGGCACTTGACCTGGAAAACCACAAGGAAATCTAAGTCCTGATAATGTATTCAGGTTGAAAAGGGCTGAGTCCTTGAGAACCAGCACTGATTTCAGCTGGCCTGGTTGCAAAGCAAGACACTAATTGCCATAAAACACTTTCAAGGATTTCTCTGTGAAGAGCCGGGCATCATCTATTCTCTTTGAGACATATGAATTTTCTTCTTTTTCCCCCTGGCAGACTTAGTACCCTTTGAAAAGGTATTTAAATACTCATATTCTAAATATACACATTTTGTGAAAAGCTATCCTTTTTCATGTAAAATATTAAGACTGGAATATTTTTTTTTCATCTGCTGTATTTCACCACATACTTTTGCGTGTTTATTTCTCCTTCTCTCACTCTGAGCAATGAAATGAGGCTGACCAGTTCTGCTCCAGTTCTAGTCCTGCTCTTTGTGGACAAAAATGGCCTGGAGCTTCCTCTGCTTTCAACACAAACTGGAAGTAGGTATATATACTTTATATAGCCCTTCTGAGCACCGAGTAGGTGAAACATTTGGGGTGCTTGACTAAACACCAGCAGAACACTAACAGCCACCAAGAGCTCTGTAATATGAATGGTGGAGCAGAACAGAGAGGAACCTCCCATCACCAGGACGTCATTAGGACCTCAGGAAGCAGAAAGTGGGAATATGAGATCTTCAAAGACAGCTTGGTGGGACTCACAGAATTACTTTGGAGATCTGACGGCAGCAACTGCCATGTTTCATATGCTGCTAAACAGATATTACTATGAAAATACACAACATGTAGTACTTACTGAAAGATACGGGGTGGATTCACGCACAGTCTGAATATTCCTAATAGACCAAGTGGTTTTTCAAGAAGCAAGAGAGCTGAAGTAGAGACTGTGTCAACATAACTTTCTGAAATGCTCTGAAACCCTTTGATATAGTATCAAGTTTATTTACAAGGCCATGATGGGTTCTGGTGCTGGAGAGTTCATTATGGCACTTGCATAAGGAAGTGAGACCCTTGCAGAAAGGCTAAAGACAGACTGTTAGCATTTTCAGAAAAGTTTTTATGACCTTTTGATTTTAAGGAGAAGAAACTAAAGAAACTGAATAAAAGAGGAAGAAGGAACACAAAAAACCAACCTGACACCGTGGTGAGAAGCATCACGTCTAAGGAAAGATGTAGTTTTTACCTTTGGGAAGATACTGCAGAAGCAGTGGGATGGCAAAAGCCACCAATAAACCTAATTCAAAGGAGACAGACACCAAGGCCGCTGTGCCTTAACAACAAACACGTACAAATGGTGCTATCCTACCCAGCCCCTTAGGAGGAAGAGATTTATAACAGCTGTAGGCTCCTTAATCTAACACAAAAACAGTGTGTGGTGGACAGCAACAGGATCCAAACCCTGCTGAAGAGTCAGTGCTAAGTGCCCAGTGATTAGAAAAAATCTGTGATGTATTTCCCACCCCAAACGATACGATCAAGACAATCTTTTGAGAAGACAAACTGCACCTCAAGCTGCATTTCTGCACAGACATTAGGAGACAGGAGTACTGACTGCATGCCAGCAGGCCAGACAAAATGCTTGTGTGCCCCCACCTAGCTCTGATCTCTCTTCACACAAATTATCTATTTACTTTGGGCTGAGGTAGTCCTATTGCTGGCCCCACACGGCCAGAACATGGCTGCAGAAAGAGTTCATTCCAGAGCTTGGGTAAGGGACAACGAACGGCTTTTTCTTACAGAAAAAGATCTGATCTACCACTGGAGCACTGTACCCAAGAAATTCAGCCGTGTTTCTTCACAGCCTAATTACAGTCACTTAAATACTTGCAGCCATCTCATTGGGTGAACGGTTCCTATGTCCAAGACGAGGTTTGGAAGGAAAGATGCCGCGCTGAAGTGAAATGCCTTCTCCTTTGCAATCCTATAGTTTGAAAATGGCTGCTTTTCAAATGTAGGAACCAGATCAAATTCATCACAAAGGTAACTTCTCACCTGGTTTCCTTCTGGAATGGTTTTTCACCTAGAGCCACATACAGATGTCGAGCTGCCAGACACCACCACCCCAGCGCTGTGCCAGGATGGCTGGGATGGCACGCCAGGCACTGCTGGGGAGCTAGCAGCTGGCATCTGGCTCACCAGGCTCTGCTGTAGCCAAGCAGAGCAGTCTCCCTGGACATATTAATTAAAGCCCTATCCCAAAAAGTAGCTTGATATTTAATTGCTGGGTTGGCAGGCATTCCACGATACATAGCGTATGGGACAAAATTACAGAGAAGGCATTGGTGAGTAACAAACAGCTTTTTCAGTTTTCAGTAAGAATTAGCCAAGAATTTAGAGCAAAAAACACCGTGGGGTATAGAGAGTACTTTCTGTATTAGTATTATCTCTGTGCACACAGGGCACTACTTGTTACAAATACCTGAATGAATCATCTAATGGCTGTGAATGTAGGACACTCAAGCACTAGCTGGGTACTGTGCTCATGGAAACACTGCCGAGGATTCAACTTATCTCTCAGAAGCACAGAGCTTCTGAAACTATTTCTAGAATATCTCTAGACCATGGAAAATAAAAGCTGGAAAAAGCCAGAGTCAAAACTGCAACTGAGGACTTCAGATGCCACGAGAATTCAATTTACAACCCAGATCACCCTAGAAAAACTTCAGCACCTTTCCTAGAAAGCAAAGGCCCTTTCTCAGGCCCTTGAAGCCTGAGTGTGAGGAGGCTCACAGCCTCACTGCCAACTTCTGCCCACTGCTACGCTGCCTGAACTTTCTACTACAGCCATCAGAGGAGGAGTACAACACCCAACCACCGCATAACCTGCTCCTTCTTCACTACAACGACAATCTGAACAACTCAGATGGGAAACGCAGTGTTTTTCAAGCTTCTCATCTCTGAAATGACACGAGGATCATGTAGCTTCTCGTGTGTTTTACTTCACCAAACTGCCTGGCAGTCTTCCCATAAAATTTAATTTGCCAGACGCAGAGAGCACAAACTACCTACGCCGTATCGATTCATTTGGCATTTATGGCTGCAGTGGTACCACAATGAGTTTGTGCAATATCATCATTCATTACACCAAACAAGCATAAATTGCCAACTATCTGAAGGAAATGTAAAGAAAGACATAATCAGACAACTGCAGGTAGAGAGATCTGACTGCACCTCTCAGCTCTGTGTGGTTCTTGTAGCTGACACCTCCTGGTTCTGAGCTGTGGACACCATGTGTATGCTCTATTGCCTTACAGAAGTGTTTTGGTTTTTTTTTTTTTTTTTGTTTAAATCAACACAAATCTTTGCTGGAACACCAAGAAAAGGAGAGCAAAGATTCTGTGGGACTTTGGGTTCAATCCCAAGCCCCTGCAGCAGCCTCATGTCACAGCCTGCCCGTACAACAGCACGAGCAGGGAATTAAGGAGACACAAGTCTGTTAGCAAATAAAACCAAGAGTTAAGCTAATCTGAGACACTGGAAAGCCTCTAAACAATTGAGGTTAATCCCGTTACAGGACAGCAGTCAGTCTGCAGTGACACCAGCAAGTGCTGTTATACATCAGCTGGGCTTTCAACACCATCATCTTATTTGCCCATCTCTTCTTTCTGCCTTAACAATCACTCCTCTATGAAGAAGCTCCTACGATAAAGACAAACACTACAAGGATAGAAGTGGTGCAGAAACACAGGGCTGAGCGTAAGCTTTCTGTCCCTTAGCTGCCCTCAGTAACATTAGGTTAGAAAACTCGGCTCAAAATCTGAAAACTTTTGGCTTTTGTGAATTCCGGTTTTAAGTGTTAGATTGTCATATGATGCTACAGAGAAATTCCCAGTGGTAGGGGTTACTGAGAGAAGGATACAGAGCTGCTACTGTCATTAACTTGAATTGCAAAGCAAAGCTCCCACTGACTTCAGTGGGACAAGATCACAGTCTCATACCAAGATGGGAAATTGTCAGCTGTGCAGAGGAGACATCACATCAAGAATGTGATAGAGCCTCTCCGTGTGGCAAAAATGAAGGTGTGGGGTCTCTCTAGGAGGCTCTGCTGACTTCAGGAGGATCGTGTGTGTAAGCAGATTGCAATGTGAGGCTGGAAGTTGGGCAAAGGCTGTGAGAAAGTTGCTTGAATTTTCACACAATTATAATGAACTCCTGGGTTTGCCTGCCATGAATATCCCAGCAAGCACGTTGGCTACCCTGTGCTGGTAGAGCTCTGCTGTGTAACACTAAGCTACACTGATTTACAGAAGAGGGGGAAGTGAGCAGCTCTGGAAGGTAACTAATGTCTTTTCTTTCTCAGAACTGGCAGCAAAGGAAACAGAACTTCTCCAGAGACAGCTGGGACTAAAACTGACTTATTTCAGATCCGCATCAGCCCTAGAAACTCTTGCTGCAGTAAAGGGGAAGTTGCTTACTGCTAAAACACGCACCATCCATTCCTACTCAGACATCTAGTGAAGCAGAAGTAGTACTGTGTGAATCCACCTTAGCAACAGCACTACAACCCAGTCCCTTCCAAAGACCTCTCCAGTCTCCCTGCCTTTAAGAACAGTAGCAATTTCCTTATGAATAGATGGGATGTTATTTAAGGGTAGCTTTTTGGTCTGCCTTACTGCAGAAAAGCAATGCTTTACTCAGGAGAGGCAGAAGAACATCAGTGTAGAGTCAGAGCGTGAATACCGACCTGGTTTCAACATCTTAGCTCCTTTGTTTGCCTTCACACTGTGTAAATCAGTTCAGACCAGGGTGTGAATTTGAAACTATCTACACTATGGAGAAACATCCAGAAGGATTCTAAACCACGGGGTGTAAGTGCCACGATTTCAGTGAGACTGCAGTGTTTCCACTAAAAGCAGCATGGAGAGAAAAATCCAACCAAACGTGGAACCATCCCTAACTACTGAGTACACCTGATGCTTGTGCAAATGTCCCTGCAGTAGTAATGCACTTCACCATTTCTTAATTTTGTGAGAATGGGCAATATTCAATCCGTTAAGAGGACAGAGACAAGAGCAGCAATGGGCCGAGGTCAAAGCTGCAGACAGGGAACCCAGGAGTGAAGAGGAATTCAAGAAACGTGTACTCAGGTCCCAAGTCCTGCCTGCAGTAGGGCTTGCATGGCACCGAGGCGTTTAGAAAAGAATTCATTTCACCAGACCTCACCAGGTCTGAGACTGCTCTGGAGCTGTCAGGCAGTGGATAGGCAGAGATGCTTCCAGAAAGTGACTTATCCCACTGTAAATGTCCAAAGCAGGCAGTAGTCACCAGTGACTGGATGTGCAGGTGAAAAGCTTAGACTGTATTTCTCTATTTAAGATGGTTCCAGTTACATGAGGTGAATTCCACCTGAATCCTCCCTGTGCCTCAAGTTATACCTGCAAATCAACAGCATTTCCTTGCCTAACAGGGATGTTAAAAAGATCAACATGCCAAAATCTGTGATGTATTCAGCCAAAACACACGCTTGTGAAGGAGGGCCCTGAAAGCATCACACATAAACAGGGAAAGGGGCCGGGTCTGAAATCTGGCTTAACACACAAAAGCTGCATTATCTATATATTCCAGCTGCCCTCAGTTACATCAGTGCCAACCCTGACGAAATGATTGCAGGGATGGAGAATGAGAGCTATGTACTTCCTGACTGGGCTGGGATGTGACTGAGAAACAACACTGCTTGACTTCACAAGCCTCAGCTGTGCTTTCAGGACAGGCAGCTCAAGTCAAGCCTTTGTTCACTCTCAAGGCTGAGCTATCAATTTAGAATTCACTGGGGTACAATGAACAGGGAACCCAGTGACAACATTTTTATAGTCAGCCTCCTTACAATGGGAGCTTGTAATTCCCAAGGCAACTCTCGCCTGTGTTTGATTAGAGTACTTATATCTCCACCTGTGCTTTTATAATAGCCAGTATTTTCTGTCAGAGCTCGCTCTTACCCTGTTGGAATCAATTCTTGTCCTGGAAGTGTAGATGGGAGGAGGGATGTTGAAGGCTTGAGGAACAAGATACTCTTCAGCATCCATCATGTCTTCCAGGTCTTCCTCATCGAGAAGGTTTTGGAAGAACTTGCTGTCATTTGGGCTGGGGAGCTTCATACGATCATCCCCCTAAACAGGTAGATGGAGAGAGGAAAACATAATTTCACAGCAGGGAACTTCAGCCTTTCTCCTGCCCTGACAGCCAGGCTGCAGTGAGCACACACAATTCTTTGCCTGGTCTAAAACATCACATCCACATCATTTGTTTTGACTTTTTTAGTGGGAATGTAAAATGACAGATAGGGAATAACTGCATAAATCAAACAAAGCCTTTTTTTTTCTGGCATTCTCATGATTGAGCTTTTATTCTTTCTTCTCTCTTCTTCCCATACAGGCTCAGTTTCTGACCCAAATTCTGTCAAAGTCTGATGTACGTTGTGAAATATCTCAGCTATTTAGGTGCACGTGTTGGAGAAAATAATGTGGTAACTGCTGTGTTTGGATGTTTATTTTATTTTCATTTGTATTTTCAGGAACCTGGGTGGGTAAATTTCCTTCTCATCCATATGAAAACTTCTGCAGAATGCAACACAGCCGAAAGCAATAAAAATCAAACCAGGTTACAACAGCAACAATGACAAGATGTGGTTAGTTTTCTGGGCTCTTTTGTGTGTGTGTTTTTTTTGTTTTTTTTTTTACTGAAACAATACCTACAAGCTAGGGAAGGAAATCACGGCTGTGCTTTGCCATGCCTGATGCCATGAAACATCTGAAAAGGCAGCCCATGCCCTAAGCACCTAACAGCCCATAGAAATGATGCTAAACTTAACTGTATGGATGAAGAGCGTCCTCTCATTCCTCAAAAATTACTATACCACGTGTGTAGTATGGCAGAGAATGATGGCTGTGCTACAGCGTGCACACAGATCAGTTTAAAAGCTCAACAGCATGCTCATCATTCTTGCTAACCTCTGAGGAGAAGGGGAAGTCGAGATGGAAGAGATACCTGTGCCATGGAGTTACCCTGATTTCTGTTCAAGAAGTATGCAGGCTGTATTGCCTGCAAGAAGCACTGGAGAATAAGGCTAAGATGAAATATCCAATGAACTTTATATGGTTGAAACAAGGGAGGGAAGGAAGGAAAAGATTTTTAGAGTGTGGAAACGTGTCTAATGAAGTAATGTCATCAAACTGAACTTTTCCACAGTCTCTTGTAACAGCCGGACGTACCATTTAATGCAGTGGGAAATATCCAATTCCTCTTGACCAACATTTAACTTTGCTAATAAATTTAAGCTAAATGAGATCAGTATGTGTTTGTACTGTGCAATAATACGCCATGAGCAGGCTAGCATGTGTGCACACTGCAGCGAAACACTGCATGGTGAGAGTAACTCTAGTCCCAAAAGCAGTTGGGAGGCATGGAAGCAGCAGCCTGTACTCCTGGATAACCTTCAACTAGGAACTCTTACTTCAGTATGAAGCTAATAACCAGTTGCTCACCTGAATGACCAGGTACCTTTGAGGGTCTCGAGCCATTCTAGAAAATTCAGCAGCCAGCTCCTTGAATTTAGGCCGGCTGTCAGCATCGATCATCCAGCCTGGGGATAGATCAAAGAAAAGAAAATAAGTGGCTACTGACAAAGCAAGCAGCTCTTAAAAATGTGCAAGTCTGAAGTGAAATGATGTACATGGTAATTCTGGCCTTGAGAAAAAACACGATAAGGAGCCCAGGAAAAAGGGAAAGGTGGAAGTGGTGGAACTCTAAAATGAAGATTATCTGGAATTGGCCAGAGGAGATCAAATGATCTACACTGCAAAGATTTCTTAACTTGCTTCGAGTTCCTGTTCCCCATCCCAAAATAGGCCTTGTCATTTTCTGCATTTGCTTTTTCCATTTAGATGTCAACTCTGTTGTTTTTTTTTATTACGGGTATGTCCAACCTCTAATATGATCAATCCCTGATCTCACCTGAGCCTAGTGGGTTTATTACAAAGTTATTACTAAGCACATTCTTTTTCTTAATCAGAACTACTGTTACATTACAAAGAGGGTCCAACGGCTCCACAGGATGACTGACCTCCCATCCCTCCTTTCAGGTAAGTTTTGCATTCCTGTACCTGCATCATTAACACAGACCTCACGTGAGGCATTAGATGCTATTTTAATTGCTCAAGGGCAACTTTTTGGTCCTTCATTCTCCCTGGAACGTTCATTAGGAACAATTCTCAATCCCTTCTAGTGCTTTCTGTAAAACAACCAGTCACCACTGGCAACTAGTTTATCTCAGTATCAGCTTTTTCTAATGGAAGATTCTATCAGCAGCTTCCCAAGAGCATGTTCTCATTTGCCAGGGAGGCAGAATGAAGCAGGCCTTATCTCCTTCGTAGCCTTTAATGGAAGAAGTTACCAAAGCAAAAAATAAAAAAATAAAAATCCAACAAAGCTAATGCAACTTACAAAGAACTCCACTCAAGCGTTACAGAACGAAATCTGTACATCTAGCTGTGACTTTCCAGAATAGTCAGTCTGCCAGGACTTCTTTTGTTCCCTGAGAAACGCCTTGTACTCACTAAAAATGCTATCAACTTCAGTATTTTTGCATGTGACCAACATAAACCCCTTGTACTGTTCAGATGATATTCCTACCTGCATCCATTTATGTTAAAAGGTCTGTGATAATTCAAGCAGCTTTCACCTTTATTTCATAGGTCTGCCTGAAGATATTAAGACTCCTAATGGTTGTACATGTGCTTCTGCAACATTTATTCATAAATAACAGAAAACTACTAGTGTGTTGAGCTCCTCCCTGAAGTCAGCAAGCTAGGTTTAAATATTTGGTTTAAATGTTTATTAAGACTCACAGAATTGCCTTCAGTGTAGGAACGGAGTATGAAGGAGAACTGATCTGTTGACCACTACTAACAACTCTTTTCTGGGTAGCATGTGAGACAATCAAATGTCAGCTGTCCTCTTATCAATATGTGGTATTAATGGAAAGCTGATGTTAAAAAGCAAATCCTTTTCTACACCTCTTTCACTGCTGTACTTCTCAAGGGGGTTGGCAGGCACCAAGCAGCATTGGAGGTTCACATCTTGCCTATTTTTGGTATGCAAAGCCTGAGTTACATTAAGCCACAGTGAAAATTCCTCCACAGTGCCCTGCTAAAGCACCTTATGGAGTCACTTCATTCCCCAGTCATCAAACCACCCTGAGAACAGTGCTTTACAAGATACAGCTAGATCTTCATTGTTTTAAATGTCAGCGTGCATCACAAACCAAACCAACTTGTACTCCAGATGTGGTCAAATCTTCCACAGCAGCTAAGCTGTACAGAGCTTGATACTTTAACAAATGGTTGGGGAAGGAAAAGATGAAATTGGGTGTGTTCCAAATGCATACCCCTGGATTACATGGGATGTTCACACTACGAGCTTCGTGAACTGCTGGCAGCTGCTGAGTCTAACTGTATTCAGAAGAGGCTTATTTACCTCTGCTGGTGCTATTTTCTTTCTTTCGCTGTTTTTGTGTACAAGCAAAAGAGAGAGGTCCATAGAAGACAGATGAGATAGCTGTATGTTAATCTCACTTAAATTAAGTCAGAAACACCAGAGAGATGTCCCTAATTCTTTTTAAATTGGAAGCATAGCCTTGGAGAATACAGTCACTAGTGTTGGTATCTTGGAGATAAAAAGGGTAGGAAGAAACCGAGGGCAGGCTGTTTTCCTTTTCTGTTCAAGTACAAATATCCATAAATTATTGTCCTGGACAAAGAATGATAAATCTCCTTTCTGTATCGTTCCTTTTATTGATTTTACTTTTTATTATTACTATTGCCATCATCAATCCTTTCACTAACAGTAAAACATTCTTGCTTTCTTGCCTCAGTATTTGGAACCAGCATTTTTCCTTGCAAACTTCACTGGCTGAGTATTAAACATAATTACGGTACACGGATACTATCTTTTCTGACATCAAAATCAATTGTCATGGAAATGACAGGGGTTTACAATAACAGTGATACAATTTTGACTTCACAGAAAGAATATGAGATACCATCTGACAGTAATAAGAAGCTAACTCAACCCTTCAGGGCTAAATCCGTACCTCACAATTGCACAGAATGCACATACAGTATTTAAATGGAATTTACAGTATCTCAGGAAGCTTTTGTTTTGAAACTGCCTGCACTATTACCAGGCATTGTCAGAGACTATACATGCAAATGTTCTAAAACAGCATTCCTCTCACACTGAACACAGAGCTATGAAAAGCTCCAATTACTTACATTTCACCATCACCATATAAACATCAATAGTGCAGATTGGAGGCTGGGGCAACCGCTCTCCCTTCTCCAAGAGGTCTGGGATCTCTCGAGTCGGTATCCCATCGTATGGCTTTCCACCAAAGGTCATAAGTTCCCAGATAGTGACTCCTAGACGGAGAAAAAGAGACTTAATATTTGAGGTCATGCTACTCAGATTGCTTCCCAGCTTCTTGCAGCTCAGTGCTGTGGTTCTGTACTAGACTGGAATCTCTTCTTCATTACGAGGGCCTGTAAAAATACTTGTGTCTGGTCTGCCCTTTAACAAGCTCCAGCACTTAGCATTAATCCACAAAAGCACCTTCCCTCATTTTTATTGGCATAAGAAGCAGCATGGTACATTGAGGCACAAGACAAAGGTCTAAGATGGATAGACGGTGGGAAAGCAAATGGATGCAATAATGAAAGAATGTTTCTTGCTCTTTTATCATATCAAAAGGGAAAATGAATAGCTGACGTGCTCTATTATTTTAAGGGGAAAAACGTAGATGTTCCCTAACTTAGAACATCAATTTCCCACAAAGGTACAGCACTGAATAGCATTGTGTCGCTATCTTTGCCTCCTAAGTCACTCACAGCCACCTGTATTATTATTTTTCCTTAAATCACCTTATGGATTTGAGTTATAATAGTGTTGTGCTTAAAAAAAAAAAACAAAAAACCCAAGATCCTCTTTTTGAATAGCCATAGGATTTGTTTTGGCATCGGAGCTGGAAATAAAGGTCATATATCATAAGTAACAATTTGTCATCAAACAAAATCTTCAATATTGAAAACGCTGCTCCCACATCGGTTTCTTTTGTTGTTGGTGGGGTTTTTTTCTAATTTTTATTGCAAAGGTCATTTAAAACATGCCTCCAGATCAGTAACCGTGTTTAGACAGCTGTCATAGCAATCTGAAAAGAAATGGGCAAAAATACCTTACGTATGAAGCCATGTATTTAGTTTACCCTCAGACGCCTCTTTGCTGATATTTAATAACTGTAACTTGCCAATTGCTTTTGCTTTTGTCCTTTCTGATGATAAATATCATGCACTTCCTGCATTTAAAATGGATTTCCTAAATGGAAGCATACTTTTTCCTAAGTGATATGAGTGTACAGAATTTCACTAGAAAGAGCAGCTTTCCACGATCGATTGAATTCTCGTTTATTTTTCTTAGATGAGTAGAGGAGGGCAGCACCCAGACACTGCAAACGATGTCTTCTGCTGCTACCCACAGGTAGAAGTGAGTAATGAATACAGCTGTACACCTTGTTCTTTCAAAATGATACGGCAACAGAAAATGCAAATAGGAGTCTGTAGCCCCAGATACATTCCACTTAAAGGTGCAGATGATTTCAGTAGTAATTAGGTGCACAACACAAACAGGCAGACAGCTCAGCACATGTGACACAGTGGCTCATCTTGGTAATAGCTTTTGTAACATGCAATGAACATCTCATTTCTCAAACGTGATGTTTTTAGTGTGAGCCCACATGATCTGACCTGTCTAACCAATTCCACAGTTACCTGTGAAATTAAACCCACACTTATTTTACTTAGCTTGGAGAGACTGTCTCTTTCTCTTCTATCTCTTGCTGTATTTGCTCTGTATTATGACAAATTCCCTTTTATCACACTCTAGGAACAGAAATTCCCATAAGCCTGAAAATATTTTTTGACATTCATGGCTTTTATAGTTAAGATTTTCAAAGGACTGCTGGAAACGATGACCTGCAGCTGTAGTTTTATGAGTCTGTGGCTAAGCTGAGAGGAGCCTTCTTCTGTCATAATAATCAGCCAAACTTCTACCAGACCAGACCTAACGGCAGTCATCCCAGCAGGGACGTCACGATAATGTGTTTCAGCAAGTGGAGAAGTGAGGCGGGAGACAAGTCACAACTGCTGTTTAGAGTTGCACATAAAAAAGGAAAAAAATAAAATATAAGGAGAGAAAAAGCCACTGGAATTAACCTCTCTAAGAGAAGAGGGCATTGGTATCACAGTAACACAACTTGGTTTAATACATTACAAGAGAAGCATTTTTAAACAAACTGTGTGAAGGTTTACCATAGCTCCAGACATCACTCTGATGGGTAAATTTCCTGTAGTGTATACACTCCAGAGCCATCCACTTAATTGGCATCTAGGGAAAGACAAGAGAAACGTAACCTTAGAAATACAATATTAAAACAATAAGCTGAATCCTGTATGTAGGCAGGAGCTTGCTCCCCATTTCCCTTTTCAACTGCAAGCTTAGAAAAAAAGCAGCATTACCAAACACCAGAGGAAATAGTTGACTTGAATGGGACTTGGACTCACTGAACATACTGAGATGAGAAATGCAAAGAACCAGCAGAACTTTTCATACCACCCACACTTCACTGATTAGGGCAGAATGGAACAACTTGCTTTTCATCACGCCCAAGTGAAGTTGGGACAAGGGCAATTCCATTGGAACCCCCTAAACCTGAAGTGTGGTATGAAGTAGAAGGCAGAAGTCTGGCTACTGAGAATAGTTAATAACGTGATGTCCATAATACTTCACAGTCCATATAATAATGATAATCAGTGTAAACAGGCAATAGGGAGGATTTACTGTGCTTGATTTCTGACTTGTGATATTCATTAAGAACTCAGCCTTCCCAGTTGTCTGTATCATTACTGCAGTGAGAACGGTTGCTCCAGAAAGCAAGTCAAAGTCCCAAGATAGCCTCGGGCTGTGAATCATCACTGAGGGATGCTTCTCTCTTTCCTGATAGAAGGAGTGTAGGCAAACGCAAACCTTGGTTTGGAATTAGGGTTCTTTCTCTGGAGATGGTGTTATGATGAGATTCCTGGTGTTTTCTGTTCCAAAGCAGGGCTTTGGAGGCACAGTGTTGAAGTCCATTAATTTCTAATGGACAAATACTTAAGTGAATCTCACCTGGCAGGGACCAGTATGGGCCCCCTCTGATTTGGAACTATGGAAAATAAAGCGGAATAAACTGAGTAGAGACGTAGCTGCACACAGAATCTGAACAGATGGTGGGTGTAAAAGCAGAGGATGTGTCTTCGTTCAAACTCTTATGAAAATACACCTTCCAGGAAGTTGACTAATGAACATAACCTATACAGTCATGGCAGAAATAGCTCTCTGCTAATGGTTGGCTTCATACTTGCAAAGACAGTTCCTCCTCCTCCTCCTGCAGAAGTGTATTGCTTTCATTTCCATTAAACATGATAGCCTTGTTTCAACTTGGAACTACTCAAGGAGCAAAGTTACATTGTTAACTGGGGATAACTCAGCCTGGAATGGTCTTCAGGAGCTCACTAGCTCAAACTTGGGCTGAGAGCAGGGCCAGCTATGAGATCAGTGCAAGGGCTTCATTCAGTCTGGCCCTGAAAATCTCTAAGGATGGAAACTGAACAAAATCTCTTTTAGAATGCTTACAAGACAATGTTAAATGGCAAACCTTTTCTGGAATGAATAGGATCTTTCTCTGGAATTGTGAACTGTCACGTGGTATGTAAACATGGCTCCAGAACCGCCAACACACGACTGGCCTTGCAAATCTAAGACACAACCTCATAGCTGCAGGGAAACAACTGGTTTGCAAGGACCAGTTCCTTTTCTGTCATTCCCTGACTGATATAGGCAAAAGATGGAGGAAAGGCAGAGGGGTTACTGAAGAAGGGATGAGAGAACTGAAGGTGTCAGGGAAGAAGGCCAAAACTCCAGCTCCCCTACCAACAGGTCTCTTTACCGAGAGAAATGGGGAAGCAGTAGTGACTCCTTTCAAATTCTTCACCTTATTGACTGAAACACTGATGTCATCCATGCAACAGATGCCAAGGGCAGCGGCCACACAAATAACACAGCAGTCCATCCAGGAGAAAAGCTCACACTGGCAACAGCTGTTTTTCACAAACAAGGGCGTAAACCAGCACAGAAAAACACAGATAGCAAACAGAGAGAAAGCAAACTGAACACTCAGGAGAAGGAATGACAGGAGAGGCAGGATCCCTTGGGATTTTGTGACAGGTTGAAATGTAGAATTTCAAGATGTTGAGGGGAGCAGCCGGCAGCAGTATGCACTTTCAGCCTTCTGAATTTTATAATGCGTTAATCTGAAAGCATTAAAAATGGGGTGAGGCACCGTATGGAAGTTCTGCTGTGTGCTGAAAAGTAATGAAGTGTCTGCTTTCAACATTATCCTGAAGCAAGCTATTTAGTGGCCTGGCATTCAGTGTGGTACAGGGGGTCTAGACGTGAGAAATAGCATACCCAGGCTCCTTCATGGTCAAAGAAGGGGCAGCTCTCTGCTGAGCATATGCAAACCCACATATACTACAAATAAAAGCATGGTCTATGTCCTTCCTGATTATTTTAATGATTTTTTTCCTCAATGAATTGACTTCAGAATTCTTCAAAACAAGACACAAAATTGAACTTATGAGCAAAGCTAGCCCTGAGAGAGGAAATTGTTCTGGCAATTTTAATTCTGGACCTAGTGAGGCTCACTAAGGAAAAATGAGCAGTTTTCACATGTGCAGCTCACTACCAATAGACAGGGCTTTCTTTGCTAAGGCACTGACAGGGCTCTTACAAAGACATAGCCCTATCAAGATACACTGTCCTAACAAATGACTTCAGGAGATCTGTAGCATGGTACACTTACTTCCAGATATTTAAACACTCACCTTTCCTCCATCAGCATTATATTCCTTCTCATCCCCTTCCAGAAGTCTGGCCAGGCCAAAGTCAGTGATCTTCACATGGTTTGGTGATTTCACCAAGACATTGCGGGCTGCCAAGTCCCGGTGGACAAGTCTTCTCTCTTCCAGGTACATCATTCCCTGAAAGATGAAGAAGAGTAGAATAACCTTAATGAGTCTTACATGCAGATCAGGTTCCCTTAATATTATTCACAGTAAGAAAAAGGTCTCAAGGCCAGAAGTGTTGCCCTTGCTCTGAGTAGGAGATGGGAACCTCAGGTTCTTTCCAATTTGAACCATTTAACGGCACTTGCCAAAGGAGAGAAACAAAATAAAACAAAACAAGCCCTACAAAAAATCCAACACAAAAAATCCCAACCATCAATACCTTGGATCCAGCAAGTTTAAAATCTGGAAAGGTGAGACAAAGAAAATAAGTATTATAGCCCCTGTTTTTCAGACAGGAAATCTAAAGACCAGAAAGATTAAGCACCTTAGTCAAAGCCTGAATGAAATTTGGCCAGATGGGAAAACAATCCCAAATATTCTCAGTTCCAAGCAACTACCCCCAGTTCAAGAAGAGGATTCATATCCATCTCCAAGTACTTTAAGCAGGACACAAGTTCTCAGTACCCTCAGCAGTTTAGAAGGAAAACAATTCCTTACTCCACAGGCTGCAATTCATTTGCCTTTTCACTCCCTTCTCATTTTGTGCGTAGTGTCACATAAGTCACTTGGTCAATAGCTGTGTGTTTTTTGTGTTTGTTTGCTTTTGTTTTTTAAATGAACATATACATTCTGTTACAAGTACTTTTGTTGAGAAGCCCTTTCAGTTGCCTTTAAAAATAATGTAATACATAATCAGACTGCCTAGCCCTAACCTTTTTTTTCTTAACTCTGATGAGACAACCCATTTACTGTCAGTATAAAAGTTTACATGACAGTTTTTTGACGCTGAAATGAACACCACAGCTTGGTTTTGCTAATTATATGACATGTAAAGGATAGTCAAGCAGAGTTACAAGCCTGTAATTTTATTAAAAGCCATTTATGACATTAACCATCATTATAAGAACCTACAGATGAAATTATACACTTGATAATTACCCTTACGGTATCTCTTAATATATTAGTTCTCTATAATATATATGGTAATTTGAAAAAAAGTCATCATTAAAGACCAAAGCGATCATATTAGCCCATACTACAGATGATAATTCAGTGAGCCACAGGCAGTCATTAAAATAACCAGATTACTCAGCGTTACGGGCCAGATTTCATTCTCTAACAGAGAAAGAAGCCCACAAGTGCCTACCCTATAGATACCAGGAGGACAGTGTACTTGGGCGAGCCACTGCTCATGGTGAGTGGGCCAGAATTTGTCACGTCTTCACAAAAAACACCAAGTGAAGCTCTGAACTGCTCCGGCAGTTAGGCGAAAAATTTCAGTGCCAACACTACTAAAAGATTCAAAAACGTGTGGGAGAGCATTTGGCATAAACATTATTTCATTTTTAACATGGTGGGCTTTGCTGCAGTCAACATGAAGGTGGCTTGATAGGGAACGCAGGGACTCTCTGGCACAGAGCAAATGGAATTGTTTTGCAAAGTGCTGCTCGCCGCAGCAAACACCTCCTGCCAATTGCAAGGCAATGCTTTTGGCTGGTGAACGTTACAACTCCGAGTCTTTGAAAGAGTAACGATTTTTGACAACAAATTAAAACCTGTCAGAAAAGGACAAATAAATCTCAGAGGTCAACCAACTGAGCTTCACACAACAACAAACACATCACAAAACCAGAGGCGTCGTGCTTAGCAAAACCATTACCAACTGGAGGCACCCAACCAGAAGGAGGCTGCGCAATCCAAAAGCAATGGCTACAAAAGAGGCTCTGTAGAACACATCTGTGACAGCAGTTATCACAAAGAGCTTCCAAGGCACTGTCAGCATTGTTCCTAAGAAGTACAAAGGGCAGTTGGTGGATGCCAGCAGCATCCCAGTCTCAAGTCCTTTGCATCTTCTACTGTAAGAAGGAGCTTCTTCCAGCACTGCACATCTCCAAGTGCTGTTTTACATCCTTGCACTTAGTTTAGGATATACCTCACGTTTTAATATGAACAAAAATGCTGCTGGAACAGTGCAGGCTTGAAAGAACTTCCAAAGTCTTTACTTGGGCAAAGTTCTCAGTAACACTTCAAAATGAGTGTGAGGGAAATAAAGAGTTAAACAACCCAGACCTTCATCATGCCTTCTTTTACCTTCTTCACATACTTCATTTCCAAGCGAGTCTAAAACACAGCGAGTAACACTTAAGGACATTTCACTGTTTATTCTACTCACTCATCTCCATCTTACGCCATCATTCAATATTTTCTTTGAAAAATTAATTTTTATTCAGCCTAATCTCAAGCTTTGGTATGAACCAGAAAGATTTCTCACTGGCAGCCTGAATTATATTCCTACCAGATACCACACCTGGCTTTCTTTCTATTTTTCTTTTTCTTTCTTTTCTTCTATTCAGGAGAACAGTGATATCTGTCTCTGTATCATCATCTTCACAGTTTATTTCACCTCTGTCAAACAAGCTTCTTGGGGCTTTTTCCCACCTGTAAAGCTAAAAACAAGCTGCATAGTGTTGACAGCTACAAAATCCTATGCAGGTCCATGACCTGCAGAAATGTAAATGCTCTCAGGAATACTCTGTGCGAGCATGTTTGATTTTCCTGATATCCTATCAACAAGTTCTGAAGGTGGATGGTATAAGAGTAAAGGTATGTCTACATTTCTTTTCAATAAGTGCAATTATACAAGCAGAATGGAAACAATCTAAACACAGGAAGCCTACACTATTCACTGTAGCAATAGTGTCAAAACATACACTGTGCCAAGAAGCATCATTTGTAGGCATTTTCAAACCTGTCAGGAAAAGTGCTCTCTCTATATATAATCCTTTTACATGACATAGAGACACATAAATGAAAAAATACTCTCAGCATTACACAGCTGGTACCTTCGCCACCCAACAAGCCCCTGAACAAATACCAAGATGACACATTACAAGAGTTACAAATAACCTTAGACCCTGACCAATGGAAAGGGATGTGTTTGTACTAATGACACTTTACAGCCTAATCCAAAAGACACTATGCTGTGCCATTTGCAGTGTGACCTGCAAGGCTAGGGAGACAAAGCTCCACTCAGGAATTCATAAGCCCACATTAAAGCTATGCAGATCATATCATTCTTAATGTATAAAATGTCCAGAGAGCAATAAATGTCACACCTCTGTATACCTAATGGGAATACCCACAGTAGGGTGGGTTATCAGCCATCCCATCAGCTCCGAGCCCTGGTTCAGCTCACACAACTGCAAGGATCAGCCATGAGCCGCCCAGCACCAACACCTCCTCCTCATGGTCAGGGAAGAAGATTCCTCACACAGAATGTCATTGGAAATGCAATTACCTCTAGGATCCCTACACATACAGTCGCCCTCGAAATCAGCACCTAATGCTATTAAGAAGTCAAACAGCCACTGCAAACAGCTGTAATGCTGATAAGTTGAGAAAGTCCCTTTGGAATTGCAGTATGAATGAGGAATAGCCTTTTATCCTCCTCAGCTGCATCCCTTATCCTCAGCCAGTGTCAGAATCACGCACAGCAACAAACCTGTGCTGTGCAAATCCTCACCTAGAAAGGGAGACTGGGTGTCAAAAAAGCCAAGGGAAGGTAGAAAACAACGAGATGGGACAGCTTTCTCCCCCAGCCAAGTGCCGCACTGCAGCAGAAAGTATCACACTGGTTCATGAAGTATGAGGACTTCCAGGGCCGCAGGCATCAGCACAAGACCATCACCACAGTGGCACTGGAACTAAAAGAATGAAAGGATTTTTTAAAAGAAGCAAACTGAAGCTTTTCTGGGAAGTTATGGCTTTGTTCTCTGGGATGTCTTGCCTTAAAGATGTGGTCACAATTTGCTGTTTTCTTACTTTATCACCAGCATTACTTTCTGCAGCTGCCATTTGTCTCTCAGCTCCTGAGGCAGATTGTGAGCACAGCCTCCATTTGTACAGCTCACAGGGATGAGCACTGCAAGCATAGACTGCTTCAGGTGCTATTTTTTGCTTCCTTGCACTTCTCTGGACTTTCCAGAGTCCCATGCGAGGATGCTTCTGGATTCCTTGCAAAGGTTGCAATAGCTGCTCAGGGAGCATTCAGCTCTCCAAACCAACTGAACCTTGTCTGAGAGCTCTTTCCATTAGGCTCCTGTACCTCATTTCAGGAAAAAAGGTTATTCATAACTCAGGACAGATTTCAAGCAGGTATGTATTTTCATTGAATGCAAAATCCCTGTGGGGTAATTACCAGAAATGAACTGAAGTGTGTTGAATCACTAGCTGAAGTTTAACTATATGCATATGTCTTTGCAAGATGCAAGACAATTCAAATTAAAAGCAGCCAGTATAAAGAGCTTCACCTGCCCCAAGGACTGTAGCAATACTAGTGGCCAGATGCACTGTAAATACTTTCGCAGTGGGACATTTTGCTATTTCTACAATAAGTGTTATTTTCTCTCTAAGCAGAGGGAATGTTGATCTCAAACCCCCTTCAGTAGCACAAAGAAGTTAAGAACAAACTGCCTTTCTTCGGTAATGACTTCCACCCACCAAAGCCAGCACACATGGCAGGTTCATCAAACAGGTATGCGAAGAAGAAAATTTCAAGCCCAACTCAAATCTCATGGACATTAATCTCCAACCTTGGAGACTGCCCTCTTTTCATCCTAATAACTTGAGGCTACCTTAATATCAGGAGTACTAGAGAAAGCTTGAAATGATCATCTTTCCCCTGCTAGCCCCATGAAAAAAAGTATAATTTCACCCAGGGCTAAATACACTTTCAAGGAAAACGTGGTGCCCTTTGTTGTCATGAGCAACCAGAATCATCATAGTAGCTGTTACTCCAGAGATAGCTGTGGGAGGGAAAAACTGACACCGCTCTGAAATGCACTGACTCAGCTGCAGAGGTGTGATTCGTTCAGTACGTATGCTTGCAAAGCTGGGGCTGAAGGCCATCCTCACAGCCCGGGGAAAGCAAGGGATGCTAACAGTTTCAATGGAAAGCTGACAGACTGAGCTGGGGACTCGCACCTTGTGCTGAGTGCTCTTCCACCACATTAGCTGTCAAGGATTTCTGAAAATGTCTGAGCACAGCCAGCTCAGATAAAACTGGCAAGGGAGGTTCATCTCTGCACCCCGGGCTGTGCTGTATGTAACACCAAGTACCTGGGAGTCCAGTTGTTTTGGATTTATATAGGGCAAAGGAAGCTTGTGTGATGTAAGATAGTTCTTTCCCTCTCCTGATCCCTTGACTAAGTTCTCTCTCCCAACATTATTTTTTTCTGTAATTTACTTAAGCTTGAAGAAATGTGTTATTCGTGTGTAGCAGGCCATATGTTGGGCTCATGGTGCTTCTACCTCAAATTAGCTGTCTTCAGATGCAGCCTTAAGACACAAAGCTAACATAACTAGTTGGATTTTCAACCAGTCAGTTTGGACTGACCCGACCAGTTCCTCTTCTCAGATCTGTAGTGGCTTTTCTAAATGGGTTCTGGACTACGAAGTTCATACCACATAAAAGCAATCACAGACTCTGTGCCCTTGATGTAGGAGAGAAGCTGGATCATTATTACCCCTATGGAAAGGCAGCCGGTGTAAATACAGCTCCTGGGCACCTAACTCAAGCTAGTTCTGCCATGACAAGAGTCAGCAGTGATGCTCTGCACGCAGGTTAGTCCAACCTCTCTATTCTTTCTGCTCACACGTGAAAGTGCAATCACACATTGGCTGACCCAGCAGAAGCTCTAGGTTGAAATGAACTGGCTTTGTTAGACTCACAGAAGGACACATGGTACTTGTGGCAGTATAAATGTGTCTGTTAGCCATGAAAAGAACGAACTGTTTCAGGGAAAAAATTCTCCACCAGGTCTGTGCTCTACATCACATGCCTGCTGCATTTTACTTGATCCAGAATTAGGAGTCCTAGAGCTGCATTTACTGCACTGCTAAGCTTTGGTCCAAGACACAAACTAAAAGAGATGTTACAGCATGACTCATCAAAATAAAGTCAGGAAGCAAAAGGGGTGGGGAAAGATGCCATGAAGCTACAATTTAGGTAAGTAGAACAAATGCAGGCTACTCCAAAGACACACGTGATTTGTAAGGGAGAGTAAACAGAAAGGAATGATGAGAATTAAGTTCATAAACTTATTTGAAAATGTGACTGAGCTAAGCAGTCATTTTAATGGGTCCAGGCCCCCTCGCAATCCTAAAATAAAATCTCTGGAGTGTATTCTCACTCCTTCAAACCACAAGATAAATGGGTTACCAATGAACTGATGCTGTCGAGTCCTTAATCCTCAGCTGCCCTGGGTGAGTGTTGAGTTCCTAAGGTGTCACCAAAAGAGGACATTGTTCCACTGCCACCATCAAGCACCCCCCTTGTCTGAACTGCTGCAAGAAGGATGACTTATCTCCCTGGGTCCTCCAAATTATGCAGATATCTAGGTGAGCTGGTTCTGATCAGAAAGTCTGCAATGCACTTCATATTCCTCTGATGAAGGATGTTACATAAATACTGACCAGTATAAGTAAAGAGAAGCAAATCAGGCCTTCCAATACTGCCCATACTATATGTGACTCCAAGTTCTGGTCCCATCTACTGGCACATCCGTGTGCAGCTGCTACATGGGCTTTTTAGCAGGGGAGAAAACAGTCTGATCCTACGCCTGTGATTCCTGAGGAAGGGAGCTGTGGATTTGCATCCAAACTCCGTTTTGCCATTGTCTCACTCTTATCTCAGGACTTCCTTAAGACAGCTGAGCCCTAGGTGCTCTACTAGGCCAGAAAAACTGCTTGTGTGACTGCTTCACTCAGACGAGGTGTCCCAGACTCCCTGCCAGGTTACAGCAGTCTCCTGCAGCACCTCCTTCTTATTCCCGAAGCACTCAAGAGAACAGAAATTGTTCTGCAACCTCTGAAGAAAATTACTGTGGCTCACCTTACTGTACTGCAGCCCAAACAGGTGAGAAGAACCGTAGCCTCTAGCTACACTTATAATAAGTGTACCACCAGGAAGGACACAGCAACCCAGATTCAGCTCTGCAGCTTCTCCGCACCCTCAGGAGGCCAGCAAAGATGAGATGCACAAATATACTTTGCTGCACAGACACACCAAGAGAGTTTCCAACTCTCCAATTACTGCCCAGGACCAAAAACTGTAATAGGAAAAACTTAATAAAGTCAGGGACTCATAAGTAAAGGGTCACCCCCAATGCTTTGATAAAGTACTTAGCATCTGATGCCTCTCTGCTAGCTCTGCATATCTGCTCCTCACAAGGGCTTATGAAGGAGACCACACAAACCAGTCAGGTGTTTTCAAGAGACTGTCCTTTATGTGTGCTGCCCATGCAAGAGCAGAAAAAAAACAAGACAAATGGACACAGGTTTCTGTGCTACTGCAGGGATACCTTTCCCCAGATGTACCATGGAGCTGGTGCTCTGTGAGCCACAGTTTGATGCTTGTTGTGTCTGATAATGCTAACACGACTCCCCTTCACCCAGTAAGCCAAGAAATAGTATTCAGCATCATAGAATGACTTAGGTTGTAGGGGACCTAAAAGACTGTCTAGACCCAATCCCCTGCCATGGGCAGAGTTGCCAACTGCTAGATCAGTCTGCCAGGGCCCCATCCAGCCGGGCCTTGAATGCCTGCAGAGATGGAGCAGCCATCATCTCTCCGGGAAACCTGTTCCAGAGCCTCACCACCCTCTGAATAAAAAAAATTTCTACCGAACATTTAAACTAAATCTCTCCTGTTTTAATTTAAAGCCATTCCCCCTTGTCCTGTCACTATCAGACACTCTAAATAGTCAGCTCCCCTCCTGTGTATAAGCTCCCTTCAAGTACTCAAAGGCCACAGAGAATTGTCAGAGCTTTTTCTTCTCCAAGCTAATCAAGCCTAACTCCCACCACCTTTCTTCATAAGAGAGGTGCTCCAGCCCTCCCGTCACCTTCATGGCCCTCCTTCTGGACCCACTCCAACAGCTCCACATCCCTCTCGAGCTGGGGGGCCCATGCTTGGACACACTGCACCAGATGGGGGCTGACAAGGGCAGAGTAAGGGGAGACAACCACCTCCCTCGCCCTGCTGCCACCCCTCAGCCAATGCAGCCCTGGATACTGTTGGCCTTCTGGGCTACAGATGCACACTGCTGGCTCGTGTCCAGCCTTTTGCCCATCAGGACCTCCAGGTCCTTATCCACAGGGTTGCTCTCAATGAGTTCTTGTCCCAGCTTACAGCTCGATTGTGACTCAAGTGCAACACGGTGCACTCGGCCTTCTTACAACTCATTAGATTTTTGTGTGCTCACTTTTACAGTGTGTTCAAGTACCTCCAGCCCAAGCCATTCTATGACTCTGAGTGTGCCCCATTCAGGAGCTCCCCATGCACTTCAACCAGCACAGCTGTAGTGCTTCCGTAATGCTGGGTACATCTGAGCTACGCAGAAGGGATGCTCCTTGAAACTCCAAGTCTGCAGAGCAGCCTGAGTTTGGAAGGCTGGCAGCATACTAAACAACACGCTGCGTTTCCCCACCCAACCACTGACCTCTTGCCAACACAATTACCAGTGGGAGAGTACACTGTGTAGTGCATTCACTCTCTCCAAGAAAGTGTATTTAAAATGGATTACTTCTGCTCCTTAGGCAGGCAATCAATAGAGATGTGGACTGCAATAAGTATAGGGATGTCTGTGGGCTGCAGCACTTATCCTTTGTGTCTCTTCAGAAATTAATTAAAAATCAATGAAGTGTGCAGCCTATTAATAAAGAGCGTCCCGACCTACCAATACGAGCCCGGCCTTCCCTCAGTTTCAGAACGAACAGCAGCCACAGCACAAACACATCTGAAACTTGCCAGCAGTTCCAGCAGCACAGTGGGGACTAGGACATCTCACAGCCATGCCCTGCACCTCCCTGCACTGCGACATTCTCAGCTTTCTGCATCCCTGGTCTCCAATTGGTAGAACAGGTCGCTCCTGCAAGACTGGCTTTGAATAATAATAATAAAATAAATCTCTCTTTGTGTTAATAAACACTACCATATAGTAAATTGACCAAACATTTAATGAACAAAGCTGTGTTCATGAATGTGGAAGATGCAAAAGCTTAATGGTGCATAGCCTACGACTGTAGCTAGGTCTTGGGAATCCCCAGTCCTACCTTCTCTTAGTTACAAGACCACTTCTTTTTTCAGACAATTTTCCAAAGGAAGTGCACTGGCTGAATGACAGCATCATTTGGATGCAAGGCTTTCCAGTACTCACCTTAAGCTGCGTGCTACGGTAATAAAATCTGCAACAGAGCAGCTCTTCTCTGCACTCCATGTACTCTGCCCATTCAGATGAGACCGTGCTCTTGGACAGCTGAACTATTTGTTTTCCCTTCTGCTGGGCACTGCCAACTGAGTGTACAGGCAGTGCTGTGGTTGCTGGTACCTTGTGTGTGCAGATAAAACACAGTAGTTTCTGGTTGGTTCCTTGGCTTGAGAGATGCCCTGAAGCACATGCTGCTTCAGGGTTCTGCAGGACCACTTTTGAAGGCATCTTTTCCATGTAAACAGGAACCCAACAGCACGGAAAGGCTGCTTCTCTAGGAAGCCATCATCTTCACAAGCTATTCCACTGCAAGGGTCACCAGGCTCTGCAGGAGAAAACTGGGACGAGGGCATGTTTACTCTCTCCTGATACTGTTCTCTCCTCACATGAGCACAGCAAGCGGTCAGGTTACTCTGTACGACGGCTTCTGCTCAGGATTGCAATGTTGTTTTACAAAAGAAAATGGTCTGAATTTATTCCAAATGCTTTTGATACTCTGATTCAAGTGAGTTCTTGAATAAATTAAAGCTTTGAACTTCCAAACTCTGTTGCCAGTAGGTTTCTGAGCACTTCTTAAAAACCCACATCACAGGTAACCATGGTTACCTATTTCATACTATTTTTTTTTCTTTCCTAATTGAGAAGTTTATGACAGCTGACAGAACAGGAGAGGCCAGCAATGTAAACAGTGTGCTAGCTGATAGTGGTTGGAGAAAAATTCTAAATAATCCATTAATATTATTCAATAAATCCAGATGAATGCTAGGATGGGGTGAGTGGAAGCCAGAAATTTGGTTTCAAGAGACAGGTATTTGCCCCCAGCTAAAATGTCACATTATTTTTAATGTTTCACAGCTTTGCTGTGTTGACAGAGAGAGCCCACAGAGTGTGAGTCAAACTGCTACCGTGCCCTGTGAGTTATGTGCGTTCAGCCTGAGCATCCCTTGGCGCGTGTGTGCGTGGGGCTGAACACTGAATAGGGCTTGCCATTTTTCACTCCAGGATCCTGAGGAGGACGTTTATAGCAGATAATCTATCAAGAAAGGTATGAAATGGCCAGATGCTTCTTGAGCTTATGAGAGCCAGTCACAGTGACTTTGCACTTGTGAAGGAAAGGTCTGCTGATCGCTGCCTGCTGCATGTGGACACAAGACCGGCTCCCTTCCTTGATTCTCTGCATGCTAGCTCAGCCCAACCTAGACAGTAACATCTGCTCCATGCTTGTGTAGGAGTAATGCATCCCAAGCAAGGCTAGAGAAGTCCTCATGTTGCTCTACCAGCCATGTGTCACTCACACCAAGTCAAGCACACTCTTACCCTTTAGGAATGCAGAATGACTCAGACCACTATGGAGCACAGACTGCAGTACTGTTTTGTGCTGTACATTGGTTCACCCATCCTGCAGAGTGGGCCTACAGTTTTGCCAGCAGATCCTACACAGACTACATTTGTGAAATTGTAAATGCAAAAAACCTTCAAAATGCCTCCAAGACAAAACTGGTTATTCTTTTTGCCTACATCAAATCTGAAAGCCCATTCAGGTTTAAGGTTAACCACAGCACTGGAGGTTTCAGTTCCCAACTTTAAGAAACTTCTGAGTGAGTAAGAACTGGCTCCTTCAACTGATCTCTGTACACTTCCTGGCTACAGCAGATACTTCAGTTAAAGACAAGTTTTTGTCAAGTTGTCTCAGGAATCATGGATGCCATGATTTATTCAAAAAGAAAGACAGACTCGTGACTTTGACATCTTAAGATTTCAGCATGTGGGTGAGTGAATATATTGGAAATCTGAGAGTTGTTGAGCTGAAACAGGTGACCTGAGTAGAACAAAGAGAAATCAGGGCAGGTGCATTTCCACTCCTAGTAACTTTCAAAGTGCATTAAGACTCAATTCCTGGCTCTTTAAACTTAAAAGCAGCTTTTCCATTAATTGCAACAGAAGCAAGTTCAAGCCCTCAGTCAGTGTTCTTACCACCACACACCACCAAGCTCAAACCTGCCAAGCACACTGAAATGTATTTAAATCATCAGCAAAGTAATTCTTTGGGAAAGCAGGGAAAACCTACCTCCTTTGGGCTCTTCTAGATTCCCAAATTTTGAGAAGATGCAAAGACTCACATTAGACCTTTCTCCCTAGCTGTAAAACCATGGTTTCCACCATTCATTCTAAACCACAGCTGAGAATGTGTGTATGACTTATGATGACAAAATGCTATACCTGTCTACAGAGCCTGCGTATCCTGGAGAATTAAAGGCCTTTTAACAGGAATCACCCTCTTTCTCTATCCTGCTACCAAGACCTTGTGGGGTCTGGCTGCTAACATCCTGCCTAAGAAGCTGTCCCCCCTCCTCCTTGTGCTGTTCTGCACTGCCAGTCTGCCACAAAGCCACAATCACGTTACTTGAAGCTTCTTTGACAGGTATTTTTTTATATAGGTACTGAAACAAGAGGACTCATAAGGGAAGGTCTGCTTACAATCAGATTTTTCAGTGAGTAAAAAAAGTCTCCTATTAATTTTGTTTCAAGTGCATGAGATCCAAATACATGGGAAATCTGTGGGCAGCTCCCACTTCCCTCCTGGCTGCAATTTTTCAGCCGTACCTCTGCCTCTTGGCTGCCACGCTCACATTACCTCCCTCTCTCTCAGACTGTTTAGGTGGCTTGAAGGCTCAGTTGCAGAAACTCACCATTTCCCCAAGGACCCAATCATGCTGGTTTATTTTTTCCTCTTCAATTAAAACTAACAGGCACCGGGCCTAAACTGTTTCTGTATCTTGACTGAAACACATTGATTAAAACACAGTTAAAGGCACAACATGACCCCCCAAACAGAAATACCTTTTAAAAGGTCTTTATGCTAAGAGTTCTTTAGGCACCTGGCAAAGAGAATCAAGCTGTCACCGAGGAAAGTATAAGAAAATCACATCAATAAACGCTGCACAGTCACAGGTGCCACGGATTGTAATGGCAAGAGCTTCTTTTCCTGAGGCACTGAGATAAGTGAGGATGCCTGGGATCACGTATGCACACCTATCAACAGGCTTCTTGCCCGTAAGATTATTACTAGAACTCACCCATATATAATTCTGGCTCTGCCTCTTTAGAAAACTCACACGACTCCTTCAAACTGCACCACTAAAATAAATCACTTTTAACACATCAGTGCACGCAGCATAGGTCATATATGCATCTCCAATCCTGGACTCCAGGAATACTAGAACTCATTCATTAATTTCTAGCCAAAGACACAGAACAAAAACCATCTGCTAAGGGTCACAGCAATGAGCTGGGTAGGCACGGTGCAGCTGCAGTTCTTTCCTACCAGTAGAGCTCAGAATTGACCATTATCTATTTTCATTTAAATTGATATGTTCACATTTACAATTTTTTTTCCCCATTTGATCTACTTCTAGCTTGATTCCCTAAGGAATCAGGCTGGTGCCATCAAGATGTGTGCATGCATTGCTCTGTCCCTCTCCAGGAATTTTTCATGGCTTTGATGGCTTTCAGCCTTACTTGGCACTACAGTGTCTCGAAAGTTTTGCATTCTTATGAGTTTCCTGAAAGTGGATAGGCAAGTAAAGGAGAAAGACTGTAATAATTTCTCTGCTATTGCATTTGCAGTCTTTCGTGGGCCCTAGAGACTCCACGTAAGAGAGAGACATTATCGGAGATACTTTAACTAGCACTAAGAACATATTAAATTCCAGATAACCTAATCATAAGACATAAGTCATAGGCAACCAGCTCTCAGCAGTTCTATTGCTCATAAAACTGTTTTTCTAAGGAGCTCCAGGGGGCCTCATTGATCACAAATTCTGCAAAGTTCTACCAGAGGAAAAAATACAACCCTATTTACATACACTTACCTGACTAAAACTAGGGGGATTAAGACCACTAAAGACAACTAAACCTACTGGACTAAAACTTCTCCAGGTAGCAGGTGCCAGGACAGCTGTCCATGGCATATCAGCACTTAAGGACAGTTACAGGAATCCCAGTAATGGGGTCAGGGAGCAGCTTTCTTTAGAAAAAGGCCAAGAGGGGATCTCATCGCTGTTTATAAACATCTAAAGTGCAAGAGTCAAGTTCATGGGGATTTTGGTGGCAATCAACAGCAGAACAAGGGGCAATAGGCAGAAACTGCAAGTTCCATACTAAAGCATAGAAGAACTTCCCTGACAGAGCACTCGAGCAGGCTGCCCAGAGATGTTGTGCAGTCTCCTTCTCTGAATACACTCAAGACTCATCTGGATGTCTACCTATGCAATCTGGAAAGGAAAAGTAGTGGAAAGAGTAGCAGAAAAGAGGTTCTGAGTCAACCTGGAGGTTGGTTTTCTATGGCATTCGTCCACACTGACTCTCAGCTGTTTAATAACATGGTTGAGCCCACAGTGCCTGTCTTGCCTTTAGCAGGAATACTAATCACAGCCTTATCTATCTATATACCTGTTTTTTATGAAACTCATACAAGGATAATATCTTTGAGACCTTATATCCTCAGTCAAATCTGAATAAATTCAACCAACATTTTGAAAAGTTATTGCAAAGGAAACTGAAGACAGACCCTGAGCTTGCAATGTTTTAAGAGAAGTCCAGCCCTTACACATTCCTTTATTTTAAAGGAAAACAGCTTTCCTTTGGTTCTCTTAAAGGAGATTCAGAATAACCACCCAGCCCTGCTCCAGAGAAGAAAAAGTCTGAACCACATAAACACACTTAAGGCCTTTTTTAATGGACAGCATACCTATGTAGCTCTGCTAACTTCCATCTGCTTCATCTGACCTGTGAGCTGCTGTTCAGGAGAAAGGCCGAACTGGAGGCTCTATGGATCACAGACTAGTCCACCAGCTCACTGTCAGATCTAGGCCAGCATCAACGTTGTTGTTATTATTATTATTTTTAATAGAGACAGCTCTCTGATCACTCAAAGAGAGTGCAGTAACGCTGCAATTCCCCAGCAGCCAGCTCTTCAAAGCAGCAAATCCCTCAGTAATCCAGAACACTGAGCAACATACCTATCATACAGATAACTTCACACCATGCTATACTGGGTAATTACATCCAATGCTAACAGACAGCACTGCCAAACACAAAAATCTCTCTCTAAAAAAAAAAAAAATCAACATTTATTTTAAAAATTCCAATATTGAAAGTACTTTGGGGATTCTGTTCTTATTTGCCCATTGGCCTATGAGAATTCAGGGCATGCTTTCACTCAGCCTGCAGGATCATCCAGACTTGGTTTTTTCTTTAGAAAGAAAGCAGCAGATCTCAAAATGCAACTAGAGCTAGAGTCTTCAGAATATCTGGAGGAATGACGGCTTACAACACAGTGATTGGCAAGAGGGAGGATGTGCAAGCAGCCTTAGAATAATGATACTCTCCAAATGACTGATTCAAACTTCTTGAAAGGTCTAACAGTAAAGTTCAGCATTTAAATCTATTATAATTTATACTGCAGTATTCATACTATTTTCAATTTTTATCTCCTAGGCCCACAGTGCTCAGAAGCTTTCTTTCAATGGTGAAAATACAATCCCAAGCCAATACTAAAGTATCTGTTTACATTATATCAGAGACTGGAATTCAGGCAGAAGGAGAATGAATCACTTGAATGACTGGCTTTGTGGGTAGTGTCATGCCAAAGGCTATGGGCTCTACGACCTAGGATGCACCCCTAACAAACCAGGAGTGCTGACACTGGATGAGATGCAACTGACCAGGAGGAACAAGAAAATACTAGGCAGTAAGCTTACTAGATTCATCACTTGGGCTTTATACCAGAGCTGCTGGAAGAAGGGGATGTACTTCTGAGTGACAAAGAGCCAAGGAACACTGTCCCTTTAGGAATCATTAGGGGAAGACTTCAGATTTCTCCCGGAGGTTTGTGGAAGGGCTTCTCTAGGAAAGTAAAGCATTTGAAAGCCCACCTGTGGTGCCTCTATGCCAACGCACACAGCATAGCAAATAAGCAGGAAGAGTTGGAAACCATGGTGCACTTGGAAAACTATGAACTACTGCCACTGTGGAAGGATGGTGGGATGATTCACATTAACAGTACCAGCACTGAAGCCTTCCTGCTCCAGCTGCAAGATGTGTCATGCTCCCAGGGTCTCATCCTGATCAAAAAACAACACGGCAAGCTGCAAGTGATGAAGGAGGTTCCTGGAGTCCAATGATGATCACTTTCTGGTTCAGGTGGTGGACAGACAGACCTGAGGTGAAGCATTGCTGGACCTGGTGCTCACTGGCATGAAGGAGACTATTACAGACATTAAGAGTGGAAGCAGTTGGATTCCAGCAACCAACCCCTGGCTGAGTTTGTGATCTTGAGAAATTCGGGTCTGGACAGCACTTGGGGGGAAACCCTGAGAATGAATGCTTGTGCACTGAATTTAAGTCAGGAAAAAGCCAGGGATGGTCTGCAGGGCAAAAGGACTTTTCTATATACCCCTAAATCAAGTAGAATTCATTAGGAAAAACTTGAAAATATCATCTCTCTTTTATGTTTGTGGAGACACCAACCTCAATTTGTGACAGACTGTGTAAATCATTAATTCCTAGTGTTCAGTCTTCACATCTCCCTGAGGATGCAAGGTACCACGACACAATGGGAAACACCATTCTCAGGAGGGGGGTCAAGAGTATTTTTCAGAGACAGAGAAAAAACAGTTGCACAAGAACCATCTGAGATTAAAAAAAAAATAAGTGCAAGATATCTCAAACACCAAGCTGAATTTCACAGTCAACTGCCACTTCCAGTTCCAATTACACAAATGGGGCTATCAGATGTTTTCTCCCAACTTTATTCTCCTACCTTGAATATCCAGGCTCTCACTAGTCCTTTCAGACAGCTGTATTTTCTGCAGCAGGAAGCCCTCCACCTACTCATCCTGTAAGGTGCTTCAGTCACTTTGGAAACAGTGACAGCTAAACAACAAATGGCAAAGGAAGGGCTGGGGTGGAGAACTGCCCACTGCTTTTGGCAGAACTGATGTGGCTAAAGGAATGCTTTTCAGAAATAGCCAGCAGAATAGATTTAGAAGGTCTCGAGCGGAAGGAAAAACAACACAACAGAACAAAACAGAAAATGGGAAGGGAAACAGGAGAAGGTGAATTTATAAAGGTAACAGTCCTCACTTTTCAAAAGACTTCACACGTAAGGTCATTTAAAATGCTTAATGATTTTGAAAGCTGTCACATTTTCTGTCATAATTAGCTGAGTGCTAGAATCAAAGCTACATTACTTTCACAGTTGCAATGTATTTACTGTTTTTTTTTTGTTGTTGTTTTTTTTGTTTTGTTTTTTAATCTTTAATGTCTAATGCAGCGTTAATATTTTTATCTTTTACAACAGGACTGGACTTGGTTCAGACCAAAATAATCACTGCATTAACATTTTTTTCTTGCCCATTCAAAGCAGTTCAGTTCATTACTGCAGAAACAGCAAGCCTCCCCAGTTCGTCATTAATTCCTACTGTTTTAATTATGAGAAAGAAAAAAAAATCCCTATGGAAGACTTTGTGCATAATGACACTGTAAATACAAATCTTAATGCAACGCTATAAAATACAAACCAGGCAAGTCAGTTGCTTAAGTAAGATTCTGGTAAAGACCACGTTTTATTTAGTAGGAACTTCACTTTTCACTCTGCCAAACCATTCCTGTGCTGCTCTAAACCCTCTCAAATTAATTGCATCGCATCTGCCTGGAGAAGAACGAAGCCCTTAAAGTTGTCCTAACAATGAGTTCAGACTCCAGGCCCATATCTTAATTTGACAAAGTTCAGGGAAATGTCAGCTTCGAATGGTATAGAAAAGACCTATTTCTGTAATGAGCATGAATTGATTCTAATTCCAAACAGCTCTTCAACACAGGGAAAATTTTGATGAAGATCTGAATGTGGATTCATTTCTAGTTTGGGCAAGTTTCTCCAAATACTTTCACAATGGGAGCCAAATCAGTAAACCTACATCTTGCAGGCCACATCTATAAATAATAGAGATAAGCTACACATCTAAGGCAGATGGGATTTTCAAAGCTACGAATGGACTTAATTAGGAACATTTTGACCTAAGGGTTTTCAGATCCAAAAATAAAGCAAAAGACAAGTGCCCTAACATAGAAGCTGCTGGCCCGCATTTTCAAAATGGAATATTTACAGTAAATCACGAACATAATTGGTAGCTCAAAGATAACAACTTTGCTTGCAAGCTAGGAAATTCTGGTAGCTTAAGCTAATGTAGACGGATACATCCAAAAAGCAGGGCCTTTCTTTTATTTTGATACAATAGGCATAAGCACTGTGATATATCCCACTTCAGAGTGGCAAGAATCAGCTAAAAGAAGCTAACCCCCCCAAAAAACAACAACAAAACACCAAAACCATAAAACACAATGTAAAGTGAAATTTAACAATTCCTTTAGATTGAGACTTCAATAAATACCATCATCGGAGAGGAAAGGAAACACAAATGACTGCAGATAATTAACACCCAACCACGCTAGGTAAGAATATGAACAGAAGCAAAGAGGATACCAAGAACATCTGGCACGCAGACTAATAATAAAAAAACTGAAGCAAAATCAACTAATAAATTAAAGCAAAACAACTATCAGGGAAAGACTCTTCTTTTAAAAGAAACTACATTTTCTCCTACTGTCCCAAGTTCATTACTTTTTATAACTAACAACTGCTTGCACCGGGACATTTTTGTTCCTATCCTCATTATATTAAGTTCAGTCCAACTGCTGAATGAGCTAGCAGACATACTCTTATTAGAAGTATTAAAATTCTCTTCAGGTGACAGATAGGAAAAAGCTTCCTGTACACGTGCATCTTTGCTGACTAACTGATCCTAGTTGTAGTATCTGGAGTGACCATACCGGATAACTCCCTGAATAACTGTCTTCTCATATACATGCCCAAACAACTATGAAATGTTTGCTGCTAACAAAAGCAAGTGCCAGATCCTACACCTGGGATGGAGCAATCCTCCACAAGGGACTGAAGCTGCACAAGGCAGCATCTCTTGGTCTGAGGTTCATTTCTGGCCTCATGCAACTCTGATATGCAAGGCCCAGGAGCAAGGGCTGAAGGACTGTGGCCTACTGAGAGGCAAGATGGAGCCAAGTTAGTCAAGAGCTTGGTGTGAAGGTCTACATTTGGATCTGCTAGTAAAACATAACATAAAAGGGATGATTTTACAACCCCACCAAAAAATCCCCCAAACCTAAACCACTTTCTACAGAGACACAAGCTCTGCTAAAGCTGACCACCTCCCTCCCTCGATCATCACCGACCTTCCTGATCCAAATTAGCAGTTATTCCATGATCAAGAGGCTGACTGGACTCAGAGCACATCTGAGTGCATTTAAAGCATGAATGCAATCCAACCATAATTGCTAAATAAAACTTGTACCCTTTTTAGACAGAAAACAATATTTTGCAGCCCAGCCTGGTTTCTGGACATTACTTTTCATGAAGCATGCAATTGGATGACAGAGTTAACATAGAGACTTATCAGAGAAAAAGCAACTGTTTATGCAGTGAGACCACCATGCTTGGAGAGAAATCATTAGACAAAATAAAACAAAAGGAACAAAAAAACCCCAGCGTTCTGGCCTTGAGCTGGCCCTGCCTGTATATTCAATCTCTTTCCCCAGGTGCCCTCTTTCACAAAACCTAGTGGTGCTGTTTACAAACATGCAGTGAATGCAAAAGCTAGCCAGAACAAAACTTGAGAGGTTGTTTCAGAACTCGTGGAGCCCAAGGTACCAATAGAGAAGCGTTGTTAAGATGAAGTTACAAGTAGACCGTGGTTTTTCAGCCACAGAGAAAATTAGCAGTAGAGTCTTCCACAGCCTTATTTATATTACACTACAACAGGTAGGGGGGGAAAAGAAGAGAAAAAGCAGACTTTCTTTTCACTCTTCTCCTGTAAAGTAACTCTTCTTTTTCAGTTTCCCTTTCTCAGCAGTATCACACAGCCACTGTGAAGATCTGCCAGGCTAAGGGCCAGGACGGACACTTAAAACCTTAACACCATGCCACTTCAGACAAGGACGTCCATTCACAGGGAGAGACCCATTTCCAGTTCACATGCTGTCATTCTTTTAATTATTTTTTGAGCTGCTATTCACAAATGAACAAACCCAGAGGAAAGGTAACAGATCTGGACTTACTTATTCATTTCCAGGGACCTCCTCTTCTCCCCTTGTCACAGTTCTAATTGTGACCATGGTAATCGCCCTATTCAGCGGGGAAACATCCTCGGGGATGCCATTAGCTTTCCTGGGGTGAGCGGTGAAAGTAATCACGTCAGCTATTAGGGGAACAGAAGGAGCAGCCAGTTCTCACAGTGCTTGTCAAAGCCACCTGAGCTGGCCCGTTCCCTTTCCTTTGCTCAAGTTATTTGCTGGCTGGCTGGCAGAAGAATGCCACTGATGTTTGCTAGCTGGTTTGAAGACATTTTTCCAAAGGGAAAAAAATCATGTTCCCTTCATCTCCCCTCCCATATCCCAAGCAGACATTCAGCCATTGGGCTGCCTGCTCTCCCCTCTCTCACCCCTGTCTGCTTCTCTTTGATGGGTTTTTAAATCCCCTTTAGTGTGTTTTCTTAATGCACCGCCTCACATTTTAATTCCAGTTCTTAGCCTGTCAGCAATGAACCCTGCACGCTAACCAGAACTGAAACTGCTTGCAGTTGGCAATAAAAAGCTACTGAAGGGTGGGGTAGTGTATTTTCAATAGCAGCCTTTCACTGACAATACTAAACTGTAGAGCAGTGTTTCTACTATAGACCGCGATTAAACTGTAATTCCTGATAGACTCACAGCCGTGATTTCCTACCAGCAGGCCTGGGAAATTTCTGTACTTCACCCAACAGAGCTGTTATTTAGATGGCACACACAACAAACACACACTCAGATTCGCAGTGCTGGTGGCTGGAGGGCAGGTTCCTACAGTAGGTGGCACCAGCCAAGAGCTCTGAGACTTTCCTGGCCCCTTTTGCTTACTTCACTTCCATACATCACCCAGACAGGACATGCTCCTCCAGCACAATGAGGGAGGGTTAGGACTATCAATTTCAGCATGCAAGTTGACTTCTTGGCACTAATGCAGAAGCCATCACTCCTGCAAAAGGCCCAGCACATTATCCCACTGCGTGACTGCCCATTTCATTTTGGGTCTTTGATTCAGTGAGGGCACTTCTGAGCCCTGTGATAACTGCCCATACCTCTGTTCTGCCCTCTGCAGAAAGGTGATAGTGCAGGGACTGAGGATACAGACGAGAGGCAACAACATGCTGTATTGTTGCAGGCTTTCAATCTGCTCCATTCTTCTTCCCAAATGAATGCAGTAACATTCACTGCCACTTTGTTGGTGAGGCAGAAATATGCAGCATCAAACATGCCGTGTTAAAGTGCTGTCTGGCATATGAGCCGAGGGAACTGGAGCCTTCGCTTATGTCAACAGCATCTTTCACATCTCACAGGCATGGGAGATGAAGGTCACTGAGGAAGAGCACTTGAATCAACACAAACCCAACTGACAAAGTTTAGCCTGAAACAAAAAATTACTGCTGATTTTGCCTCATTTCTGAACAAAAGGATAGGATAAAAATACCAATTTAAAAATACCTTACTGCTAACAGCATCTCACCTCCAAATGACCTGCAGCTTTACGACAACCACAACACCCTGTCTCCTCAGGACCTCTGCAAATGTAAATGCTCTTGAATTATTTGCTGCCGCTGTGCACAACACAGTGTCTGCAGCTGGAATTTTGCTTTTCCTTCTCTTTAAAGCCACCTTGCCTGTCAGAGATTTGCTGCCACTGGGAAAAGTCACTGTACGATACACCCAATGGATTAGCAGAGTGACAGAGGAAAAGAGAAATGTACTTTGTAGGTCTGATCCAAAAACCACTGGAACAGGGAGGAGCAGAGGATGAGCATTCAAGTTCAACAGCGAATTCCAACACCTCCAGCTTTTCACTCCTTTTGCCAAAGGAGTATATCCCAACGTGTATTCCTTATTTAAGCAGCAGCTGGAGAGAAGATGACAGGAAAGGAACTTACTGCCAAGAGAATTTAATTGTTAGTGCTGCCAACACTATTTATACCACATCATTTGGGCTTTTCTCCTTTCCAGATGAAAGAAGACAACACACAACCTCAAGGTATGAACTCAAAATTCATTGCACGTTTCATACCTGAAACAGCAAAGAAGTGCCAAATTGAAAAACTGAGTTTGGAAACATACTTGGTTCAGATGCAAGTATGCAATGCTTATTTGAACATGACACTGAACGTCAGTGAGCAGCACACCCTTGTAGTATCATTCCTTGTAGTCACATACCAGTCTGTATGAGCAAGAAATAGCCAGCAGGTCAAGGCCGGACATTATTCCCCTCTGATTATTTGAAAGGATTATTGTTAGGAAATCTCAGGTAACTCTCTACAGTATGGGAACACTGTCAGCAGATGACAGTAAGTCCTGCTGAAGCGTGCTAACAAGGCTAGAGAATGGACTGGGTAAAACACAAGGAGAGACCAAGCAAACTGGGTTTTGTTCACCCTGGAGAGGACACAGTCAGTGGGGGAATCTAACTGCACACGGTACCAAAAGGAAGGTTACAAAGGAAAGCAAAGCCTGATGTCTCACAAGTTGCCCTTGGTACCACCTGAATTACAAAAAGTTACTGCAGCTGGGAAAATAAACCACAGCCTCTGACATAAGGGAGCAACAGTCAGCATGTAAACCTGCAGAAATATCGGGTTATCATTTTTACTACAAATAAAACACCCACTTGCATATCTGTGCATTATGTTTGTACATGCTATCCCAAATGAACAGGAGGTTTCCACTTAAACCAGGCAGCAGTAACACGATACTTTGCAGAGAGAGCACGGTAGGAACATGGACATGTAAGAAAGTCAGATGACGGCCTTCAAGAAAACGTGAACTTGGCTGAAGAGCACTGCCTACTGCCTCGGTGGAAGGACATCATAAAAACATGGCAGGGGTTGCTTCTCACCTTTCCACAAATATAAACCATTGCAGCAAGGCAGGCTTGGCAGCCCTTGAGAAAGGTTTTATAAAACCTTTACGCACTATCACTTTCCCATTGTAAGTTAGTATTGTTGGACACAATGGCCTTCACTTAGCAGGAGCCAAGGGTCAGCAGTCTTTTCCTGGAAGGTAGAAAAAAGGTACCTCAGCACTACAACTAGTTAAGTAGATAAAACATTCCAGTTGAAAGCGAAAATACCACCTTGCAATGACATATGAAAGGCTTTATAAGGCAGCACTTTGTGTGCAACTGTAATGCGGTGTTGAGGTGCTCCGAACACTCACTATGAACTTACTACAAAGGAAATGGCAGGTTTGCAGCTTCCTCAATTTCACGAGCTCATCTCAGCTGATTCAGAGGGTACGTGGTCAGCACACACAAATACTGTCACTGCAGCCAGCCTTGTCCTCTGCATGCCCTGCCACAGGGTCCCTGCAGATTCCGGGGTGTAAGGACACGTCCCTTTTGAAAGGTTTGACAACATCTGGATTTCATCTTACCTTTTAGAGTAGATTTGCACGGTTTCCACTTCCAAAATCCCTCAATTCTTAGAACCAGGAGTAAAAGGAAACCGAGATGATTCGGCCACCATCACAATTACATCTTGGGAGGAGAACACAGCCTTTTTGGCTGTTACCAACCCATCTAAACTTCTTCTGCCTTTCCTCAAGAACGCGCTGGTGCATTTTCAGAGCATTCTCTTCCAGTGTCTTTCAGAAGAAAGAGATAGCCCATCAGCTGGCAGGCTAACATCAAACAGATTTTGCATTTTGTTTCTGCAAATCCAAATGATCTAAGTAGCATAACTCCTTCTGTGAGGAGTTACAGCCTGACACATCTTCAGTTCAGTATTTTTTCCTTCCCTTCTTTAATTATACTTGCATCCTATGCATTTGAGCCTTATAAACACCCTGCAGAATGACTTGCCTATTCAAGACTTTGCTTTACTGAGATAGCTGTGTATTAGCAACCACAGCGAAGTGCAGATGTTGAGAGACTTCCCAAGGAGAGACAAAAGGCTATTAATTCTGTTTAGCTGCACATATATAACATGCAGCCAATAACAAACGTGCACACACACCTACACAGCCCTCCCAGTGGACAAAACTCAGAAGTAAAACATGAACAACAGGAAAAAGAACAGTACTGCTGAAACAACATTGAGATTTACAAGTAAAAATCAAATGTTTGTCTATAAAAAACAGGGGAAAAAAATAAACAACACAACAGGATGAGAGAATGTTTCATCGTGCACGGGTCTCCTGCCACAATGGTGGAGTAAAGAGATGGCATTCAAATAATGTCACTAATTTGACAATCAGGAGCAGGAGTTTTATGTGGAAAGCAGGAAGCGCTCCCCAGGTAACTACAACTTCAGGTGTCCAGTGGCTAGCAGCACCATTTTCCATGGTGTGAAAGAACATACAGATGCCTGCTTTGATCATCACTTACTGGGCAGAAGGGGTGCCTAGGACACACACATTAAAAAAATAATTACATTATGCTGAAAAAAGTTGTCATTACCCACTGAAGAGCTATAGGAAGGTCAACGATATTGAAAGCCTGCTTGAAAATGAGAGTTATGAAAAGGAACTGGACAAATTGCTCATAGAGATGAAATGCTGCAAAAAAAAAAAACCACACAAGACATCAGGGATTTATTAGTAAAATAAATTTGATTTTCTAAGCCTTAGGTGATTTAAAATCTGCATGTGAATAAGGAAAAGGTTTTTCTCCAGAAAATACTACTTCTGGCAGAAAAAAATCAAAACAAAACCCCAAAACGAAAAAACATCCCCCCCACAATAACCAAAACAGAAAAGGAAACAGGAGAAGAAAACAACCTTAAGGTAGCAGAGCTCTATGCTTCATAACTTCGTGTACTGTGTCGTCAAGCAGATTGGCAGCTATGAGAAAGCTGACAGCTCTCCAGAGGACCCCGGCTGAGGCCGCTGTGCAGAAGTGTGGAACGGCACAGACCTGAGCCTGCATGTAATGAGACTGCAGAGAGCTGGAAGGTGAGCTGCCCCCCAGCTGCAGGGAGGAGCAGCCTGCCTGCCTGCCTGGACTCCCCGTGCATGCACAGTGCTTCCAGGGGGGCTCTGCTTGAGACAGGTGTCCTCGTGGGGAAGATGAACCACAGAGTTTGGGTTCTGCTCGTAAAAGAGCACTGAAAAAAGCACTGCATTAAGGAAACTTGTACTCAAAGCGTATGACACTGAATCCAGAGAATAAATGCTCCAATCAAGGAAACATCATCAGATCTGTGCTGCTCCTATATGCCTTAGGTTAAACACACTGGAAAAGCCTCATTAATTAGTGACAGTTTTAATGAAGGTCCTGTGTACCAGGCTGGCTGAGAATTAAATTAAATGGTTTCATTAAATTAAAAAAAAAACAAACAACAACAAACTACACAACAAACATAGCTGCTCTAATACTCCATTCAGTTTGTTTAATTCCACTTTAATCAGTACCCATGTATGTGATCTCTTGCATTCACTGTAGAACTGCCCCGGACACATACCTTACACACAACTAGACACAGTCCACAAAACTCACCCTTTTTAAAAATAGATCTAATATTTATTCTCCCACCAAGTCCAGCCCATCTGGAGGAACAAAGGGACTTCCCATCATCTATCAGCACATGAGGCATCCCAAACAACATGGTTGCAGTAGCAAACTGCATTGTCATACCATGAGCAGAGGAAGCTAAAATGCTTCACCATTTGCTGCAAATTCACTGTCATGTATAATGAACAATCAAATCCTAGCAATGCTATGAGACTTCTCTCCTTGAACGTACAGCACTGCTGTGCTGAGGTCAGCTCACAGCAAGTTCAGACTCTCTCTGATCCATACAGGAGATAAATGGCCTGCCTCCACAGGCCAGCCACTCTGTAAATCCAGAAGAAAGCTGCTGGAGAGGCTGAGGATTGTATGCAGGACAAGCAAGAGCCAAAAGTTAACAGTGGTGTGTTTGATTCCTATGGTAGGAGCCACCCTGCTGTACCTGCTCATTATTATCCTCACTCCGTTAAGGCAGAAATAATAGTAATAAAGGAGACTGCAAAGGACAACTGACACAATAATGTAATGAGATGTCAGATCACTCCTATTTCAATGAAATGGTTTGTATTTCCAGTGGTATGCAGATATAAGGCACGAAACGGGCTTGCAATCTTCGTGCTCCTTTCTGACAGCAATACAGAGAGTTGCCTTCCTTGCAGGAGGGTCACACCACCTTCGCATATGATGAAATTAATGTTATTCCTGTATGTATGCACCTAGACAGCACAAGCACATGATAGAAAGAGCAAGAAAACATCTTACTCTTCGTGTACACGCAGCTGTGGCTTGTTGTACTACTCAGACGTATCACCTTTCTGCACTGCAAAGTAGTGGTACTTTCCTATAAGGTGTAAGGGTTCCTTAGGAAAGGGGTTTGGGATGGTAAGAAGTCTGATAAATCAGCACCGAACGAACATGTCATGCTTAGAGATTTTTAAAGCATCTCTCATTGACATTCATTTGCCTCCTGTATCTTTCAATTAAAATCAGCCACCGTGCTAAAATGAAAAAGAATAGAAATATCAACAGAAAAAAAAAAAAAAAAAAACAAAAAAAAAAAAAAAAAAACAAAAAAAAAAAAAAAAAAACAAAAAAAAAAAAAAAAAAACAAAAAAAAAAAAAAAAAAACAAAAAAAAAAAAAAAAAAACAAAAAAAAAAAAAAAAAAACAAAAAAAAAAAAAAAAAAACAAAAAAAAAAAAAAAAAAACAAAAAAAAAAAAAAAAAAAGATTGATTTTATATTTGCGTGCTCCTGGTAAGCAGGATGTATACGAGGATTATGGTAATTCTGACAAAATTAATAGGAATCAGCCCTCTGCAATTTAGGAAAAGACAACACATCACTAAAATATACTGCAGATGACACCACTAGACCATGCCAGCATCTTTTAACAAAGGACAGGAAGATTATAGCCAGCTCCTCCATCTGCCCTCTGAGGGCTGAATGCCACTGCTGGGTTGCACTTACAGGGCTGCAACACTGATGGCACCCATGTGGGCAGCCAAACCCCAGGTACCTGTTTATAAGTATCTTCCATCAAGTGCCTTTTCAGGCGCTAGAAGGAAGAGTCCTTTTATTCATCAGGAATTTAAAGCTAGTGAAGAAACAGTTGAGGAAGAGAAAGGAAGCAGAACTTCGCTTTTCAAAGTGCCGAGACAGACCCTTTTATTCCCATTCAGAACATCAGTGGCACTGCAGAATGACTTGAATAGGTGAAGGAGTGCAAGTTTTCACTCTTTGCTCAGTCTGAAAGATGTAACTGAGGCAGGCGACCCAGCACACGCTTTTAACTTCACGTCATGAAGCTACACCCACAGCTTCCATTCACGTGCTCATCCTTGCTGATGCACCACGTTCTCTTGTTCTACCTTACTGTTCTCATGTGTTGTTGTTTGCTGCCCTTTCCAGGAGATAATTAAGGCACGAATTAGAGCAAAATTAAGCAATTAGAATACAAGCGAAGAAACACTAGGAGGATAAGAATTATTTTGCTCAAATGTCCACCTGCGCATTAGTCTAACTTTCACTGGTCAAAACCAGTCTGGCCTCTGGCACTTTGACCACAAGGACACTCCTCTGAACAGAGGTTCCTGGAGGGAGAACATGCCAGTGGTGATGACAATGTCTGCACAGATGCACTGCTTCCATGATGTCCCCATCACCCCCAGTCAAGCAACCTCAGCTGTTCGTGCACCGCATGCCCAAACTGATCACAGCTCATGCTTTTCTGGCTTTCGCTGCAAGCAGCCAGACCACCTCTGTGAATGTATAGGCAACAGTGGGTCAAACAGCCAGACTGTGGAGACTGTGGCTCACCTCACCAGCATCACACTGCTCTCTGCCTTGTCCTTTTTCCTGCAAGAAGGATCTGAGCCCCGAAAGTGAATTACCTTTTCTGACACCTCCTGCAATGCCTGGGCACCTGCTGTACCTGGGGGGTGTGCCCTCCCCCTGGCTCCACCCCTGCATACAGAGGAATACACACACAAACACAAGCAAGCACTCCCAGCTTGGCTGCTGCAGCTTTGGCTGCTGACAAGAGTAGCTTCATGGAAAACTCCTCTGGGACTGACTGTGCATTTCTGCAGAACTGCCTCTACAGCACGTAAATAAATAAATTATGTCACCCTTGTTTTTGATTTAGATGGTAACTTCCTTATTAATAACTACCTGCTTTCACAGCACACTTACCAACTCAACAGTACTTAACAGGAGGCTTGTACTATTTTCAAGGTACTTCAATTATGAATTAGACTGTAAACTTCTTCCTCTGTTTTTTTTTTTCTTTAACACTTTACAGAGTGTCAGCGTATTCAACTTTCTCTTCAAACAGACATACTGCTTCAAGTTCCTACATAAAGAAATAGGGCTATTCTCCCCCAAATCAGCAGATTAAAATGAAAGAAAAACAAGCAAACAAACAGCAAAATGAGCAAAACCAAATAGCATGCTAAAAAGCCCAGGTGCCAAATAAACACTGAGGTGAACCCCTTGTTTCAATCATCCAAAGTTCCTTCGTCTGCTACATACAGCATATTTGGTTGAAATGAAATACTTAAATGGCTGTTGCTTCTGTCCATTTTAAAAGCTAAAACACATTTGACTTTGTAATGAACTACAGAGCTGTTTATATAACCCCACATTTCAGAATTAAGCTATAGTCCCCATGAAATCATTCATTACCACCAAGTTTGCTCATTAGAGTCTAAGACAAGCGTAAGGGCAGTTAACTCTCCAACACCATGACTGCTGAATCCAGTAATGATTATTCCCAGGACCTTCTTTCTGTTAGACACTTCACTCCTCACACAGAAAAGTTTTACAGACATTTCAAAGATTACACCTCTGACTGATCATTAGTCAACATCAAGAGTAGACGGTGTAAAGTTACTGGGAGAAAGCTGTATCCTACAAGGGCCAAATAAGAGGTCAAACCTCACCTACATGTCAGAGTCAGTAGGCCTTTAACAAAAAACCTAAGCAAAAGGGAAATGCTGCCACAGAGAGACAGCCACAGCACACTCACGTGTGGCAGGAGAGCTCAGCAACAAAACGATGCTCTCAACAGCACTGCCAAAGAGCACTGGTGGGGAGAATGATGGTGAGCAGCCAAATCCTCAGGCTTTCCACTCTTCCAGAAGGCTATCAACAGCACACAGAAAGCATAGACATTCACAGCCATTTCAGCTCCTCAGCATTACTCACATGTCAATCTTTAGGTTAAAAACAATGTTCAGCTAATTGTCTCCTTGGAGGTCAAAGCAATAAACCTTACTCTCAGTTTAGAGAGAGGTGTTCTGCTACTGAAAAGGCAGTAGAGTTGAGTTACATTTCAGGAACTCATACACCAAATGGTCCAAGTTTGGGGAAAGACAGAAATGGGAAGGGGCTTCTATTTTGCTTCATACTCCAGCAGCAACCAATTGAATATAAAGGGGAATCTGTCCTCAGATGCCACTGTGGGCCACGTGGCTGGGACTGACTGCAGATAACAGGTTTAATTCTGAGTGCATTTATGAGCATGAAATTCAAACCAGACAAAGAGATGCTTCCAGTTAAAGTTGGTCTGAATTTAGTTCCCACTCAGTAATTGCAGGAGTTGAGATGGCAAAAACAGCTGCTGGCTTCCTCACATAGGGAGCTTTGCACCCACTGATCCTGAAGGGAAGAGCTGAGTTTTCCACAGCCCTCAGCTTCAGTCAGTCACCAGCAAGACTGCAAAACCATGCCCCAGCATAGCAGGGTACCCTAAAAAAGCCAAACATGCCTTGATTTATCTGCCTGTATTGATGAATGCATGAGTAGCCTGGGAATGGCTCACTACGTGGCTCTAAAAAGGAGGGTATGTCCCAAGTCCATTGATGCAAGGGAAAGGCCATTCATGACTTTGAGCATGGCAGGAGATGGCCTGCAGCCTTAACTGCACAGCAAACTGCTCTAGGACAGATGCACAAGACCACCTTCAGAAAAGGACACACGGGCTGCTGCTCTGCTACTGAAACACACCACTAAGCAGTGAATATGTTTATATTCACTGAACAATCTTGTTCAATGTATATTTAGTTTACAAGTATAATTATACTGTTCTATAAATTTGCATATTTATGTACTATTTATACTCTGTAAGCATACATCTGTTGCAAAAATACTCTGCAGTAAGTTCAATTAACCAAGAAAGAAGGTTTGTCATTGTGTTATGTTGGTTTTTCTCTTTTTACACTTTTTAAGCTATTCTTCTATTAATAGTGTGTCAGAAGGACTCTGATGGAGACAGCAATGCTGGAGAACTACCAAGCTTTACGACCAGGCTTTCAAGACCTCGGCTCTACATAAGTCTCATTTCTAATATTCTGTTATACACCCAGCATCAACCATATTTCAGTCCTGATACTACTGCTTATCAGCCCAAAGTTTAATATCACATGATAATATCACTGTGTGCTGTCAATGGAGTCAAAATACAAATATACTGCTAGACAGCAGGAGGATTTATTTTCATCCTCTCTGAATATGAGCAGGCACAGATATACTTATCTATGGTATGGGGAGGGAGGGAGGACAGAGATATAAAGTGAAACTAGTCATCCAGTGCCTTTCCATTATATAACATACGTGTATATATTCTGTGCGTGATAAGGACACACCTGTGCACTTAAGTTGTGTTAAGAAGAAAAATAAACACATTGTCACCATCAGTACCCCACCAAAAAATAGCATCTGGAACACCTCCCATTGTACAAGCACTTTCAAACCTCTCTGCTCCTCAGTGAAACCCAGGGAGTGGAAAATGTAAACAAACAAATAAATATTGCAGAAACAAACTCATAAGGCAGAGAAACAAAACTACTTGATCATTCTCACCAGCCATGAACGTAGGCTGCCACTCACTTGAGCTGAGGCTCTGGCAGCTGAGCTTGCCTCAAGTATAACAATGCCTTTTAATTCCACACGGGCTGGACTCAAACAGCAAGAGAGCACTACGCTCTTTCTGCAAATTACACTGGCAGCGAAGAGCTGCTGGGGTTACACGAAGAAGCAATGCAGCACAGCCACCAGTAGTAGAAATAATTAGCTGGTGTAATGAAGAGCGAGAATATGGAGAGGAGCGCCGGACAGCAGCGCTGTATTGTCAGCATTATCATTCTCCAAGGCTTCACCAGAACAATGCACTGCTGAGCCTCTGGTAATCTCTACACATGGCTACCCATGAAGAGAGTAATTAAGAAATGTCATTGCCTCCTTGGGAAAATACCATTGCGTCTCAAAAGAATGATGATAATCTCCATTCCCTTTCTCTCTCGCCTTTGTTTCGATGGGAAGTAAGAATGCGTGACAACACACTCTAAGCTAAATGCGCTTTTGTTCTTCCTTTTGTTACATCAACCCAAATAAAGTGCTGCTGGCTGAGCCAACACAAAGCTAGATTTAGAAGCAAGTGCATGCACTCTCAAAGTCTATATTACCAGGCTAAGCCAAACCCACGTGGGGCATCCCGGCTAAAAAGGGAGAAGAAATTCTACATTCCTGTGAAAGGATTTTGTGTCTTGCCCAAGTAGAGGCTAAACCTCACAAGGTCAGTTCCCCAAAACACAAGGATTTTACAGGAGGACTCAATGATATGGAGAAAGAAGCAGCATCACAGCTTTTGCCCTAGGGCCGGTGGAGCAAGTGCAGGACCCTTGATTCAGGTCTGCCTCCAACACAATGCAGCATTCCTGCAGTGGTATAGGTGGCATCAGAAATGACACCCATCTTGCTTGTCACAGTTGTATAAATACCAGAAATCCCCTTGCAAAAAATAAGATTAATTACACAAGAAAGGATTTCAGAGGAAAAGCTTTAGTGCAGCAGTCTGCTAATAAGGCTGATCAATTCAAATAGTTTTTTCCTCCCCCAAAATTTCATTCCAGGTTGTTTACTCTGCTCTCTGAAATTAAGCAGTTGTGTCTACACAGCTAGCATATCTTTAATTCTCAAACTCATTGCTCGTTTGGATTGTATTAGAGGTAAATATTTGTAGCCAGACAGCAGACAGTTGAGAGTTGAAATGTAATACTTGCTATTTCTGTTTGTTACAGCCTGCGTCACTGAGAAAATGGGAAAGGTGAGATTAGAAACACTTAGATGACAAAGGTGGCTTTCAGGTTCTGTTACGCAGTGCAAAAGGCCCTGGTTCCTCACTTGGCCTTCACAAACACTGCTACAACTCATGATCTCTATCACTGCTCACACATTTTATTCTGCAAACCTTTAGGCAGAAACGCAGCGTGGATTAGTGTGTTTTGAGATTCTCTTCTGCAAGCACAATTACATACAGAGTGCTGATGCTATGTTGAAGGAATAAATGAGGGGAAAAAAATTAAACAAAATTCCCCTTTCCAGTCTCAACTGATTATGGTAACTGCCATTCTCCAAAGGACCCCGATGCAGACCTGCTAGCCACCTCTACCTTCCTAATTTCAAGACATTACCTAGTTACACCACTGGTTTAGTGTGGTATTTCCCCTCAGGATATATCTGAAACCAATCAGGTAAGGAACTAGGCAAAAGATTATCGCAGCGAGGCTAAAAATATAATGGAAAAATGAATATTTAAAAAGAGCTGAATATACAGTTCTGAGAATGATGGAAAATGACACATCCTCACGGGCAGATACAGAAAGAAGGGGTAGAAAGAAATAAGGCTTTTTTTAAATGGCCACTGGAAGAGAGGCTATGCGTTTCTAATTCTGGCACTGAATCATTGTAGGTATAGTAAAAAGAAGAATAAAAATATATTACAAGTCCAGATGGAGAATGATCGTTACAGCAGTTTCATAACCTTACCTGATAAAGAGTTGAAATCCCCACAAAGGTTGTATTTAAAGGCCCTGCTCTGTATTTTCCTCTGCCCCTATCGACAGGGAATACCATTTTTCTGCAGCCATGCAATGGTGGATTTGTATGAACACAGACAGCATTTTCTCTATGGTTCCTACATGTTGAATAATGACAGCTTTCCTGCGAAAGGTGCAGAAACATACAGGGGTGACAAGCAGTTACTGAGCTAATACAAGCTGAAAAGCTGCTAGGATCCTCAATCTCCTTTTGATTTCACATGCAATATATATGCTGAAGTGGTGGGCTATGATTTTTTCCTGCCTATTTCTATCCACCTCAGTTTTACTACCGCTGGCTTCAGTAGATGACCAGTCTTGAACAAGAATGCCTAAATATGACAGAAAGAAGAACATTTTCCCTTGGATTAATATCAAGCCTGAAAGTGAAAAACCTCCTGAAGAATTCATATGCTCCCCAGCCAGGTGCTGACACCCAGCCCAGATGGTCTGGATGAACACTCACCTATTATGCCCGATCAGAAAGAGCTTTCAAAAGCAATGTTCTTCATAATAAGCAACACAATCTGACACCTTTGGCAGGCCTAACCTCTAGCACTATTTTCTTAGCTTGTGCAAATCCACAGAGATGCTTGGACTCAAATGAATTTGCACCAACAAAGAACTGACTGACATATTCTAAAAGGAATTACAATAATACAAAGCCTTGAGACTGTCTTACCCTGACAAAATACCAGACTGAATGGGAAGATACAACTTCATTCTCATATTTCTGTAAAGCCACCCTGTTTCCTATGATAGTTCCCACAGAGTAAAGAACCAGAGAGCTTTGAAACAATGGGGAAACACTTATCTTGAATGCTCCAGGTCCCAGAGAAACAGAGTTAGTTCGTGGGCTGGGCTGCTTTGCTAGGATGTTACAAACTGGAGAAAACAGAGGGAAATATTGTCGTGGAAAGGGTTGGGCAGGGCTTACAGTTAATAGGCAGTACAAATCTGCTGGACTCAGATAAAATGCTTCTGTCACTGCTACCAGACAAAAGTACAGTAGGTCAGTATTAACAGTGCATTCTTTTGTATTTGCAGTCCTGCTTCTCGTATCAATCTGTGGCAGTGGATCAGTAAAGAATCCTTTAACAAACGCATATACATATATGAACTGTAACCCACAGTGCTGAGTTTGCATGCACACACCTGTGCACCTACTTCCACCTTTCTCCTGTTAGCCACATGAATCCTTTCCAAATACATTTATTACTGTGACAACAGGTTGAATCTGCAATTTACCATCTGCCTAAACAGCATTAACCTTCACACAACCTCATATTATTACTGTTAGGCTTTGTTTGAAACATAATCCTCCTAATACAAGTCAGAGGCAGCCCGTCCCCTAGCATTGTCCCTCCTATACACACAGCCATCCTTCTTAGGTGCAGCTGGAGACCTGCACTTGAGGTTGATGCTATGAAATGAAATGTGGACATCAAAGACAGCACCAGGCTGTCAGTGTCTGCCTTGCACCAACGCACAATTCCACCTTACAGCGACTGCCACTTCTGAGCAATGCTGCTGGGCTGCCAATGTACTTCACCAAATTCCACTTTCTCTGCTTCTGGAGACCCAGGCACAGCACCTGACAACGACTTTAACCCACACAGCACTATCCCTACAGAACCTTTCCAAAGTAAGTAGTCCTGCCTGTTGTGCCTGCTGAAAGATACAGCAAAGCCCCTCTAGTGGGAGCATCAGCACAGCTTATGGATACGAGGGAAGCTGAACGGCAGTGCCACTGCAGCCTCAACTTGCTCCTTGACAGCCAAATCACTGCTATTTCTGCACACCTTTCCAGCTCAAATTCCATAACAGCATTTGAGCAGCAGGTCTCACACCTGACCACAGGAGACAGGAGAAAAGAAGTCCATTACCCACTACGCTGTCAATTTTGTGCTTTCACTTGGGAAGCTGCCAACAAGAAAGTGAAGCAGGTTTTTCCTGGGACTCAGTTACTTCTTTGAGATTCAAGGTATCTTTATATAAAATACATACTTTCCCACAGTGACTCGCTGCTTTTCTAACAGCAGCAACTTGCACTGTCAGCTGATAACCCACCATACTTTGATTCCAAAGGGGACATCCAGGCTTCCAGTTGACAGCAATCTGAACGTTAATGATTTGTGAGATTTTTCTCTATTATTTCTGAGAAAAACATATCAATTCCCTTGCTTCTGAGAAATGCACAGCCTTCACCTTCTTACGGGTACCCCTCACAGCCCACACTGCTCTCTGGCATTGGGTATCACTGTAACACAACACCTTGGTGTCAGCACACAACTCAGCCACCTCTGTGTGTTCCGCAGCAGCCTTGGTTTTTACTGCTCTAAAAACAGGCAGGTGTTATAATTCAAAATGCAATAAACTGATTTGAGCAGCCACTGGACACACCTTGTATAAGATCTGATAATTTGTTAATTGCAAAAGCAGACTAGGGATTTTAGCTCAGCATCTTCAATTAAAATCAGCAGCTACAAGCTAAATTTTGAAAGATGTGCATCTGTCTGAAGACATAAACACGAAGGCAAGAGGAAAGATAGGCTCTGTTCCCTGTATGACCGCAGTGACCCAAGAATGTATTAGTATGGAAATAAAAGGTAGCCAATAGAATCAAAGTCCTGGACATCACTGAGCCTCTGGGAAAAAACAGTCACAACTGGAGCGATGTCTTCCTGCACCCAGTGGAAGTCATCACACCTCCCAGCAATCAGCACTGTGAATGCTGGAGCCCTGGCCCTGCTAAGGCTGAAGGACATACCTGAGCATTTGGATGCCAGTGATGGCAAAGATGTGTCACTCTGGAAATAAACGTCTTTGTTTTGATTCTGCATGCTTGTTTTCTATAAATGCCTTAGCTAAGCCTCAGTAGCTGTATTTCACTGGGAGAACATTATCAGTTGACAATTATGCAATTCTATTAACATCATTGCCTTTTTAATCTATGAAAGGTTACATTAAACGGAAAGAAGGCACACAGGAGACTACAGAAAGGAAAGTAGCTACCCTTTTAGGAAAAAGAAGATTATTCAAATTATCATCCTGACATTTATTTTTATATGAAGGAAAACAGAACAAGAAACACAGACGAGTTATTTCGGTGACCTGAATACCAACAAAGTAAATTAAAACTCACACTATAAATGCAAATGACAGGACAGATTCTTCCCTTAGCTCAGAAGTGTTTACGAGGGTGGATGAATCACACAAGGAGGGAAACAGTTATTTTGTGGGCTTGTCTGCACAGCCATGGCTAGATAGTATAACAAAGCAGAGTGAAGACCTAAGAGAATGATCTTATGTATGCTACCTGCTATAACCCCTTAGCTGTCTACAAAGCCTAGGAGAACCAAGATCAACACCTACTTTTAAACTGTTACTAATCTACAAACCAGTAGGAAGACACACATCAATGAACTGACACACCCAGCACTGGCTGGAGTTTCCAGCACAATTTCCAGCAGAGAAGCCAAGAACATAACCCTTCCCTCAGGCATGGCCCCAGGACCAGCACCCAAGTGGAGCAAAGGGGAGCTGCAGGGTTTCTCCACATCTGGAGCTGATGTGTTATGCTGCTGATGAAACATGATGTGAACAGAAGTTGCTTATTCTTATCTCACAGAAAGGGGGCAAACAGGGATGCCATCAATCTAACCAGTGATACAGTCAGAACACTGTGCTCAACTCTACCCTAATAAGGACTATAATTCAACATTGTCTTCGTGTCTGGAAGAATCACTGCTTTTATCGTCTCCAAAGCGGTGCCTTTCAGCTGCAGCTTTGATATAGCAGCACATTAAGTTCTGAAAGTAGTAAAGGCTGCTCCTGCTCAGCACTGGTGGCTTGTGGTTTTCAGTCAACTCCGGGGGAAGGGTGGTTAAATATACAAGGAATAACAGTGCATTCTCCTTCCCAAAACTGAAACTAATATGCACACACATATATTTTTAATCAAGCAACGGCAAACAACAGTTGAGACAGCAAACAATTTAGTGATGCTTAGGACACTCTGCAATTGACTGATTTTTCTATCTTGGAGATCCCATTAGTTATTAGTGAGGTTTCAGAAAATCTGTTTACTGTCAGTAACTATTCAAGTGCATCTGGGTAGGCTTGAGACCTATAGTCCAAGGGCTCTTTGCCTCACGTGTGTATTCTTTATCTTCCTTCCCAATGCAATGCCTCCTACTGTACTCAGTATAGGAGGGAATGGTAATCCTAACCCAGACAGCAG